>JADBJO010001686.1:82500-197500 GCA_016801955.1 Conus betulinus | reverse complement strand
GGCAAGTGGAATTTGTTTATATTATGTATCAGAACAGAAAAAGAAACATACCCATGCACGCATGCACATACACATGTGCATGCACACACACACACACATGCATGCATGTATGTGTACACACACCCACACCCACGCATGCATGCACACACACACACACACACACACACACACACACACACACACACACACACACACACACACATATGCACACATGACACAAAAAAAATGGATTCATTTAATACAGAAAAATAATTCACTAAATATAAAATATTTCAGCCTTAGGACATGTTAGTGAATTTCTCTCCGGATATATCAATTTCAATTTTAGGACTGTTTTACTGTTGTCCTCGCTTTTTATTGTAAATAAAGTTTAAGACACATTAGCGTGCATCTATGCCTGTGCGTGTGTTTTGTGTGTGTGTGTGTGTGCGTGTGTGTGTGTGTTTGTGTGTGTGTGTGTGTGTGTGTGTGTGTGTGTGTGTGTGTTTTGTAACTTTGTGTGTGTGTGTGTGTGTGTGTGTGTGTGTGTGTGTGTGTGCATAGGCATGACTGTTAGTGTGCGTGTGCTTGTGTCTTCACTCACTATCTCATCTCCATGCACTATGCATTGATCTTAGTTTGCTGCAGTATGCATGTTGTTTTGACTACATGCTTTGCTGTTGAGGATGATGATAACTGATTTTTTTTAAACAAGTGTTCAAGACGAAGACAAATGAATTGGACAAATATCATCCATCATTGTGACGTCATTGCAATCTTTGCATCATGGCAAAACTCATCACAGTTACCATATGCATTGACTGGTCCTTGAATTTCTCGTCTGTTCATCCACATCGATAATTGTAATCTCAAAATTTCTCTTCTCTTTTTTTTTTTTTCTTGGATAGAAATTTGAGGTTCAGTGGTGGTGAGATTTTACCTGTATGACTCCTTTAATCTCACTACTCAGGTAGCCATATTCCATCTTCAGGAATGATATCTTAACATGATGTCACTGTAAATGCATTTTGTTGTTGTTGTTGTTTTTAACTCATCCATCCTCATACAATGGTCTATTCTACTCTAGATGATGAACTGAATTAAATGTGTGTGCAGATTTTTTATTTATTTTTTTTATGAACGCATTCTTACACAGAACCTTGGTTTAAAGTCTCTTCCAAAGAACTTGGGAGAGATTTGATCCTGCACAGATATTAAGACAGAGGAGATACTCACTCCTACCTGGTCGTACTGAATGGGAACCGAACCCCATACTTTGGAACAAAAGTCTGATGTCTTATGGATTACTACTTGGCCAACCAACCCCCCCTACATACGTACATACGCAGTTATGAACAGAACAAACGTAGGCAATACATAAACAATTCTGAACAGAACAAAGAAAAACAACAGAGTTTGAAAAAAAAAAGAGAGAGAAAGAAAGAAAAAGATGATATAAAGGTAGGAGATTGGGGGGTAATTGACTGTTTCTGATAGCATGACAAATTGGACAGTGCAAATGTAGAACAGCATGTTCAGAAGCTATTTTTCACAGTGACAACATTTGAAACCACAGACACACATTTTCATCTACTTCCACCAATGAAAACATTTGTATTTGAGTACAATAACACAAAAATGTGCACAACTAACATAAAAATGTGCTCAACTGTTAATTTCACGTTACCTATGCAAATGAGTTTTAGCAATTTTATTTCATAACGGACAGTTTGAAAGCCCATGTGGGGATGCCAGACACTCACAAATACTGTCCCAGCCACCAAAAAGTTCTGCACCAGTAACTGCCTCATGCTGACAGCCCTGAAAACACTGTACGGCTGATTGGACTCTTGATTATGAAATCAAAATAGTTGAAAAGTAACATGAATGACAATCTATTGATAAGCCTACAAGGCATTGATAAAAGGAACGTTTTTTGTTTAAAAGTAATCTGAATGGTAAACTGTTGATAATCCTGTGAACATTTTTCACAATGTTGCAAATTTCTATATTAATTATAATGAACAGTGCTGTTAAGAAATATTTTGTTGTTTTCTGTACTGCAAAACAATCAACATGTTCATTAGGAAGAATCCCACAATGCAATGGGATCCAACTAAAATCAATATTGGTTCCTTTTCAATTGAATGCGATCTCAAACAAAATATTAAGTTTATTTAAAACAAAACAAAACAAAACAAATGTGCTTGGCCAATCCGAGGACAGCCCCAAAAGTGGCTGGTCCACATTCCCACTCTGATATGTACTACAGATTTTCTTCCCCATGACCATTTGGAATGCCCTCCCGTTGTCAGTCTTTTCCGTTGACTCCCCAGGTGCCTTTAGACGAGGCACCCCCTAACCCAACTCCTCTCCCCTCCTCTTCCCACCCCATTGGAAAGTAGATTTGCTGAAGGCTGGGGTTGAGCCCGTCAGGTTTATTCCCAGGGACCGCTGGTTACAGCTGACAGGCACAGCTGGAGGCTGTGAGAGAGAGAGAGAGAGAGAGAGAGAGAGACGGCCCTTTTCAAGCGGGTTTATTGTCCATACACCACCAAGGCTTTCCACATTAACAGGGAGAAGAAAGACACTGCGAAATGGATGGCAAGTCAATGCTGAATAAACACACAGAACGAATTCAGCCTGCTGTAGATCATCCGAATTTGATCAACCCATAAGAGTCGCAGCAAGTTCTGCTGTGTAACATTTTGAAGCGCTAGCGTCTTCTCAAGATGGTGATTTTTCCCACTCTCAAATCATTAACATAGAAACTGTGCACTAATCTTCTGGAGCAGAACCGGTGTGCAGGTCTTAAAATGGCTTGGCTATGTTTGCACGAAGAGTCTTTTGACTAATACAATTCAGATATTTTAAGTTTCACCCCCCCCCCCCCTCCCCACTCCCCACCTCTTTGCCGTCTGATCCCTTAATATGTGGTAAAAGGTCTGGAGCTGTCACTGCCTCCTGACAAGTCATTCGGAAATATTGACAGGTTTCTTGTTCAATGCAGTTGCCCTACCCCTATACCCATCCAACCCCAACCCCTACTTGTACGTATCCCAGATATCCCTTTAAACAAACAAGCAAACAAACAGAAACAGTTTTACACTAACTTACTGTGAATTAGTGAGCGGAATATCAATGGCCAAACCCATCAGAAGTGTAAACACAATGTGGAATTTTTCAGTTCCTGCCAATAATCGAGTAAATGGTTCAAATGGGAAGACTTGTGCCACACTGTGGAGTGTGTTACCTTCTTTACAGGTGCATCTTTGAAATGATTAACATGTTCTTACTAACACTGCATGCTCCTGTCTCTCTCGCTCCTGATTGCTTCCTGATTGTACTGTTATGAAAGGAGCTCTGTCATATGGTCTCAACCTACAATGAAACTCCAAGACTACATTGTCTAATCCACAACTTCAGTGACTTTCAAGAAGAAATGTAAAAAAAAAAAAAAAAAAAAAAGTGTCTTAAATTGTTTGTCAGTTTATTCCATGTTTTCATGCATGTGACCTCATTTTTTTTTTACCCCTACCCCCCCCCCCTTCCCCCTTCCTCGCTCCCTCAATATCAATGTCTGTCGGTGTGTTGTGCTAGTTTTCATAATATGCAAGCTTACAGGAATTTAGATTGTAGTACTGAAGAGATAGTCTCCACTTTATTTAGGTTGTAGTAATGAAGGGCTACTCTGCTCTCGAAGGACTATTAATCAACATTGTTGGCTCCCGATTAAGCCATCATTGCCATCAGTGCATCTTCGGAGATACATGTCTTGCCTGAGTTAAATGGGAGCAACCTAGACTTAACACCACTGATGTGACTCCACGGCAGTGCCGGTCCTTCTCGTGGTGGTGGTCTTCAGACATTGATACCTGCATGTGTACTGTTTGTCCAAGGCCTGCCGCATGACTGCGAAACAGGAGGGGTAAAGATGGCAGTGGGGCAATGGGGGTGGGGGGGGTAGACTGAGAATGCTCATCTGAATACGAGCCAACTCAGCTCACCTCTCTCTCTCTCTTTTTTTTTTTTTTTTTTTTTTTTTTTTTTTGCAAGCAGGCCCGCACGCACGAGCCCCCTCCCTCCCCACTACACACTTGTATATAGTCGAGAAAAAAAAAAAAGAAAAAAAAGAAAAGAAAGGGGGGAGAGGGGTTAAGGGGTCAGCTCCATTCATGTTGCCAGTTACAGACCAGTTGACCACAACGGCCAAATCAAGGCAAGAAAAGGGGGAGGGAGAGAGACTTTCAATTTTTTTTTTTTTTTAAATCATACACTTCCATGCACACATACACACATATTCTGTCTCTCTCTCTGTGGCTTGTGGAGAGAGAGAGAGAGAGAGAGAGAGAGAGAGAGAGAGAGAGAGAGAGAGAGAGAGAGAGAGAGAGAGAGAGAGAGAGAGAGAGGATGACTGATGATTGATTGATTGATTGATCTTTAATACGCAAGGATGAAGATTTTAGGCCAAAACTAGTTTTACAATCTGTCCATGTCATGCACACATTTCTTCAAAAAACATATCATTCACACAGACAATTCAACAGAGAGAGAGAGAGAGAGAGAGAGAGAGAGAGAGAGAGAGAGAGATGGTGGGTAGGCAGACAGTGAGCCCGCGTCATACTTGGGGGATGGAAGAGAAACAAGCAGAAAGAGAAGGAGGAGGTGGGATGGGGGAAGAGGTTGGGTAGGGAGAGGACGGAGTGTGTGTGTGTGTGTGTTGGGGGTGGGGGGGGGGGTGGGGCGTTTGGGGGGGGGTGGGAGGGGGGGGGGGGGCGCAACGGAGCCGAGTTCAAATGCTGGCGTGTATGGCGTGTGGGCTTCACGCTGAGCGTCGCCTCAGGCGTGTGCACACATAATGACTTGAGCATAAATCGCTGTGCTGTGTAATTGCTTTTCGCAAGATAAAATCTTTCGTCATTACAGCAAACTGCACAAAGTTCGTCAGCACTCCCCCCCTCCCCTCCCCCCCCCCCCTTTTTTTTTTTTTGAGGGGTGGGGGTGGGGGGCGTGGCATTCATGACTGCCGTCCAATGTGCACCATTCCTCACCCTTTCCTTCTTTGCCGGACTATGGATGTTATCTTGGCATATTAAAAACTAATATTGACGCCTTACATCCACATTATATTGTAGCAAATCCTGGACAAGTATCGGACTACTGAAAGGGTGGGTGGCGCGGGGAAAGGAGGTGATCGACTAGTTGTAATGGCTCTATACGATCCTGTTTCACGCCTGTCACGGGTGAATCATTCATGAACTTGAACCCGTGCCAAAGTAGGACCGAGGTCAATCATCCATGACAGAATCGGTGTTCTACATGTGTTGAGCGAGCGTGACAGCTGATTTAAATTAAAAAAAAAAAAAAGTTGACAGTTCAACTCAGCATTTATTTCCAGTCATAGTGTAAATGTAAAATTCGGTTTTGATATTTGTGTATGCTCAACTGATTTGAATGGGAAAAAAAAACAAAAACAAAAAACAAAACAAAACAAACAAAAACAACAACAACAACAACAAAAAAAAAGCTGAAAATATACGAATCGTCCTGCGACTTAAGGGAGGTAATGCAAGTGTTGAGAGAAGGACCAAACTTGTTTGCGTCACTAAGTTACCTGACCTGAAACGGATAAAGTACGCTTTCGTGATCTATGACATGCATCTCTCGTGAGGCTTGCTCTGTGAACAGGAGTCCAAGGTAAACACGGTGAACGAGAGTGCCCAAGATAAGGTAGGTTATGAGATGTCCCAAGAGGCGAAGTCACATCAAAGGAGAATTAGTGAACTTCTTTTTCAATGCACTTTGAAAAGTGTGAAAAATTGCGCGCTGGTGACCTACTCATTTTTTGAGTGAACAAGTATTTTAGGAAGAAGAAGAAGAAGTAATAAACCGAAACAACGACGACTACTATTCTGAACAGTATTCATCCTTTGATCAAAGCTACTCACAACTCTGCTTCAGTTTCTGTCCGATTTCGTTAATTTAGTTTTTTACGTATGCTGATATCTGGACAATTCTCCTGTCTTTTCTCTCTCTTTTTTTTCTCTCTCCTCGTGTCGCTATGACTAGCATGCCACTTTTAACCCTACGGTGCTCTGTATAACAATTTATGCTTTAAAGAAATGTAGTTAAAATCTAGGACGGGAAGCTCGTCACACACCACACTTGAGAATTTGGCTTCTCTGTACATATTATTCGCACTAGATATGCAAACCTATACATTTTTAGAAACTAGAGATGTAGTAGAATCTAGTGAAATAACTGAAAATACTGTAGGTTGTACCTACTTGGAGACTGACCTCAAAATATAAGCAGGCAAAATTTCTGAAAAAGTTATTTGAAAAGTAAGTCAAATGTTAGGAGAGATACAGTTTTTCTTCTGTACTACCTAAACACTTCAGACTTGAGATAAAAATGAAGACAAATATGTGCTGGAAAACATGGGAAAGATGATAATTCTCTGACTTGAGCTATGTATAATGAATTGTGCCTCAAATGATGTACCTATAATTCAGCATCCGGACAATCTGAATTTCACTATATAAGGAAATGGGGATTGTGCAGGCTTGTCTTGAAGCTAGATAGGTAAAACTATATGTTTTTGTAAACTAGAGATAATGAGGAATCTGAAAAAAAAAATTACAAGACAGTACCCTGATGGCAGCTGAAGATATTCTTCACAGTGTAATCCAGAACATTGGTGAAAAGGTAATCCAAAACGTCAGCCACATTGTTTGAAACACCACAGTTTTCCTGCTTGAATCTCAAAACACTTGAAACTTGGGAGAAAACAAGAAGAATATGTCCTTGGAAGACACAGAACAAAAAGTTAGGGCCTTGGTCTTCTGTGGAGGGTTGAAAAGCACTTGGAGCAGAGTCCCACGTCACATCCAGAACATTCCCAGCCAGAGCGCACACATGAGTAGGATGGCCAGCAGTACAGTTCCTCTTTCTTCAACTCCTTCACTCTCAGCATCTCTCTCCTCTGCAGTAGTGCTCCAGATTCTGGATCACACAAGAAAAATATATATCCTAAGTCTTCTGTTCATTTCATTGTTTCATAATGGTGCAAGAGATGTTACAAAGAGCTTGACTCAGTTTCCACTAATTAGTCTGATTTTCAGAAAGAAAAAAAAAATGACCAGCATTACTTATTCATTCTATGAAAATTGAAGTCATGCATAAAATCATAAATAAGAATAAAATCTGAATCACTAGATATATATAAGGAGGGGGCAGGGGCTATAGCTTTCATTGAAGGCACGCCCACTCGTGACACGCCCACACTGTTTCCAAACTAAAAAAAAAAAAAAAAAGTTATAAATTGTTCTCTTCAAATCACCACTTTTACTGATCTCTAAAGTGCTTTCAAAACACCTACAATCACCCAGAAACGATCTTCTAGTTTGATCAGGCCAAAGCCTATCACTCCTGTAAGTAACCATGTACCCTGCCCCCTTCCGTCCCCCCTTCCTTCATGTGGCGGACCAACAAATGTAAAATAACCAATGACTGCACGCAGCATGTGTTCCATCACTCGACAAACAAAATAATCAAAGTTCATCCACTCACTGCTTCGCTTTCGTTACTACAGCCTTCGGCAACTGATTGTTCACTCGTGCCACTTCCACGCATCTCCTGCTCGACTCGGTCGCTGATTTACTCATTATTTCAGTCAAAACCGACGAAAAACTTCGAGATAACTGACTGACAAGGCTTGCCGGTGCACAATGGATACTAGCAAGTCACGTGAACTGATCAGCCCGGATGTTTAGCAGTGGTGGTATAACGGTTCTCGTCTGAGCCACGATTGTGGCCCAACGCAGTCGGGCGGTAAAGCCACGATCGTGGCCCACCGCAGTCAGCGGGTTAAAACAACATTGTGATCTTTAGTTGTGACAGAGAATGAACACATGCTGGAAATGGGATTTTATTTTTGTTCCCATTGCATTGACATTTTTGGTAGCTTTTTTCTTCTTTTGTTTTCTTTTTGTTCTGCAGGAGACAAGCGGATTGGCTGGTGCCCCTAGTGGAACTGGAACGAGATAGCTATCATGTTTATTATTATATATTGGCTGTTGTTGGTTTCTTTTTCGGAATGGAACTCCCCCCCCCCACCCCCCCCTCCCCCCTGTATGATTGGCTGGGCTGTATGATTTGCTGAGTTGTACGGTTGGTTGGGCTGTAGGCTAGCATTGGATCATTTCAAGCAGAAGCAGTTATTTCTGGACATATGAATCTGCAAGGTACTAGAGCATATCGTCCATAGCTCTTATGACGCACTTTTGACAACTATAAGGTTCTCTCGGGACACTCAGCACGGATTCAGGAAAAAATCGCTCGTGTGAGACTCAACTTCTCGTAACAACCCATGGAATAGTCCAGCACCTGTCCTGCGGATCACAAGTTGATGTGATACTCCTTGACTTTTCTAAAGCCTTTGATAAAGTGCCCCACACTTGCCTCCTTGAGAAACTGGCCTAGTATGGAGTATGAAACAATACCCTCAAGTGGATCTCGTCCTTCCTCAGCCAGCGTAAACAACAGGTATTGCTAGAAGGCATCTTGTCATCGGAAGTAGATGTAGTTTCTGGAGTCCCTCAAGGTACTGTGTTAGGGCTGCTTCTCTTTCTCACTTTCATCAACGACCTTCCTGACTGTATCAACTCCAGCTCCACAAAACTCTTTGCTGATGACTGCCTCCTCTTTCGCAAAATATCTAACACTTCTGACAGCAACCTACTTCAACAAGATCTCTCCTCTCTTGAACAATGAGAATCAACATGGGCAGATGAATTTTAATCCTAGCAAGTGCAATGTCATCCGCATTTCTCCAAATAAAACAAAAGAATTTTGGAAACAACTGCAAACTTCATGATCAAGTTTTGGAAACTACATCAAATAGCAAATACTTAGGCATCAACTTAAGTGATGATTTATCCTGGTCAGACCACATCAAGACACAGTCAACAAAGGAAACAGAACTGTTGGTTTTCTTAGGAGAAACCTTAGAGAGTGCACGCCCACAGTCAAAGCAGCCATCTACAAAACCATGGTCAGACCGGTTGTAGAGTATGCATCCACAGTCTGAGACCTGACCGGCCAAGGAGACATAGCAGCGCTGGAGCAAGGGCAATGCAGATCAGCTCGCTTTGTCTACAACAACTACACCCACCGGACCCCGGGATATGTGACAAGCATGTTGGACGCTTTGAAATGGGAACCACTACAACAGCGCAGAGCTAACAACCGCCCGCTCTCATGCTCTATAGCATTGTGAACACCCTCGTAGATATAGAGCCTTCTAAATTCATCAGAAGCTCAGATTCCAGAACCCGGGGTGTGAAGAGACTTTACCAGGAACACACTAGACAAGCCGTTCTTCATGCCAGTTTTTTTCCCACGGACAGTTAGGGAATGGAACAACCTTCCTTCCAGCCTCACTGACTTTCCTTCACTGGACAGATTCAAGCAAGGCCTTGGCACAAGCCTAAGTCTTCTGCCATAATCCACCAAGGCAGCATTGTATATAGTTTTAACATAGTTCTTAAACTACTAGAGCCAACAGGTCACCACTAAAACCCCTAAATAGGGAACCAGCTCTAAACCATCACCCATTCATTGGATACTAATGTTCATCGAACCCTATCCAGTACTCGGAAGAAGAAGAAGAAGAAGAGACTCAGGGAGAGGGTAGGAAAATGTAGAGTACTTTCTAAGATTTCAAGTGCTGCTTTCTGATCTCCACACTTTCACAAGAGCTGCTTTCCTGCAAAGATTTTTACTAATACTAATGAAATCAAGACAAAATACATACATAAATGTACAAGGTGCAAGTAACGCTTGAGACAAGTTAGTTTGACTTTTTACCTCAGACCTTGACAGGGTCTACCTTCTATGGTAATAACACAACAGATACCTGCATTAGAGAGAGACCTGTCAAGGATTGTTTTTCATTTGTCATTTTTTACGCTTTCTCTGGGGTAAAAACATGCATGCCTGCTGTCACTGATTAGTTACTTTTAACACTTTGGTATCAGTTCGTCTTTCACACAAGTTGCTGAGGTACTCCAAATATGCTTCATCTGTAATCTTTGATTTAGATTATGACCTCAAATTTTGACTTGAGATGCGTGTCGTTTTCTTTAATGCATCCATTTTAAGATTTTCCTTGATTAATGATTACATTTTGAAAGCAAATGTATTTTTGATCGATTATGAGTTAAATTTACTATCCTGAACTACTATTCCACACACACGCGCGCGCGCGCACACACACACACACATTTTTCACAACTCATTATCTCTTGTCATGGGTTATATGCTCAAAAGTGTATGCTAAACTAGGACCTGGGTGTATTATCTCATCAAAAAAGAAAAAAGCTCTCAGACCACTGTTTAAGTTTTACATAGGGCAGGAAAAGAAACATGCCACCCAGGACTCAACATTTTCTTGCTTCTCAAGTGAGTAGACTGTGAAGTAGGCTGCCTTTCCAACAGTCACTGCTCAGAATTTTGAAAGAGCAGCTATGTTCCTTGCTTAGGCACATGTGAATTCTTTTGCTTGTTCTCTGACAGCTTGAAGTTAAAAGTCTTTAGGACTTTTGATTTTTCATGCTTCTGTAGATCTGCTGGCACATCATCCATGCCTTGGTGGGTTGTCTGATTTGAGTGTTTTTCTACCACTTCCTACTGGAGAATTGAGTGCCCTTGAGTTCACAACAGTATACTGGGGTGTTTAATTTCACTTGTCATTACACAAATTTTTCCCCAGTCATGTACTTAGTCCATCTTCCAGTTACTTATGTTTAAGTGTAATTTTTTTTTTTTTTCAAAACCCTTCTAATGCGCAGACGTTGGCATTAATCATGAAATGGTGGTGGTGATGATCATCATGCTGAAAACACAAGTTAAACAGTATTTGCAGAAGTTCGGCAAGTTTGATGATATCACTGACAATATCAAAAACGAATTTTGTGATGCAGCAAAAGAGGTCCTTGGGTCTAGCAAGGTGAATAAACCATGGGTCACTGACAAAAAATGAAAATTGAAAGAGTAAAAACCAAAGCAATGCCCCTGTCAGTGTCGGTGAAACTAGAACTTCAAGCAGAAAATGGCAGAGACCAGAAACAAATGATTTTCCACCAGCACTGTTCTTGACACAAGGATGAAGGAAAGCAAGCTTTGACTTTTTTTTAAGGTCATATTAAAGCAAGGGTTACAGTTACAGGACAGAAATGGTTCCCTCCCCTTAGGATGTACAGAAGTGCCTGGGAGGCAGTAGGTACTGCAAATTACTGTGCAGTTATGGAATAAAACTAGATCTTGAGGAAACCAGCAGCTGATCTAAGGATGCTCTGTTTTTCTGAGGAAAAATGGAGAAACTGTCTGTGCATGTGAAGAGAGACAAGTCACCAGGGGTGACAAATGTGCCAGCAGAACTGTTGAGGCTCAGAGGTCCAGAAGTTGTCAAAGCTCAGACCATTACAGAGAATTAGACCAGAGAATGTGGGAAACAAATTGGTGATCAAAAGAATGGACACCATCTGCAAGGATAATTACCAAGATACGAAAACATCTCTCTCTCTCTCTCTCTCTCTCTCTCTCTCTCTGAGAAAGAAGGGGATGGAGGGCTGGGACAAATTTTCTTCCTTTGAAACCTTTGTCAAGAGGGTGGTGTTTACATTAAATGCTTGCCCCCTGAAGCTTATCAGTAATGTTTGGGGCTACTCTTATAACCTTTATAACATCCCTCAGATTGCCTCTGGCATAAAACCTTCGTCATCACTCTCCTGTTCTTACACACACACACACACAAGCGTGCATGTCAAGTCTTTCTGATTTTGTTATAATCAAGGCAATGACATGTTCATGTCCTTTATGTTTGTTACTTACTGATCATTTAAATCTGGGTACCCCACAAGGTTTTGTTGTTGTCATTGTTGTTGAAACTGTGCATCCACAACATAAAGAATATTGTTTGACTTGTCATTGTTTCGTTGTACTTGTTATCCCCATCATGATATGAAGTTGACTTGAAGATTATTTCTTTTTGAGTTAAAAAAAGGGATTGAAATAGTTTTAAATGAACTCAGAGATGGCAGATCTCTTTTCTGTTCTCAGCCAAGTGAAAAGCACAGCAACTATGGGCGCACTATCCAAGTCACTGCTTGGTCTGGCGGGGGTGGCAGTGGGCATGGCTATCCTGTGCAATCTACCTGTCAACCCCTTTGTGCCGGCCCCTGTACCTGCCTCCCTGTCCTACCTGGCAAAGACTGAGCTGACCACATTGGATAAGAAACCTTACCAATTCAAGGTGAGCTGTCGTCATGGTCATGGTCTGTTGGTGGGAGTTTTCTTAGAGCGTAGCTGATGCACAGTCTTGATATGAGGATTTTTGTCTGCTCCTGGTGATTCCTGATGAGGTTGTTTAAAACACACACACACACACACACACACACACACACACACACACACACACACATTTTTTATGAGTATGTTTAAAACACACACACTCACAGACACATAGACAGACACACACACACACACACACACACACACACATGCACACACGCACGCACGCACGCAGGCACGCACGCACACACACACACACACACATAAAAACACACACACACACACACACACACACACACACACTCTTACATAAACAAAAAGCAGATATAATTAGCATAACATTGTTTATTCAGCATTCTGTGATTCCCTTTACTGAAAACATCAATCAGTTGTTGCATTTTTGCTTATGTAGAGCTTCTATCTGGTGCTCATGCAATATGATGGTCTTGTGTCTCTGAATGCTTCCCCCAGAGGCATATCTGTAATTTGAAAGGGGCATCATCATGAGAGAGTGTGTGTATGTACGTGTGTGTGTGTGTGTGTGTGTGTGTGTGTGTGTGTATGTGTTAAGGCCAGTGAACTGTGGGAAAAGAACGGTGCTGTCATCATGGTCGTCCGACGTCCTGGCTGCTCCTTGTGCAGAGAGGTATAGTTGTTAGTAGTTGAACCGTCTGCATTCATTTTGTCATGGACTGTTCTTCAAAGCAAGTAACCAGCAGTTGCACACCCTTTTGATCTAAAGTTACAGACTTTGCGAGATCAGTGAATCTAGGTGTGCATCTCTTTCTGTCTGTCGATAACAAATGTATCTAATGTATACATACATTTTTGAATTTTTCACGTACAGCGCAGTACATTTTATTTGAAATTGCAAGGATTCAAATGTTCTTTCTTTCTTTCTTTTTTTCTATCTCATTTCTATGCCACTCATTCTGACACATCCCAGCTTGTCT
Source organism: Conus betulinus (assembly GCA_016801955.1). Taxonomy (NCBI): domain Eukaryota; kingdom Metazoa; phylum Mollusca; class Gastropoda; order Neogastropoda; family Conidae; genus Conus; species Conus betulinus. The sequence goes on along the minus strand of JADBJO010001686.1, from coordinate 184,214 downwards.
CATCGCCCAGACACAGCACAGGCACATGGAGCAGTCGGTGTCAAGTTGTCATAAGGCAACTCACCAGAGGAGATGCTGCACCACTGCCAGGTCTTTTTCACTGTGTTTAGTGCACCTGTCCCGACCCAACATCTGCAGGACACTGCCTACAAAGTCTCCTGCTGAGGAGAATAATTGGGTCGACAACTTTTGGGTCAGTCACCAGCGGCCTTGGTTTGCATTGCAGGGTTGTGGGTGGGAGGTCATAGGTTTGATTCCCATCACAGGCATTTATTGGTGTGATTTTTCAGCCTTAGCAACCGTCTTTGCAGAGTGAATGTGCTATTGGCTCAAATGCATATGAGTTTCAGCGCTGTGAGTTTATCACATTCTCACTTATGCAAGGAGGACACAGGACCAATGGGACAAGCAGAAGATAGTTCTCTCACTTTTAACTAACAACTAAATCATACACTGTTCACATGAAATACTTTTTATTATAGTTTCACTTTTTTTTTTCCATAGACACATGTTTCAATGAAATATATATTAACCAGGTCCTTACAGACTCGTAAGTACTTTTTTCCTGACCATAAACAGGTGCCCTAAAAGATTCATCTTTGCAAACAAAATGCCTTATCTTCACATACCTTTGTGCAGTTTTTATTCCTTGGATTTGGCCTCGATAAAGCCACAAAACCTTAGCAATCATGCCTGTGCCCCTCTTAAAAAAAAAAAGCCCAGAGTAAACCATGTCTCAGCTGTCTGGAGGTTTGCTTGACTTATCATAGGCTAGTCATGGCCTTTATTTTATATTAAACATTGAAACCTTCCGTGTCATAAAAACAAACCAACCAAACTATGAGGCATGCACCCTTGCGGAGCCTCCACTTATGACGCCTCTGACCAGTCTGTCCTCCAAGAGAACTGACCATCCTACAGATGATAAACCAATCACCTCCTGCTATTTGTTCTCCAAGAGAAACTGTCCATCCTACAGGTGATAAACCAATCACCTCATGCTGTTTGTTGGGGTTAGTTTCCGCCGAGGACATGACGAACAAAGTACACAAGACACGATGCATTTCGACCTCTTGGGTCTTCTTCAAGTGAAAACAAAATAGGTTACATTTAATATTTAGGACAGTACAAACAAAGAACGAAGAGCGACTTATCTGATGTCCATGTGGTATGCTGTGAAGAATGGCTGACCAAAGGAAATGACAGAGGGGATTATGGGAGAGGAAGAGGGGGGGGGGGGGGGGGGGGGTGTTGTGAAGGGAGGGGATGAGTGAGGCGATGGTGTTGTGTGGTGGTCAGTTAGGTGGGGTGGTGTGGTATATGTGACGGTTGTGGTTGAGGTGGATTGATAATGATGTTAAGGGGGGGGGGGGGTTTGGGATATATATATACATACATATATATATATATATATAAATATATACATATATATATACACATATATATATATATATATATATATATATATATATATATATATATATATATATATATATATATATATATATATATATATATATATATATATATATATACATACATACATACACACACATATGCATACATGTGTACCTATACATACACACACACACACACACACACACACACATATACATACACATATACATGAATCATACATACATATGTATACATGCATGCACATACATACATACATATATATACACACATATACATATGTGTGTGTATATATATATATATGTATGTATGTATGTGCATGCATGTATGTATATATATGTATGTATGATTCATGTATATGTGTATGTATGTGTGTGTGTGTGTGTGTGTGTGTATGCATGTATAGGTACACATGTATGCGTATGTGTGTGTATGTATGTGTGTATATATATATATATGTATGTGTATATGTATATATATATGTGTATATTTATGTATATATGTATATATATGTGTATGTATATATATGTATGTATATATATATATCCCAACCCCCCCCCCCTAACATCATTATCAATCCACCTCAACCACAACCGTCAAATATACCACACCACCCCACCTGACTGACCACACAACACCATCGCCTCACTCATCCCCTCCCTTCACGCAACAACCCCCCCCCCCCCGCCCTCTTCCTCTCCCATAATCCCCTCTGTCATTTCCTTTGGTCAGCCATTCTTCACAGCATACCACATGGACATCAGATAAGTCGCTCTTCGTTCTTTGTTTGTACTGTCCTAAATATTAAATGTAACCTATTTTGTTTTCACTTGAAGAAGACCCAAGAGGTCGAAATGCATCGTGTCTTGTGTACTTTGTTCGTCAATGTCCTCGGCGGAAACTAACCCCACTCTTTCTAAACTTTGCTTCGTTCTCCGCCATCAGTCGCTCCATTTTGAAAATTTGAAACTAGGAACTTGGTTGCAGTTCTTGACAGTGTTGTTCAAAATTTGTGACCAGGAGAGAGAGAGAGAGAAGAAGAAGAAAAAAAAAAAAAATATATATATATATATATATATACCAAAAAAAAAAAAAATATATATATTTATATATATATATCCCCCCTATTTCTTCAGTCTAAGACATAAGAGCAAATTTTGTTTATATAACTGAATATTTCTTGGTGTCATTGCAACACCAAGCTGCTCTGTAAGTTGCTGGAATGGTGCTCGTTTTTTTTATCCTTGGAATTTATTAGTATATTATAATTTAGTCCCTTGCGGATTCATTCCAAGAACTGGCCCTCTGTACTTGTGTCTTAAGAGGCTATCTTTGATATTTTCTACTTTTCACAAGAAAACGTAGCTTGTTTTGCTCTTTCATGATTTTCTTTTGCTTCTTAGGTGGCACCTTTGGTGTGTTTTTTTTAAACTAACAAACATACTATGGTATTGCACAGCAGCCTTTTTCTGGGAGCATAGCATTCTTTAAAACTGAAAAGGCAGAGAGGTCAAGTTACCGCTTTCCGCGGTCACTGAGGAGAAACAATCAGGTTTTGAAATACCGGTATCTGACCAGGAGTTATATGTTAGTGAGTTTCCTCCCCATTGGAGATTGTCTCCTCCTTGGAGACTATAAGCTTGCTGAAGGCTCATTTTGAGAAGCATTTATTATTCCCCTTTCACCTTCTCAAGCACATACTGTTGGTATTGGGTCTAATTTGTTTCAGTTCACCAGAATTTTGCCGTATTCATTTTTGGATACAGCATACTTGACTGTGTATACATGTTTGATGTGGGCATGCTGGATACAAAAACATGAACTTCCCCATTAGTGTCCCCCCTCCCCAGCCCACTTCTGAAACTTTCAAAATATAAACAATGAAGATGATATTTGTTTTGTCATGTCTTTTTTCTCTTGTACCATCAAACCGATCATTCATGGTGTGTCTAGTATTCACATCCTTTTGCCTTGCACATACCTGCAGTTTATAGTATCATGCTCTGTTTTATCTTCACAGGAAGCCCAGGAACTTGCCCGCATCAAGTTTGAACTGAAGTTTCGCAAGATTCCTTTGTATGCAGTGGTCCATGAAACTCTTGGGGCAGAAGAATTTGTGCCCTACCTCGATGCTGATGGCATCTTTTTAGACAAAGAGGTGTGTTCATGTCTGGTCAAAGTGAGGTGCGCTTATGTGTACACCCATTTAGTGTGAGAAGTGCATTGGTTTCTGCTGAAAGAGAGGTGTGTGAGTGTTAACATATATTCAAAGAAATGTGAGGTGTGTTTTGTGCATACTTTTATTCAGATAAAGAAGAATATTATATTGAAAATAGTTGTGTTTAGTTGCTTATCATGTTTATTCAAGTGAGAATCACATGCACTGATATGAAAGCAAGCTGTATTTGTGGGCTGTAAAGATTTGAGAATTGGTATGAATGTGAAAACGGCCGACAAATTGGGAGAAAAAAAAAAATGTACATGTAATTATGATATAAAACCATAAGAGTTTGGAGAGAGAGAGAGAGAGGGAGAATGCATGCTGGAAAGAGAAGAGGCAGAAAGTATGGTAATAGGGGTTGGAAATTGAAAGAAATAAAGATTATTTGCCGATACCGGCATGTGTAGAAATGAGGTAAAAAAAAAAAAACAACAACAACAACTGTGTTTTCATTTCTCGTGTTAAAAGCTGAAAACATCAAGAGAGATTGTCAGGAGTTGAAAACACAGCTCCATATTCCCTGGAGAGGTGGTGGTGGTGATAGTTTTGGCAAATTAGTCCTAAAACACACCAAATAATGTGTGTGTGTGCATTGTGTGTGTGTGTGTGTGTTCCAGAGAGAACCACTGAGACAGTCATAAAGAGAGAGACTGCTTCCAGAGTTCAATAATAAACAAAAGTTGAAAAGAAAAGAATTTTTTAGAGAATTGTGAAAAAAGAATCATTATTCGTAAAATCACGATGCTGCACAGTTTTGTTCTTTGTTTTTTCATCCTTTGCCATCTGCAGCATCTGTGCATGGCAAGAGATGACATGTTTTACAGCCTTTGGCCCAAAGCCAGCTTGTTGTGTACATGACTTCTTTGTGACTACAGTGTTTTGAATGGGTTGTGGATCACATTGAACTTTCAGCTTATGACATCACAATTAGTCCATTACTCAGAAATTTGTCTGGTGGATGATGAGATGGCGGTTGCAGGTGTATTGTCTGTTCACACATGTAAGCAGTAAGGACATTAACCATTTCATCATTAGTGAAAGAATGGAAACATGTAACTTCAAACAAAATGCTGCTTGTGGCACTTATTCACCTACAACATATTTAGACAAGAGGCATGCTGAACAAATGGAAACTTCCCCAAGATTCTCTGTTTATACATGTTTTACTGACTCCATGTTTCCTGTCTCGATTAGCGGAAATTCTATGGACCCCAGGAGCGATGGCTGTTTCTGTCTGCCTTTATGCGAGCTAGCGTTTGGAGCAACATAGTTCGAAACCGACAAAAGGGTGTAGACGGCAACCTGGACGGAGAAGGTCGACTGTTAGGAGGTGGGTTCAAACTGCAATTAATTACAGCTGTGCTAATGAAGGAGAAGGGAGGTGGATGATTCAATCTGTGATAATTCACTGTCATATTGTGTTGTATAACTTCATCATCACAGAAGGATGTCAGTGTGAAATTCAGGATCCTTTTGTTGGGGGAGAACATGACATATAAGTATATGTCATTCATATGTTTTTCTGAAATTTTCTTTTCTTTGCATGCTTCTATTTACCTGTGCAATGGGAATTTTCAAGGGAATTTTGCCAGGACAGTTTCTGAGTTGCCTTGGGTTCTTTTTCATGTGCTAAGCAAGATTTGTGTTCACTGGTAATTATTGGTATTCTACCAGTTCAGGTTATGAAGTATTGTCAAAATATCAGCCACTAGTACTGTGTGTGCTGATTTAATTTTTGTTTGACCATAAGTTGATGGTAGAAAGTGGACAGGTGTGTTTGTAGCTTGTCACATTTACTGATTGCAGTGACCAGGCTGCCTGTTTTGTTTGACCTTTCTGCCTTTGCTGAGTTTGCCATACTGGTTTTAAGAATTAGTAGTGCAATCACAGCCTCAGTGTATGCTTCTTATGGAATTTTGCTCTGTCGTCTGGTTCAAAAGGTTATCGCTCAAAGCATTACATAAGGTCTATGGAAAGGGGAGAAAAATGTATCCTATATGAGAGTCCTACCATAGATCTACAAGTCGCTTTGCTTCCTGAGCAGTCGCGCTGCCACAAGATCACTTTTCTGCTGAGTGATAAAACTTCTGTCTCTGACCAGTTAAGCTAATTCAAGGATGGATATTTTGATTTTTTTTAAATGCACATGGAGATTTAGTCATAGCTATTTTGATATGCTTTGGTGTCTTGCAACTGTTACAGAGATCTAACTAATGAATAAGATTAGAAAAAAAAGAAGGGATGTTCTACATGTATACTAAGAATTAAGAATAATTCCTTACTTGCTTAGGCAGTGCCATTATTTTTGCCTCGTATATGGTCTGTGGGCAAGAGTTTAAGGTGTTATTCATTCCGTGATGGTTCATTCTATAGGTCATCCAGCTTGTACGTTTGCAAGAGGAAAGAATAGGCTGAGATTGTGTATGCATAGAATGAATTAGTGAAATCATCCAAATTCTTTGGCTTTTAATAATGAAACATCCACCTACCCCCTTCCCGCCTCCATCCTGCCACAAACTACATACACACAGACATTTCTGTGCATAGGAATGGTGTGTATATGTGTACGTGCTTGTGCATGTGTGTGTGCATACATGCATGTGTGTAAGTGTGCATGCACATGTTTCCATGCATGTGTGCATGTGTGCTTGCTTGTTTGTGTTATTGAATGGTGTGTGTGTTTATGTAACTGGATTGCAAATGTATGCAGCTAGTCAGTTTGTTACACTACTGGAATGTGAAGTGAAAGCGTGACATAGGTGAAGGTCTGCACTGGTTCAGTGAATCAGCCTGTCTGTGGCTGCAGGTATCTTTGTACTGGGGCCAGGTCAGCAGGGCATCCTGTTTGAGCATCGGGAGAAAGAGTGGGGCGACCTAGCTAACGTCACCGAAATCACGGCCGCCATCAGGAAGATATCAGCCTCTTCAAACTCCTAGCTAAGGGCTGGGATTATTTTTCCTTCATTTTTGTCATTCTCCCTGCAAAATTTTCTTTGCTACTTTTCCTTTGTGTGTGTGTGAGTGTGTATGTTTTTCTGATGGTGTTCATTTTTTTTGTTGTTGTGAAAGAAATTGTTTATAAGTTCTTGTTTGAAAGTCTTGTAACATGTTTTATGTGCTGTGACTTCTGTTGGAAGTTTTGCTTGAAAATTGTGACAAGAGGTCTTTTTAAAATTTGAGAGCCAAGCCTCCTATATGAAGAATGTGCTTGATCAAAGTTTTGCGAAACTGTACCTGAGAAGAGCTAAGAGTAAAGAAAACAAAAGTTGATGGAAGATTGTCCCTATTTCTTGCCAGGTTGATGCAAGAATGAATCACATTGCTTCACTCTTGATCATCCATAACTGTACAAGGTGAAACATTGTAAATCGGACTTGAGTACAAATGAAATAATGATCTACTGGTGTTTATTTATTCATTTTTTAAAGGTACTAGTTACATATTTTTTTATTGTGTTGACTACTGCATTGATGACCGTTGCTTTCTGTGCTTGGTAAAGAAAACTTACAAAAGCTCTCCCTCTCACCTCCTCCCCAAAAGATCATAATTGAACAATCAAATCTGTGTCGACTTTACCAAATGTGACTTTGTCATCCTCCTTTTCTTGGTACGCTTACGCCAATATTACACAAACCAGAAAAGCCCTATTGTGATATTTTCAGTTCTTACATTTTTTTATAGTTATTTTGTCCAAACACCATTTTGCTATTTCATCTGAAATAATTTGCCTCCACCACTCATTTTGAACAGTTTTCTTACATATATTATTAAGGTAAAGTTACAAGGTTAACAAGAGGAGCCTGTGGTCAAATGGTTAGAACATTTGCCTGTGGACCTGATGGTCCTGAGTTTGAACCACTCGTGGAGTCTGATTTCTTTTGACTTGAAAACCCTCCCTGTTAACCCAGCAGTAAATGGGTACTTGATTCAGTTCAGGGAGGGTTAAAAAAACGGCAGAAGGAGAGGGATGAGCTCCACCCTCCATCTTGCTATGCCATAGACACAGCAAACCTCTGACAGGTCACTGTCTCTGTGGCAAAGGGCTAGTGGAGCTTTTGTTAAACTGTTAATTTACAGGGATTTGATTGAGAGTGCCTGCTTTCAGAACAAATTAGGACACTGTGTTGGTCATAAGTTTGAAGTAGGCCATGTTCGTTTGAAATGTGTGACTGGAAGTCCTGATCAGTCACTTCTTGAGTGGGAGATGATGACCAGTTCAATAAGAATGATCTTTCTCTTTTTTTTTTCCTCTCCCGTTGGACTTCAAAACTTTGACATATCGTTCATGCGTTTGCAGATGCCCTCCCTTTATTGTGTTATTTTTGATTTTTTTTATTGCATAATTTTTGTTTTAGTATCTTAGACTGAACTCACTGCTCTCATGTTTTCACAAGCAGTGGAGTTGTGACCAGAAACACAGGGAAGATTAAGCGAGAGAATCTATGCCCGTCTGTAATGAACTTACTTCCCCAATTCAAAAAGTAACAAGAGGTGCAATTTCGGAGATATGCCCTATTGCATTAATTAATTTCTCTCTTTCTCTTGTTTTATGTTTGTGTAATGCTATTGAAGTTTTCGAAGGATGTTTTTGCCAGTTTTTCTGCTGCTGATAAACGTGACATTTGTCATAGCAGTATTATAGTTCATTTGTTGTTGACAAAGTTGTCGGAGTTATGAATACCTTGTAATCAAATATGATTTGTTTAGGTATGTGTTTCAGTTCTGTGATATAGACAGATGATTTAACTTATTTCATAAATATGTTATTCTGTGATGTATTTTTCTTTGAGTAGAACTTTTGTACAACGACAATGAAAATATGAAAAAAATACAACTTAGTAAAGATTGCTGCTACAAAGAGGTAGACTTACCAGCATGAACGAAGAAGTCGGTGCATTTTTTGTTTGTTATGAGTGTACTTCCAGTGTTTTTTTTTTTCCTAAACCAAAATAGTTGCAGTTTGATTGCCTTTTTCGCCTTTTTGTTTTGGGTTCAGAACTTTCACGTGTTCATCTGGTGTTCAACAATTTCATTTTCTTTGGATATTCTAGATGCCATTGCCACCCAGACTGTGCAGTGCCAAGATTGCAGCTGTGAACCATTCAAAATATTGGACCTGCTGAGGTCAAACACATGCTGGCGTGATTGTGATCGAGAACTGATTCCAGTTTACAAAAAGCAAAACATTCTAAGAACCTACCACAATTTGACTCATGTGATATACATGGAACAGTAGAATTCCCGTTTAGACAGCCCCCTCTATCCCCCACTCCCCCTGTTCCTTTCCGCCAGTCTACAGGGATCTAATTTTATGCCACTATGATCACAAAAAAGATTTCCATCAGATACAAAATGACATGCAGTGGAATACAAAAGGCTGATGCGACTCTTGTGTTGAAAGTCAAGGGGATTTCAGGTAAAGAATTGGAATGTCGAGTCTGATGTGAAGGTTATTTTTTTTTCAACAGTCGTGATGAAATGGTGTTGCAGATTATGGGTAGGCTGGTGCTAATTGGAACTGAGGAGGGCTATACAGATGTTAGAATGTCAGAGAAATGATCTGTCAGAGAAATTTTGGTTGTTGAGAGGGTGTCATCATACAGATGGGTCCATCAGTGAAAGTTGCTCTGCACGTGTTTGTGGGTGGAAATAGCATGTGCATGTGTGAGATTTAATATGCTACATATCAAAGTGAAGAGATTTTATTTATTGCATTCCTTCCCACAAAAAGTACCGATTGCTGGCTGAATAATGAGATGATTACACATAGATTGTGAAGTCTGTCATGCTGATGTTCCTCGTGAGCAACGTCATTGCCTCCCCAATGTTTGCTGCTGCTAAGAACAAGACTTCCTATCACTTACCTTGCAAGTTACTGTCTTTGCAGTTAGTTTGACATAAGGAAAGCAGGCCTCTTCATTTCTTTCATATCTGCTGAATATACAACTGTGGTTTACTAAACCGTCTGGCATGTAAATAAGTTAAGGTTGTGCTGCTGCAAAATGGCCAGTGGATTTGTTTTAAAAAAATAAATTTTAGAAATATATATATATAAATAAAAAAAAAAGTTGTGGAAGACTGAAATGTTCCATGCTCTTGCTTTGTTGTGTTCTGGGGATTGTCAAGCATGGATCACCACATTTTTTGTTGTTGTTGTTTTGTTCAGTTCATTTAGTACAAATACATCCTCCAGAATGATCACACAGCTAGAAAAGGTCTTTCTGTGCAATTCCCAAGATAGAAAATATCTCATCATGGAGATACATAACTTAAGTTGAACCTGAAAATAAGAAAATTGTCATGTTCACTTTTGTTTTGTGCAATGTGCATCACAGAGCCTTGAAAAAATCTGTGACAGTGTCACAAACAGGATGCAAGTAGTTGGCGTTCCACTGGGAGGAAAAGACAAACACCCACTGAGCACATTTCAAATTGGTTTCAGTAATTACAATCAGTATGTAAACGGCAATTACAATCAGTATGTAAGCAATAATTGGTATCAGCATGAAGCTTAGTTGGTGGAGTACAACGTATGGGGACCCACTGAATTAATTAAGCAACAGAGTATCTTCATGATTTGTTGTCACTTGATGAACATGTTGCTTCCCATTGACTGCTGGTGCACAGGTTGCGACAGAATGAGCATGGGAAACTATTCGTGTTGGATGGTAGGAAAGAATTGTAAGGGTGTAGTACCATCACAAGGGCATGAAATGGGAGATGTGAACAGAAACTAAAAAGAAAAAAAAAGGAGAATTGAAAGGCTGTCACATCATGGGGCTGGAATTGCACAATTAGCCGAGCTCAAGACTGGTGATCCTGGACTGGACAAGTGGGTTTGGATTTCTGCCCAGCCACTTTGGTCTTGTGGATTTGTCCCTCAGAGTGATCATTGGTTCCGACTCCATTTTCCGAAATGACCTGCAAATCTGATGATATGCAGATGTTCTTGTGTATGAATGCATACATGACATCCTGTGCACATGTGAAATCTCATCACCAATTTTTGTAAAGGCTAGTTTCATTGTAGGTATGGATGACACCTGTATACACGAGTCATCCTCTTTGATAAAGAAAAATTGGAGACATGAAAGAGAAACTATGTGACAACTATCAGACTCAACCACACAGGAAACGAATGATTCAGATTAGCATCTAACAGGCAGCTCTTCACTCAGCTTGCCCACTGTGTGAAGGAGAGCGTAGATTGTCAAGCGCTTTAAGCTTGGTCACACCATGATAGGTGCCAGGATTAACTTGATAATAATGACAGGGTGTATCACTTGAAGGGTCCATGCAGACTCAACACATTCGAAGTCTTGTGAACCACAGCCAGTACTATGACAGTATTAAGGATACCTTCCTGACTAGAATACTGGTTATTCTGCAGGAGACATGAGAGATAGTGGACAGTTTTCTCTTAGCTCTTTCCTATCAGCATCCAGTAAGTTTATGACTGATCAACCTCAGATAATTCTTTTCCTGCACTGTGTGTGTGTGTGTGTGTGTGTCCTTCTATCTTTAGAAAGGTCAACCAGACCACTTAGAGAATATACACACCATTCCGCTTTTGTGGGATGTTATGTGTGCATGTGTCTTTCCATCATAAGGAACTTCAACCAGTCTGTATTGAAAACAGAATGAGGGTTAGTGGGATATATTTAGAACTTGGCACCTGTTTTAGTGCTTTTAATGTTTCATATCTTCCAATTCTTTTTTCAGTTTGTTTCCGAAGTTGTTCTAGGTCATAGCTTCTCTTCACAGTCACTGCAGTCATGGAAAGGAATGTTTTACAGGAAGGAAGTGTAGCAGTTTAGGTCAAAAACTGGTCAATACCAGTTTCTTCAGTCAAGTTTTCAACTATATATTCTTTTTAATGCGATGCCTATAATATAGTAGAAACTCGTGGAGAGCGTGGCAGCAGAGAGTCCTCAGAAGAAGCCCCCTTCAAGCAAGTGTTTCGGCCCTTATCTCCTGACTCTCTAGGGGGGTTGGGCCACACCCGGTTCATGACTCTGGATGTCCCTCTGCTGCCCCCTTTTTTTTTTTTCATCTTGGGACGAGCCATGGCTCGGATTCGAACCCATGCCCCTCTGGACATGCTCATTTTCCACTTAATGACTCGCGCACTAACCACTGAGCCACAGGTACACCTGATATTTGTAGGAAAGTTAAGCCTTATGAAGTTCACTTTTGTTCCTCCTTGACCAGATCCAACTTGAACACCTCTCTGTCGCTTCTTCTGCCATTGCTTTCAGGCTCTGTTTTTTTTCCCTCCCTGCAACTGAGAGCTGTTTCATGAGGCTGTATGCAGACGTTCCTACAAACCCCTAGCTCAAATTTCTGCAGTGAGGACTTTGACCTGATAGCCTTCTCTCCTCAGCATACTTTTCAGTCTTGTAGATTTGAGCTGCCTCCATTCTGTTCTCATATGGCACCGTGAGCTCGATCTTGATCAGCTGCTTGGTTGACTGAGAGTGGACTACTATGTCTGGTCTCATCCACTCTTGCCGATGATCTCTGGGTTACTCTTCCATTCTGGGAGGTCTGCAGTGCACTCCCAGTCATCTGCCCCGTCCAGCAGACTCTGCCTGCATGTTCCGAGTGGCACTGTTGTTCTTGGCCATGATTCGCTGCCTCCTGCCGTGAAGAATGTTGTGGGTGCTTTTGGAGTCCTGATTTTCCCTTTGTGTGTTTGGTACTAGCCCAGACTACTTGTACAATCTCTTTGAGTACTTGGTTGCCTCCATGAGTACCTTCCTTCAGCCAGGGCTACTTTACATGAACTTAGGACATGCTCCACTGTTTGTTTTTCATGGCAGAGGGGGCATGAAGGATCGTCTGTTTTTCCCCACTTCACCAGGTTTGCATTTGAGGGCAGAAGGTCATATGCAGAACTGAGAATGAAGCTGATCCTGCGAGGGGCCATGTGCCGAATGTCATTCCAAGTGAGACTTCTTTGGAGGGCATTCTCCCACGTTGTCCATTGCCCTTGCTGGTTCTGCTGGACTGCTTTTTGGAGTCTTTTTTGGTCTTCTTCTTTTCTCATCTCCAGAATCATCATGTCTCCCCTCCTGTCTCTAATATACATTTTATTTTCGTGGGTTCATATGTATATTCATGTCATGCCAGTATACATAAGAAGATGGTTTTAACTTTGTGTTCCACCCCAAAAACGGCCAAAGCCTTAAAACGCTTTGGTGTTCAAATAAGTGCAATGGCTCTTGATCACTTTTACATTTCATAAATTCCATTTAAAAACAAACACTCAACTGCTTTTATTCATAATTTATTCTTCACCTGAAAGTGCTGTTTGCACATTTCAGCCCTTGACATTTTGTACACACTTATAAATTCAATCATTAAAATAGAACAAGATTATTTTCACAACAAAAGGCCAATGATTATTGGGGGGGGGGAGGGGGGAAACAACATATGACAAAATTACAGTAACTGAAAGAAAAAAAAAAAAAAAACAGTCAAAAAACATAACCTAATGATTACAAACACACTGCTATTTCTTCTTGGAATCATCACTGGGAAAAAAAAAAATAAAAAGGAAGAAAAAAGGGAAACATGAAAAATGATTTTTGGAGGGGAAACATTTCTTTTCCATATTCACAATCTAGGGAATTTCCTCTGTGGTTTAGTAAAAAGAAATTACAGGTAACACGACTTCATGAACACATACAGCATTATACTCTATAAGATTAAAAATTTAACATTATAGTGAAACAACCGCAACAGCCAAGTAATCTGAAATAATTACAGGCTGCCATGGAAAGGTCTCGCACAAACCTTACTCACCAGGGTTAATACAGGGAGGGGAGGAACCGTTTGTGACTTGACCAACACCGTTGTGGTTTTGAGATCAAAGCAATCCTTTATTCCCTTAACATGTCTGCCTTTTAATTAAATTTTGAGAAGGAAAATTATTTTTTTTACCCACACCCTTCTGACAAAATGCCTTCTCGATTTCCTAGCGATCATTGCTTTAGTAATGGGGAAAAAAATGAGACTTGGTCATAAAAGCTGAAAGAAGGCAGGAGCTGTGGAAAGAAAAACTCAGCACTAGCAGTATTAGCACAGCCCAACTGACCGTACTGGCTGCCATCACATCATGTCTACATCAACCTGTAGCGTAGCTGCTAAACTACTGACATTCTCCGAGACTAGGCCATGCGAAGCATACCTGCCATGATGCCCCGTTTTTTCGCCAAGCTTATTAAAAAAAAAAAAAAAAAAAAAAAAAAAAAAAGGCATTTGAATGCAACAAAAAGACATGACAATGCCATACATGGGTAAGCAGACTCTGCAGAATGGACAGCTAGCGTCCAGTCTGGACAGTGTGCTTTACACAGTAGCCAGGTTACAACAAAAATGCCAGTACGCCATAAATCATGAACAGAGAGTGGAAAAAGACTCCAGAACAGAGACAGGAAAAAAGCCACAAAGGCAGAAAATGGACAAAAAAAAAAAAAAAAAAAAAAAAAAAAAAAAAAAAAAAAAGTAAAAAAAGATGCAAGTACGCCAAGTTATGTAGATTTAAATATGTAAAATGAACTGTAAATCATGTGGACAACTTCATGGTGTGGGCTACAATACTGGTCTTTAAACAAAATAACACAAACAAAAAAGCACTTCTCTCTGCATTTCTCTCTCTCTGAAGGCAATCCCAAATAATTTTATCTCATTTGAATCACTCCTCCTCAGAAAAGAAAACATAAAGAAAGGAAATAGAACATTTAGATATAGACAGAAATATAAAGACAAAATACAGACAGTTGATGCCATAAACAAAGTTCTGCTTTCACTTATCCACTGCAGCAACAGCACCATTGCAACTGTAACCTACAGGACCGGTGTGAAAATAAAATAATCTTATTTGGCTTTTAGTTTGTTGATAAATACGTTGCAGATTCAGGAATGGCCAAGGGAGAGGAAGTTAAGTCTGAGCCGAAATCTTAAGGGGGAAAATATATCCACGGATAGATGAAACAAGTCAGAGCCACAATACCCCTCTTAATGCAGCATGTTGAACACTGATCTGAATAAGTTATACACATTACAATACCACTTCCAATAGGCAAAGCCCAACAGGCACAGGAACATGCCCTGAAACTCTGTACATTCATACAGACACATTATATCACCATGGGCATGGCTCAACAATTCCAATGTGAAGACAAATCATTATCCATGTATATACAGCAAGGAAACGGTTCAGGGAACAGGCTTACTGGTTAGGACTCAAATTTGTATACTGAATTTCCAAATGTTTCAGTGGATTAGTCCTAACACACGATGGGGAAAAAAAAAGGGATGCAAAACAATAGAGATTATATCAAATGCTGGTTTCTATTTCGAATCAAATTTATTTTTATTCAATACACTTCACTTTCTATGTATATATATATATAGGGTGGAAATCATTTTATCAACATGAACGATGCAAACACAATGGGGGAATTTTGTGATGATATGGAAACCTTTCATAACCCTGCGCAGGAAATCCAGCAACCTAGATATAAATAATCCACCAACCTAGATATAAACTAATTTACAGTTGAACACACTTTGCTATTTGATATTGCTATTGCCTAATGTTATGAAAATATACTGAAGAGAGGGGATCCTTTCATGGTATTTGGCAAACAATAGTATGAGATGAATACACAATACAATGTTTGACAGAAGTTCTACGAGACGGTTACAAATACCGTAATTTCTAGACTACAATTTAGTTTTACTTCCTTTTTTCTTTCATAAATCCACGATTTCTGGACTACAAGGTGATTTTACTTCCTAATGTCCTACTTTATATAAAATTTTGAGCATTATGATCTGAAGTGCCCTCCCTATACATTGCTAATTGGTGTCCATTTGTGTCACTTAATTTACAAACATAACCATTCTCAAGGTCGCTGTCTGTCCTGCACCCCTTGCAAGTCTTGATCAACCGGTGTGACCATCAATCCAGAACACTTCAATGCCATATTAAGGCCAAACCATGCTCAGACAGCGTCACACTGGCCTACTTCAGAATATCAGGTACACAGGTACAATTCTTTAAGCAGAGAAAATCATGTGTCATTTCAAAGCCCAGTACTTGTCAAAGAAATAGATTCCTTTCTTAAAAATTAATTTTTTGCACTACATTAACAAGCATTTTGTAGTCCATAAACTTCAAAATTAATGTCTGCACACTGTACTCCAGTGCATTTTGAAGGTAAAAAAATTCTGTAAAATTTTGGACTGTGTCCTGTACTCCACTCTAAAACACTTTGTAGTCCAAAAATGATGGTGTGTGTGTGGTATTATGAACATGGCCAACCAGACCTGGAATTGTCACACAATTTCTTTATAAAACCAAGTGGCACATCAGCTATTCACAACCAGCCACGCCCAATACAAGTCAAAACAAAGTATTAAAAATGTTTGTAAGAAAAAACAAAAAAAAAAAAAAAAAAATCTGAACAAAAAAAAAAATCAAACATCCATACACAATAGTGAAACAAAACCCTTTAATTTTGTATCACACCATCTTCCCTGCAAAAAATGTTCAAATCCAGAATCCATGCTGGCCCAATCACAAATTTAAGTTGTTGGTTGCCGTTCTGTCATAGTACAGCAGACAATACAGAACCCCTTCTTGACAATCATCATGATGACACTATTGACACAGGCTCAATGTCACTGACTGTGTCAGCTAACACCGCCTTCTCTCAGTACACCTGATTTTGGTTGCATCAAGTCAATTGTCTGAGAAAACTTAAATAAAGCTGAAAATTATACTTTTCACAGATTAGCAAATGTAAACATATTGTGTGTGTGTGATGAGAGTTGAAAATGGTCTACTTAATGGGGGGAAAAAATTGAGAAACTGGACACCTCTGCATATCAACCTCGTATGTGGTCAAGTATAGCACTCAGATAACACAGAACATTCGTTCACCTGAGCCTGGTAAAAATACAACAAAAACAAAGAAATAAAAAATGTCTCAGGTTCGATGTCGCCAATTTGGACAGAGTTCTTGCAAACAAATGGATCATTTACCTCCTTTTCAGGAATGTCAGCCACAAAATCATTGCACTGCTTGTGAAATGATCAACTTTCCTGACCGACTCTTTTTAAATGTCCTCAGCCCTGGCACAGCTGATAATCTGACATCACACCATGTTTCAAACACAGCACACCAATACCAATCAGTGCCAGAAGATAACCCTTACATAGTTAATGGTCATTTTCTTTTAAAATTAAATCAGCTGTTACTGGTTTGATATGGACTGTTAGATGATGGAAGGAGACTGTAGGTATACTGACACAGCTGGAAAATCCGGTCCATCATTTTTTGAACATAATCATCCTCACACCATGTGTTGTCTGAACGATTGCCTGCTGCAAGCATTATTGCAGTGCACTGTTGAGTATGAGTCAGCTGCTGCTAGAATTCTCTCAAAGCAAACTGCGAAGATGTAAAACACTAGTGGAGAGGGAATCTGGCACCTTACCTTCCCATCAAACTAGAAGGCTTTTTATGAACATATATAGGTATGTCTTGTATTGTAGAAACCTTCCCTTTCAGCTTCACCCCAAAGGTAGGAGCACACAAGCCACAGCAAGGCTCAGCAGCTTCAATGTTTAGTGCTGCACCAATTCCAGCAATCGAGCTGTCTCCGAAGACATTGAAACAGGAGTAAGTGTTTCATATAGATTGTAAGATTTTCGAACAGGAGAAAATACTTCATAGATTAAGTACAAACCCCCCCCCCCCCCCCCCCCCCCCCCCCCCCCAACCCCCCCCCCCCCCCCCCCCCCCCCCCCTTTTTTTTTTTTTTTTTTGCGTGACTCACTTGAACAAGATTCGCTTCAAAAGTGAAGACTGAGGAGAAAGGAGAAAAAGCAGAGAAAGGAAAGGATTAATTATAGTGATGATTCACACCTGATTGCAAGATATCACTCTGTGACCACACACATGCACAAAATTATCTGGCATGGCTGACACAAATATCTAGCCCAGTATCTCTCAATGACATGACAATGATTCAAACTGAAAAGCCATTTATTCACTCTAGATTGTTGGAAACACAAATTTTCTTTCATTTCATCATAAATTCTTACATACTGTCTACAACAGAACACACAGTGTTTTAATCTCACTCCCTCTTGGGTCTGGTGAAAAAATTCCTGGCATCAGCAGTTGGGGGGAAAAAAAAAAACCTTTAGCGTTGTTTTTCTCCACGATTTCTTTCCCTCTCTCTTGAAACTAATAATCATATTTAAGAAGAAGAGAAAATGTGTAAATTATAATGCTGTTGCAAAGTTGAAAATTAGTAATCCTGTATTCAAATGATTGACTAGTGGCTTTTTTAGCATGTCACCTGAGTTCATGCTCACTTGATTTCCTTTGCAAGAATGGTTGGTGATTATGGTCCCCCCACCCCTCTCCCATTTCAATTTTCAAGATGCACTATTCATATGAACTTTCACTTTATGTATTTGACATGGAGAAAGAGTGTTACCTTACTGGATAAAAAAACACTGTAAGTGTAATAACATGTTTTACCATAAAACAGTAGATCTCTGTGATCAGAATTGGTTGACACGTTTGGTACTGATTATGTATGGGAGATGAAAGACTTCTATGAATGATGTATACTGTCAACATAAAATTTACTTCAGTCAGTAAACCAAATAAAGACCAACAAATCAACCACACACAGTTATATTCATCAGATTCTCAAAGTTGAAAACTGAGAATTGTAGCAAGTGTTTTCAATACTGTAGTCAGCCAGCTGCACAGGACCTTTGTGTCTGTGACGATACAAAGGGATTTGAAAATCACTGGATGAAGTACAATGTTTCTCATGTCTGAATGCAAAATTCTTGTCACTTATCCATGTGTTCCCTGAAGCTTTTACTTTAATAAATATTCAAATGTAAGAGAAAGCTGGTGGATAAGAAATGTAATAAGTGTTGATCATGACACTATAACCCTCAAAACCGTAATGTTTCTGCCTATGTTTCCTGCCGCAGTAGGCTTTAATGTACCACTTGATCGCCCTGTTCCATGGCAAAGCTTTGAACAGCACTGACAAAATGTGCATTTCAAAAACTACTGGCAAGTGGTCCATCACGACAGACGTTAACCGTCAGTGATGTAAACCTGTTTTTTATCAGGGGTCAAATAATCACTGGATGGTGATCATGAGGGGTCAGCTTAGACAGTCGTGGACAAAGTCTGAATGGATTTTCTTGGAGGGGAGAAGGATGAGTCAGAAGCAGATGCTAGGGTGTGAGCAACTACATTCCAACCTACAGCTACACTGAACAAGGGGTGGGATGGGGGTCGATAGCTTTATTTGACCGTTGCCTGAAGTGGTATCCATGGAAAAAATGAAAAGTTTTCACTGAGGGATTTCATTTGGTTTGCTAATTTGAAGCCTGTTGACTTGGGCTTTGCCAAATGCTATTTCAGTCACGAGAGAGAGATAATGTTGCTGACAGCCCAGCCAACCACAAAGGGCCATATTGGAGCTGATGTCAATCAACATTAAGAAGCATCAGGTCATACCTAACTGAAACAACTAAAGCAGATGAAAGCAATAACTTAACCAGAGATTAGACTGATGGATACAGCCACTGCTCATTGGCGAACAAAACTCAAAGGCATTAAAACAAACAATGCAAAAAGCCCTTCAAACTGGAACATTTCTCATCTCTGATTGAGGGCTATTGAATACTAACAGTAACTCGTTACAATGGTCTGACACTGGCCGATTCATCCATGTGCAATTTAACATTTTTTTTGGTGTGTGCCAATGCCAGATGTGCACTAATAATTTGAGCTATGAAGCATCACTAAAAATATCGGCTTTAAACTGATCTGAACACTGAGGGACCAAGGGATAAACTGAAACAATGTTAAAATGCCAGGCCTGCCAAATCCACTCTGTAACTTCCAGGGACACATTTTGACCTTGAAAAATCAGGGACGAAGAGGATTTCCAGTAACAACTGTGGCTCCCCAATTTTCATGATATACATGACTGTCTTGCTTGACTGTGCTTTTAATAAACGTGTATATCTTGGTGTAACTGGCCATGAAGGTTTACTGCCTTTGTTTCTTCTGTGCAAATTCACTGACTATACAGCTTAGTGAATTTCACTCTTTGCCTGCTTCACATCAATGTTATTTTCTTCACTCCCAAAATTTCAATGCATATTTCGTACTAATGCAAATTGACCTGGGTCATTCTGCTGATTTTGACGGTCTCACTTTCAGCTACAAGTCAGTGCCAGTCAACGTGTTTTGATCTTTCAATTTTTTTTTTTTTTTTTTTTCCATTTCTTTTCTCCTTTTCTAACAGGACATGAGCAAAAAAATGGATTCCTGGAACAGACTGACCACCTCCATTGTTTGCCAGGAGTCATGATGCATACAGACCATTGGGGACCATAAGCAATCAAGATGAAAAAAAAGAAAAAAAAAAAGTCAGATCTGCAATTTGATGAACAAGACTCAACAATTTTTCAGCTGTTGTCAACATGCATGTCCTGCTCAACTGCCATGGTTTCTCTGGAGGAAAAAGTTGGGGGGTCCCGACACTTTTTTTTTTTGCCTTTTATCATCAGAAACTGACCATAGTTTCATTATCCATGGGTGGGTGTAAATGTTTGTATACTGAAATGTTTGCGGCCAGGGTGCAGGGGCCGCATAAGGCCTCTGGTGGGATGCCGAGGCAACGCCCTGCTGAGTAGGCACCCCCCAGTCACTGACAACTTGACATTTAAGGAAAGTTTGCTGCGTTTCTCCTTTGATACAAATTCTGAATTTTATACTTCTCAGTACTATATAGTTATAACTATTTCAGTCAAAAAACAACAGAACAACTACAAATGTAAATTGCCACAACACCAACACGGTAATCCGTATAATATGTAACTACTCCCCACCCATGCATTATCCCTTCCTTCTGAAGCAAATTACCTGCAACTGTTACTTTTTTTTAACACATGTTCAAAACAACTAGGTCTTCTTTTAACATGTGTTCAACACTGAGCCTGATGTGTTTGTCATGCAAGATACATTTTCTCATCGTAGCTGGACATTATTCAGCATTGTTTCATCCACTGCATGGTCGATGCCTTTGAACATTTCACTAAAATGTAACATTTCACTAAAAATTTGAGAAGAGAAAAAAAGGCACAAGGAAAGCAAGTACTACTGAGCATGGCTATGTTTGATACTACCATCAGCAGCTCTGCCCCAATTTTGTGGCCACTAGATGTTTGATGCCAGTTATCCATGAAGACGTGTGATGGCCAGTGAACTTCATCACCAACTGGTACCAGCAAACTACTGTGTGTGCTGCCTGTCCACCATGATTATCGCTGATGGCACCTGTCTGTCTCGAGAGACAATGTATTGCACTGTGGATCAGTCAGTTGTGGACGCAATTCTTTGCTGTCTGCGGCGCCTCCGTTCTTCCCACTGGGCCTCTCTGCTCTGCTCTGCTTGCTTGATGCCTGCCTTGATGGTGGACACCAGCTGACCAGGCCTAAAGCTGCCGTCTCCAGGTCTGCCAAGTCGAGGCTGCCTGCCCTCAGGTTATGCTCGCATACATCCATGTAGATTAGGGCGGGCTGTCCTGCGAGTCTGGACCCTGTAGCCTGATGGCCCAACAGCATATCCTTTGGTATGCGACCATCTTCCATGTGGCTGGTGTAGCCAAGGCAGCATAGGCATCTCTGTGTCAACATGGCGAACATGCTAGGCATCCCTGCCTGGGCCAGGATGTCCTTGTTGGTGATGCGGTCCTGCCAAGTGATTGCCCAGGAGTCTTCTGTGGCAGCACAGGTGGAAGAAATTTAATGTGTGGAAGAAATTTAATCTCTGTTCTTGTTGAGAGTACAGAGTCCATGCTTTGCATCTGTCGAGAAGAGTGCTCAGCATGCAGGCTTGTACACTTTCATCTTGGTGTTTGACGTTAGCATAGTACTGTCCCAGACTCTTCGCTGAATGGGCCATCGCTGTTACTGCCTTGCTCTACATGCATGTTCAGCTTGACGTCCAGAGAGAGGTTGCTGGAGAAGATGGAGCCCAGATAAGTGAAGTCCTCAACCACTTCGAGGGTGTGATCACCAATGGAGATGCAGAGAGAGCTCCTGACATCTTATCATATTGTTACACATGATGAGCGCATATACAATATCACTGGGGAAATCTATGTGCTTGTATGCACTTGTATAAAATGTGCATTATATGTAAGAGCAGTATCATCAGGTGACTTGCACCTTTCAAAGCATTCTTCATTAACCATAATTTGTTTTCTATTTTGAATTTCTGCTGCAGCTATGCTCTGGAATTCACTACCTTTCCACCTACATTAAGCCCCTTCCTTCCAAACTTTCAAGTCTGCACTTAAAACTTATCGGTTTTAACGCCAGTTGCAGAATACCACGTGAATTATTACTGTATTACTACATGTCACTTGCACACTTTTGTTATGCATGAATGTGCTGTACTGTTATACACTGTAAGCGTTTATGCGACATTGTGTCACAGTGTGTGTTCGTTTTTTGTGTATGTAAGTGTGTGTCACTGTGTGTGTGCAAGTGCATGCATATTTATGACTCTTGAACACAGAAGTGTGTGGGTGTATCTCCTGCATATATTTTAGACGAGTTGTTAAAACATTTCTAAGGCCAGTGTCACAGTGTGTGTGTGTGTGTGTGTGTGTGTGTGTGTGTGTGTGTGTGTGTGTGTGTGTGTATGCACGCAGGTGTGAGTGTGTGTGTCTTCCTTTTGGAACAACACACCCCTCAAACTTCAAGAATATTTTTCGCAGGTTCACAAACTGAAGTGTAGACAGCTTTGGATGAAATAAAGTTTGTTGGAAGACAGGGAGAAGGTCTGCCACAGTAGTACACACCTTCCAACAGAAGCATGCTGTGCAACATGCACTTGTCCATTAACACTCCCCTTAACAAGAGGACACCGTTTCTTTCTACAGTATCCTTCGCAAACTTTGTGCAGTACTTAACATGAACAAGTAAAAAATCTTTTTTCCCTACTTTATTTGTAAGTGTGAATCAAATAATGAAATCACCGTGTCACTGGGGTCATTTCCCTTTGCTTAATTAAGAATAAAGCAAGCAGGAACAGGAATTCAAGATGCACAGTTGTTCATTGTGCATGATGATGATGAGCATGATCAGGAAACAGCTGGATGACTGTAGAAAAAAATTATACAAAACTGACATTTGAACAAGTTTCCCACGGTTTTCAACTGAAAGGGAACAGGTCCTGATTAGGGGGGGGATGGAGAGGGGTTGTTATCTTTCCATGACATTACATTAGATGTTACAAATAATAAAGTTCACTGACTGCAGCATACATTGAAAATTGGCATCATGATCAGCAGCATTCATCAATTTGATCAGAAAGTGCGTGCCAGTTGTGTGGGTTTATCAGTCAATTGTTCAAATTTCAAAGTGAATATTATCAGCAATGTATGCAGTTTTTCCATTGGGAAGCAGGTTTGGAAGAAAAAAGTAAAGAAAGGAAGGAACAAGAAGGAAACAGTTAATCTTAAGAGATATACATTCCAATATCATAGTTCTGATCATTTGTATTGTAGAATTTGTACTAGAACCATTTATTCATTTTGACTCTCTCTCTACCTTAGAATCCAAACCTATACAAGATCATCATTTTCAAGACTTGTTTTCGGTTTCAATAACTGTTATGTACTGAATTTGAACAACAACATCAAAAAGAGACAAATCACCATTTAAAAAAAAAAAAAAAAAAACCCACATAACAAAAATTTCAATATTTTCTACGGAATGTGAATGCCAAACTTGTGTACTAATGAAATAACTTTTGTGTCATGCTTGTCAATGCAGGTGCATGGATTTGCATCTCCCTGAACATACCAGTGTTGAAATTTATCCCTGTAAAGCTTATCATGTTTTATGGCATGTGCACACAGATGTACATTCATTATTCACGCCAGGTCACAAACAAACGCCAGTTCACCCCAGGAAACTTTGTACACAAAAGCAAAAACAAAAATGCCAGCAAGATCTACGCTCATTCGCACTGCACGCACAAAATTCAAATGGTCGAAAATACTTGAAACTTTCTAACTCAAGATCCTTTTTCTTCTCAACACATAAGACAATAAAAGAAAATTGATGAATATATCAACTGCATGTCACTGGTCACTGAATGTGAACTTAGCAATCACACCACATCTACACACTTGAGTTAGACACAGTCAATGCTATGCAAGTTATGATGATGAACTTAGCATGCAACAAAAAAGTAACAAAGCAGCAACTACAGGAGACAGAGAAACAAACAAGAAAGGAATTCCAACACACACAGGCACACAAAGCACTGCACATCATGGAAACTGCTGGATATGAGTTGCCAATACAATTTACAGCTGGGTGTTTCAAAATAAGCAGTCTGTGTCCAAATCCCACTTTTCCTCTTCATCATCCTGTTTGCAGCAAACAAGACAGAAATCACATATCAAGTCTCCTTTGACAAGAAAAGGTCATGTTCAGATTGTTTCAAATGGGTGATGCAGTTTGAGGCCTATCTGCAACTTCACGCATGTCATTTTTGCCCCAAGATATCAATCTCCAAGCTGGTTTCATAAAACATAAGTAAATACTTAAAAACCACACTTTCCTGAACAATCACAGTGTGACCGGTCAATACCTGCTTCAGCACGATATGGCCATAATTCACCAAATACAATATACACTTCGGATAGCTGTATAAATAATACTTGGCAATGGCAATTTTACATAGATGCACAAAGTCGCATCGTAAGTGCTGCGACAGGACGCATGTCTTGTTACGTAGATGTGAGAACAAAATGTCAGTGCAGCTTCACTTCACACAAACGCTGGTTACGATATCCAATGGATCATGCCCTGTTCAGCATGTGCAGAAGTAAGCAAGGTCAGTATTGCATCCAAAATAGCTACAGAGTACATGCTCGAAAACAAAATGAGGAATCACATTTTCTGTCCACAGTTCAGCCTCAAATCTCAGGAAGATCAGTCACAATCAACTTGAGACCAATTACTTTCACACAGAAGTGAAAGCTAGCGTCGCATGTTCATGTTCATGTTCATGAGGTTGTATGGACCATAATGACCCGAGTACATGTTGGGTTGTGATGGGTGCTGCTGCATTTGGGGAGTAAACTGTTGGGGGTGGACATTCATCATTCCAGCCATCTGCACTGGCACCTGCTGTGCTGTTAAGAATCCAGCAGCATTCAAGTAGCCGTGGTTCATGACCTGCTGCTGCATCCGGTAGCCATTGAACACATTCATAGCATTCACTTGATAGCGTGTCGACAGTGCAGCAGGCTGATAGTCACATTGGGAGAGAAAGGCATGTTGGGGTTGGGGGTATTGACAGTCACATTGGGGGTCACACTAGGAGATTTTCGCACAGGGTTGCTGGCGGCAGTAGAGGATGGTCTCTGACGCTTGGTATTTGGTTCCAGACACAGGCCCACCTGACACGCTTCCCATGAGTGCTGCCTGGCCCACTTGATGGTTCAGGGTAACCACTGGTGGGGTGGTCATACTGCGCATCAGTCCAGGGGAGGGGGTCATTGTGACAGGGGGAGGGGTGGTCAGGTTGGGGGGTGGTGTCATTTGAGTCTCTGGCACAATTTCCATGATTCCATTGGTGAGCTGCTGCAGCTTGGCCAGGGCAATGAGGCCCAGGGTAGCCGGCTGCCACCCCTAGACCTATCTGACCTCCAGGCACCACACCAGGTAAGGAAAGGGTTGGAGTGTGGCTTTGGAGAAGGCGGGCCGAGTTCTGCTGGGCAGTGGGTTGGGGGGGTTGTGGCTGTGGCTGAGGTGGCTGTGATTTCTGCTGCTGCGGCTGTTGTGGCTGAGACTGAGGTTGCTGCGGCATCATGGTGGGACTGTAGGAAGAGATAGGCGAGTTATGAGGATAGTTCACAGTGCTTGTTGCCACAGGGGAATAAGACACAGGTCCTGGCACAATGCTCACTGTGTCCATAAACCTAGCACGATTAAACGACATAGCCTGTTGAGCACAGTCAGTGTAACCTGCGGCAACAGCCATGGCATTTATTTCAGCTGCACTCACATGGGTCGGGGAGCCCAACCCCAGCTGATGATGATCCATGTCCACGTTCGGGTAACTATGACCCATACCCCCGATGCTGCCCGATGCCTGCTGCTGGGAATACACACTGCCTGGCCCACTGCCAGTAGAACTGCAGCTGGGATTGCGGTTGGCTCGAGGAGTGGGAGCAGACACTGGAGTGGGTGGGGGACCTTGTGACTGAGGTCCCTGCTGGTGCTGGGGAGGGGTTGGGGGCTCTACACTGCCCATGGATCTGGTATCACAGGGAGTCATTGGTTCAGGAGTGGCCATGGGCTGCCCCTGTGGCGTGTGCTGCTGAGGTGTGTTGTGGGGGGTGCTGCTGAGGGCGTGTGCTGCTGAGACGACAGAGGCTGGGGTGTGTGCTGTTGTGGGATGGGCTGCTGTGTGGATAGAGTCGGTGGGGGCAGCAGCGCTGCTCTTCTTCTTCCAGCTCTTCCAAATCTTTCTGCAGTGCCTCCATGTCAGCCGACTGGGGACTGAGCCCTCCCCCTTCCTGGGATGGCACAGCAGACATTGTGGGAACAGGGTCAGCTTGTTCTTGTGATAACTCCACCTCTGCTAGAGAGTCACTGGAATCTAACCTGTTCTCCTCCACGTTGGCCTGCTCTGCTGTGTCAGAAACCTCAGCAGGTATGTCCGGTATGGGGCTTTCCACTGGGACAGGTGATGGGGGAGTGCTCTTTGGAGTGGCAGGGCGAGGGGCTGGGGGAGGAGTGTTGGGTGGAGGAACATCCTCTTGAAGAAGAGGAGGAGAAAGATGACAAGGAATTGTTGCTGTCCTCGCTGTGCAACACCGGAGGGTCAACAGCTGGCTTGTTGGACTGTCCCATTTCGGCAGCCCCATTGGGCGTCTCTGGGTGTGTGGGTGGCTCTGGACTGGACTTGATGGGCTGGCTGGGGCCGATGAGTCACTGAGGTTGGTGCCCTTCATGTGATCTCTGCGCTCTGCCTGCTCCAGGTCAGCCACAATGTCAGCTAAGTTCTGAGTAGCTTCTGTTGTCTCAGGGTCCTCAGGCCGTTCCACTTCCTCCTCCTCCTCCTCCTCTTCATCTTCTTTTCCAGTTTCCTTAGAATTCTGTGAACTGTCATCATCACTACTCGAATCTTCTTCATCGTCCTCACTGCTACTGCTATCATCTTCACTGCTGCTGCTGCTCTCTGTGTCTTTAGCTGGAGCAGCATCCTTCTTTTCTACAGAATGATTTTTGTTTATGTCTTCCTTACATACAGCTGGGATATCTTCTGGATTCTCCGACTTTTCTTCACCTGGTTCGCTCTCTTTTTCATCCTCAACTATGGTCACTGATGTGTCCATTTCATCATCGTTTTCTGGTATTTCCATGGCAACTGGGGAAGGGTTTTCAACTTCGAGAGCGTGTTCTTCTTGTACAGTGGCAGTAGGCTGTTCATCAGGTTTTGGGTCAGCAGAGAAAATGTTTTCAGTGACAGTAGTAGTATCTTTGACGGCTGTGGAGTCAGTCTCAGCTTCAGCAGCTTTCTTTTTCTGTTCGTAGCGCTCCACCTTTTCCTTTTCCAACTTCAAGCTTTGCTCGCTTTTTCCAGTGCATCTGTAACACAGTAAACTTTGAAGTGATACATTATAATGTATAGCTATAACATATTTCAGTTCACAATAATCATTAACCTACCAAAAAAAAAACTCTGCAGCATGAAACACCAACAGTCTTTTATATACTGTTCTTCTTGTTTGATGTTTCAGACATACTAATGAAACAGCAGAGGGCCGCATTCATAAATCAAAATCAAATGAAAAGTAACTGTCAACATGTATCACATGTATTAAACTGGAGATAATTTGTATCATTATTATGCACAAACGCGAGTCTCTGACGCATAAAATTCTCATCTGATGCACTATAACACAGAACTCCGGCCAGTGTGTCATTAAAACATACCAAAATTTACTGTGACATGATTTTCTCTTATATGTATTACAACTTTCAGCAGCGCAACATGTAAAAGCACCATCATCCAATGTGTCACAATCGAAGTGGATAAAACATTTTTTTTAAGTAACTATCCTCCACATTTTAGAATGTTCTGAATCAATGAACAACTTCAGCTTGAGAGCTCTTCTCTACTAAAAAAAACCCCAACAAGTCTTCAAAATGGCCAATACAGTCTATGACTGGACAACAAAAACATGATTTGAACAAACGTGAAATTATCGTAAATCTCATGTTCCGCTTTTTCATTAATACATACTGACAGCTCCATTGTGGCTTGCGGGCGCTAATCCACCACATGAAATGAAAGTGGAGTGATCTATGCAAAATGACTGGCTCAGACAATACAAATGTCTGCATTACTTAGAGGGACAAATGTTTTGCACAGAATGCAAGCCTACATAATTTGTCAAGGGTTTCCATGAATTTTCATCACTTTCCTCTTGTTTGTCACCATGCTTGGTGACTGGAATATTGTCAAGCAGAACATTTTAACACTTCTGTCGTGGAATTTCTGATGGATATAATTGTGATAACTTAGGAAATACGGCATATCAAGCTTCTCTTTTAAATCCAGACTGTCCATGTGCTGACATTTGTTTACTTTGCCTGATAACACATTACAAATAATGGAACATACATCTGAATTCAATAAATAATGTTTAGCTTAATCTGGAGTGCTTGATGAACTTTGTCATTAACTCTTTTCCTTTTCCATTTCTGTCTCTCTACCTTTCCCCCCTGTTTATTTATGTGTTAGAGCCATTCAGGGCATGCTAAAAGACATAGCTGTGAGTGAATGAATATGTTTCCAAACCATTTTCTAGCAGTTACGAAGTGACTACTGAAAATTTGGACTTGATCTTAGTGCACAAAGTCTGATGCACCATTTTCTAGGAAATACTCTTGACTGCAAATACTCTTTCTTTCAACTCATTTGAACATAAAAACCTTTAAGACTTTTAAAACTCCTTGATAAATGCTTCAATTATTCTGTTATCATCAGCCTATCTTTATGACAATACTCTCCAACTTTGATGTGTGTGTGTGTGTGTGTGTGTGTGTGTGTGTGTGTGTGTGTGTGTGTGTGTGTTTTGCAGAGCTAGAAACTCCCAGGTAATTTTTAGCTGCCCTGGGGAAAGTTGACAAAAAATCTACTTATCGCCCTGAACTCCTACTTGGCTTTCCCAAGTAAAGAAAAAAGTTAATAAAGTATTCATCAGCAGAATTCAATGATGGCATATTCTGTTTATGTGTGATTAAGACCAAACAGAGACATAAGATGCAAAACAATTTATTTGTTTACCAGAGCATATTTCCCGTTATGTGTGTGTGTGTAAGAAAAGACAGAACTGTCTTGTTTCCACTCTTCACACAGTCCTGGACTGAACTAATTCTGCCCTGCTCTCTTTCTCTGTTCTCTTTCTCTCTCTCTCTTCTTTTCAGCTACCCTCTTACTGACACAATCAAAATTTAGTTACAAAACAGATGATTGGAGAGAGAATTTCTACTCGTCTGCAAGAAGATAAAGTTGTCATGGACTATTGGATGGGTGGGTTTTTCAACTCCTGGTGTGTGTGTGTGTGTGTGTGTGTGTGTGTGTGTGTGTGAGACAGAGAAAGACAGGAGGGAGGGGAATGGGGGAGAGGGGGAGGGGAAGAGCTTATGTGTGGATTTGTGTGAACACAGTCACTTCATGACACAAACAATTGTAAACTGGCATGAAGTAAGCATAAAAACAGATTTTTTAAGTGGCTGTTCACGGGGGAGATCCAGAACAGATAAAGTGTTCCAGAGAAAAAACAAAGTGTCTTTATTCTTTCCAGCCATCACAACCACAAACATCACCAAATGAGAATGACAAAATCACAGGTGAAAAACATCAGGCATTGTCTGCAGGATGTATGAACAGGTCTAAAGATCTAACTCTGAGGTATGAAATCCTTTATATTTAAAATGATGTGAAATCCTTCAAAATATTTTCATACCAATCCTTTTTCTTATTTCACTGTCCTATCTTTTCATTATGTATTCACCAGAGCTAAATCTAGGATTTCTGAAAAAAGGGGGGCAGTCCCCCCATCATATCAAAAAAAAAAAAAAAGGGGGGGGGGGCACTCCCCCCCCCCCCCCCCAACATTACATACCTCCTCCACCTTTGCAAACAGACTTCAACACACCTTAATCAAATCATCTAGATTAAACAACCAATAAAAAACAAAATAGGCAAGTTATAAACAGCAAAACACATACAAACGCGCGCACACACACACACACACACACACACACACACACACACACACACACACACACACAGAGTTTTTGGATGTAGTGGTTTCTTCATGATCTTCTCCACCCTCGCATGGCACAGAATCATTTTTTTTCTCTTTTCCTCCACGAAAGTCGAAGCTGAATAGGGTGGGTGCACACTTCATTTTGGAAAATATCCAATATGGCGCCTCAAACTCTCGGAACTTCTCATCAGTGATCGAGAAGGAGGAGATGAATGCCGTCAAATGGTTGATTTACACCAACAGCCAATGAAATATCAAGAAATCGTTCGCTCCTGCTCAGTCCTAGTTTCAGTTTTTCAAGCAGACGACAAATGAGCGACCGCAACGATCAGTGAACAGGAGGGCAGTTCTGCAACTGTGCGGGAGTCTGCCCGCATTAAGACTTGGTAACTGCGGGAAGGAACAGATTTTCGGGGGACTGTACCAATCCTGCGCTCTAGATTAAGCTCTGTATTCACAGCCCTCTTGAACTGTTTAAAGGAAGAAAAAGACAAAAATTGGTGTGCAATAACCACAATACCCTCTTCCTCTCACTTTTTCCGCCCCCCATTCAAACCAATCATCAGAGAGTTGAATTTCAATTCCTGTTCCTCCCACTCATTCTGTTTTCTTTTTTTTTGTTGTTGGAGTAATTTCAATATTTTAGCTATCAATGCACCTGCATTTGCCACTGCTCTTCAACAACAACAATGCCTGTTCAGGGTAACCCTAATTTCTATTTCCACATCTGGAATACTTGTCTGGGAAGGACTGAGTAGCTTTAATTCTCATGGACACCATTTGAAAATGCCACCTGCATCAAATACAACCACCATCACTGTAACCCTGTACCTTTTGATTTCCACTTTGTTTTGCTAGTGACAGATGACACAACCACCCAGCCCCTACTAAAACAATTCGCACAAATTACTGTAGCTTATAAAAATGTGACAACAATCAATTCTCCTTTGGTGACAATGAAATATGTGACCAAGATGGATATATGGAAAAAAAAAAACTGTTATGAGTTACCTTTTTGCCTCTTTTCTTTGGTCTCTCCTCAGGTTCTGGTTCCACACCACCTGCCTCTGGTCCAGAGTTGACAGCTGTATCTCTGGATACCAACGGCTTTCGGCCTGGCCCTGGTTTACGGCCTGACCCTGGTTTACGCTGGCCCTGGCTTGCGGCCTGGCCCAGGTTTACGGCCTGGTTTTAATCTTGGCGACACAAGATCAGTTGGAGTGTCCTCTACCACATTTGATTTTCTGCCCGATTTGACACTACGAGTAGGAGTTGCTGTATCATCAATCACAATGGATGCGTTTTTCGGAGGCCGGCCACGCCGTTTGGGCAGTCCATTACTGGCTGGTTCACATCCTTCTTCAAAGCAGTCACATTTTTCTGTTGGTTCCTAGGAAACCGGTTGGTGGACCCTGGAGGTCTTCCTGGGGGACGACCAGGTACTTTTTTCTTCAACTTGGTGACCTTCATGCTGGAATCGTCTTCCAACTTGGCCCGCTGGGCAGACGGGGACAAATGAAGAGGGGAGTGGATTGGAGGGGTTTTGACAGGGGAAACAATGGGAGGTGTCTTCAGCGGTGAGTTGGGCCCCGGGGTAGTAATGTCCACACAAAGAGGTGTGCGAGGGGACAGCTGAGTAGGCGACCTGACTGGCGAGCCCATGCTGATACGGTGTTCTCCATCAGGGCCACACTCAACAGCCAGTGGAGATCTCTTCTGTACAGTCATACCTGAAACCAAGCAACAACACCACCGCTTTCAGATTCTTGCAAGCCAACATTAAAAAGAACTTTCTTACAAAGACACAGACACTCAAAAATGTCTGGTAAGACTTAAAACATCACTAACAAATGGCTTCATTTCCCTTTTTTCTGTGTTCTTTTTTTTATTTGTTTTGTTTCAGAATTATATAGGCATACTGATTTACTCACTTCAAGTCGTCTTCTGTTAGCTATCTGCATCACTGCTAGTAGGTACCTTTCCTA
Organism: Conus betulinus; assembly: GCA_016801955.1. Taxonomy (NCBI): domain Eukaryota; kingdom Metazoa; phylum Mollusca; class Gastropoda; order Neogastropoda; family Conidae; genus Conus; species Conus betulinus. The sequence goes on along the minus strand of JADBJO010001686.1, from coordinate 152,150 downwards.
TACTTAACTGTGTTCTACCAACTGAAATCTGCTCCTACGAAAATACGACCATCTGAAGTTAGGTGTATGAAAGGAAAGCATGTAAAACAAACTTGGACACTCTTGCGTTTGCATTAACAGCAATAAAATAGACCTTAGCACTCTCTCCCTCAGAACTCTGTATTTAGAAATGGTTAATTTCACAAGCATACATACCTACCAACATTTTTGAAAACATCAAATCATTCATTTCTTGATCGACCATTAAAAAGTAATGACACACACCAGACCATGTTGTAGATTATGCTTGTCATTTCCCTCTGTGTGAAAATGCTTAAGAATATTTGAAAACCACTATTCCGACACATTTCTGAACTATATCCATGTACGATGTGTGTGCGCAAGTGTGGGCACTGACAGTGTGTGCACAGATACATATGTTGACTAGAAAAAAAAAGTTGCATTTCATACACACACACTAGACTGTTAATTCAGGTTAACAATGAGTTCATTTTCAGTTATGTTTAACTTGCTTCAAGTCAATGTCTGTATATGTGGTCATCATCTTAACAACACTCTTGCTCTAAAATGTCCACATATACAGATGGTTTGTTTAAAAATTTGCAGTGTTGATGATGTATCACATTTGAAACTTATAAACAAAACTAGTTTTGCTGTAGAACAGGAGGCAGCACATGTCTTTTTGTTCGTGAAGAGTTTTCTCTCATCAAAAAACAAATTCTTGGTTTGCAGTTGTCGACAAAGGGCAAATACTCCAGGCATGTAGTGATGAAGAGAAAGAAAAAAAAAAGGGTCTTACCTCGGACTGCCACACTGTTGAACTCTACCCTGGAACGTTTCAGTTCAGGCTCTGATCCCAATCCTCCACTCAGCAGTCGTTTGCGCCCTCTCTGATCACCCTGTGTGACATACAGAAGATTCTTTCCTCCTTAGAGGACTGTTTCTTTCCTTTCGTAAGAAACACACACTAGTAACATTTCAATCAATAAACAGTGAGAACAGAAAGTAATACATTTCACTCTTTCCATGGTGCACTCCAGAAGAGCTGCTCCCCTCCACCTCCCTCCCATTATTGAGTAACGCTGATCCATCTAACTGCCATGCATTCTTTCCCTCTCGGGGTTGCCACTGATGGTCACAACTGCATGTGCCACACATGCACACACGAATCAGACAGAGAAGAGATGAGAATGGGGCAGGGAAGCAGACCGGCATATAAATTATAGACCTACGTGGAAAAGTAGCCCAGTGGACAGCACACCTGCTTTGATAATTGGAGAATCCCAGGTCAGAATATCATACAGGACAAAATTTTCTTTTTTTTCTCTGTGTGTGTGTGTGTGTGTGTGTGTGTGTGTGTGTGTGTGTGTGTGTGTGTGTGATTCTTTTCCCCCCACCTCTCCACCAGGCCTTCAACAGCAGTCTGACAGCCAGTGTTATGGCTGAGATGATCAACCAAATTCACAACCCTAACATACACACTGAAGTGTTCTCTACGCAAACCAGACAACCCATGTGTCACCGTTTTGAATTCCTATAGTGGATAAATCACAGAGTGCTGGAGGCATTAGCCAATTCATTAAGTAAATCATTTGCTATATGAACATGTAGTCTCTTAAGAGAAGATAACGTACTGATGGAAAAGCTCCTTTCTGAATTTGTCTTCCGAACTTCTTTCAGTCATCAGTTTGCCTTCTGTACAGGGCACAAATACCTATCCCTATTTTCAATTTCCAGGAACCTACTTCTTTGAAATCAGGAACAGAACACTGTCATCAGCGAAATACATTTCGTTTAGAGCAGACCAAAGTCTGTCAAAAATGGAAGGTTACCAGGTCTGCAAACTGAGCTGTTTATCTGAATTACTTTTCCACTGAATCTGTGAAAGAAGCACCACATGTACCAACAGTTCAGTGTCTGATGTCGACACATACAGGGACACCAGCAGAGAAGAATTCCCGAATCTAAAAATAATAAAAAGTGTGTCCATCAATCCAATCCCAAAATTAAACTGTGGCCATCCTACTAGTAATCCTGAAATCAAAAAGACTTATCCTGAACCTATTTTCAGGCAACTTATAACAGATTATTACCTCTAGAACTTATTTGCCACATTAACCCTTAAAAAGCTGCTTATAGCAAAATATGCACAAAAGAAGTGTGTTTAAAATCAAAGGGAAAGTGAATAGTTACTTAAGGTCTCCTATAGTAGCAACACTGCACAGATATACTGACACATTTTTGTGAAAATACAGATGACATAGCATGAAAAATACTGAAATCTTACCTTGCTTGTAGTAGAAAATATTCATTTTAAAAAAGTATCTAGCAAGATTTATGCTTAGTTTACAGGAGGAAAAAAATGCCAACTTTTAAAAGAGAGCGCGCGAGAGTTGTATACATGTCCCAATGCTTACCGTACTCAAAAAAAAAAAAGCAAAACAAATCTTCAGTGCTTGTATCATAGAAGAGTAATTCCTGGGTTTTATTGGTAGCCACTATCATAATACGCGCCTTTAAATAAACACTCCCACCTAAGCCACAGGCAATCACATTCTCACTTTCTTGATCTTGCTTAGCTGGTTACTCTTTGTTTTGAACTATTGCAAGTAGAGATGGTGGCTCCCTTGAGCTTCACATTCAATGATATTCATTCCCTGCCTGACCATTCAATCACAAACACCAGCTACATCAATCAAATGGCACAAACGTTTGTGCAGCAGTCCATCATCATTAACTTTGTCAAGGCAATCCCATTTCAGCTATTTTGACAAGGTTTGCGCTGATTCACTTCCCACTATCCACACTGGTGTGTGTGTGTGTGTGTGTGTGTGTGTGTGTGTGTGTGTTTGGCATGGGGGAAGATGGGTCATGTACTTCATCTTTTTTCTTTTCTTGAATGATCTCACATACCCATGTCTAGTCACTTCTATTTCCCAGCTTTTGAGACTTTCTGTAACTTCCTGATTGATGTGGTTCAGTAATGACAGCATTAAAATGACACACACTTTTTTTTTGGCAAGAATGTTTGTGTTCATCATGCCTTACAAAATGAATCAAACAAAAGATAACCACAACCATTTGTTTGGAGAGGAATTTTTCAAAATTTTCCTTGATCCAGAATTCTGGCCGACTTGCAGCTATGCTAGAACATTAATATTTTTGCACTACTTTGTTTTAATCTATTCATGTTTCCACCATGACTGTCTGGTCTGAGTTAGTTTGATCAAAGCAGATTACAAAATTCTAAGCAGAGAGAGAGAGAGAGAGAGAGAGAGAGAGAGAGAGAGGGGGCTGGGGGTCCCTCAAGGGCCAGTTCCATAATTATTGACATAATTACTCCCTGTCAAAAGAAAGGTTTCAAAAGCCTTATTATAGCCCAACTGACCGCACCTGTCCCTTTCAGGGCTGAAACATCTCATAGTGTGAACACATATATAGTAAGATATGCCAAAGTCAACAACTGCGATATTTCTAACCTTTGTCCTACCAATTTCCAATACACAATATACTGGCAGCAAATGAAAAATATCAATATTCTTTCAAACAAGAAAACATTTCAAGTTTGTACCATGCCATGTTTCTCAAAGAATATTCTCCATAATAGTCACAAAACTAACCACACCCTGGGAAAAACAAAACATAACTGCATGCTCTGAAACTAATCCAACAGCAACAGAGGTCATCAAAGAGAGGGAAAGATGTCCATGTCATGCATGCCTAAATCAAAGATTACAACACTACGCTGTAGGAAACTCAAATAAGAAATGCACCCTCTCTTCTCATTTTCGCGTAATTCTTGAACAAAGTAAAATAACACTTTCAAAATAAAACAAATAAGATTACTAATACACTCACTCATCTTTTACATATCCTGAGTGGGTAACATTCACTGCAACCAGTTCATGCCAATAAATTTCAAAAGCAGGATGGTCAAGACACACCAAACATGTCTTCCACTACATATAACCAAATATAAAGAGAACATCTACATTAATGTTCTTGGTCAGAAATGTAAGCACTGAAAAAAATTTTACCATTATTTTTTTTCTATATAAGGAAAAAAAACATCATCATCTTTAGTGTGCATCTTGTTCATATATTTTGAAAGATTCTGTAAATAAATGAAATTTCAGAAAGGAAACGAAACCTTTCCATGTTCAACATAAAATCAGATGTGTACCATGCTCTAACAAATTGGAAGTTCCTTCAATGCAAGCAATTAGTCAGTTGTTGTAACCCCAAATAAGATCTACTGATCACAATCCATTTCAACAAGAAAGAGTTCAAATAAATTTACAAACTGAAACAAAATCCCAAAATTGTAGTTCACCATGACTGCGATTCCAATAAAGATAAAATCCAAGGCCAACTACCTTCTGTGGGGTGCTGCTAGGCGATTCAGTCATTTCTCCACGGCTCAACTCCTCCTCCATGGCCTCATTTTCAGCTAACAAACTGTTGGCCCCCTCACTCATTTTGTGCCACTAGAAGCAGTACCGATCCACGATGGATGAGAAACACAAGGATGGCAAAATGAAAACAGTAAACACACACCCACAGGGAAGGTGGAAAAAAAAAGAAAGAAATATCCCACAACAATCATCACAACTATCAATCAATGAACACACGCCAGCAGACATGAAATTCAAACCAAGTCCTTGAGTCTTATTTTAAGAAACAATTGTTGAAAAGCTGGTCAGGGTTTAGGTGATATTCCCTGAAGGTCTTGCAAATTAAAGTTGAATTTTCTTTTCTTTCTTGTCTATACTAGATTTCCCTTTCAATACTCTCTCCCATTCAAAACAATCTTTTTTTCTATACAATTTCTTTTTTGTCTGTACCAGCTTTCCTTCTCAATTACAAGGATCGCTCCCTTTGAAGCCTGTTTTCCTGGAATAGTTTTCTCGCTGCCTATACCACATTTACTTCCCAATCCAGGCCCAAATCTTTGGGATTAATAAAGGTCACACTGAGAGTTACTACTGCATTTCGAACATCCAATAGAGAAAACGAACTGAGAGGAGAAAATGAGTGGAAACAAAACTCCTTTTCATTTGCACTGCCTCTCTTTCCAGCGAAACTCATGCATGTGAGTGAAAGCAATTACTTAGCCTTGAAAAATTCAGTAGTCTTTTTCGGAGGTAGGAAAGGTGAAAGGTTGCCAGTGAATTATCATGTTATATTTAAAGATTTCTGCAGACATTTTTCAAATCAAATTGGCGTTCCTTTCCTTCTTCTCATACCTTATTCTGAGCTCCACTGACAAGGTCGGAATGAATTTCATCTCCGACCATACAGACTGAGTGACGAAGGTAGTCTTTTATCAAGTCAACTTAACGATTCCAAAAGCATACAAAGTAGTTATATGTATGCTACCATTTCAGTGATTAAAAACAATAAGTCAACTAAATAAATAGAAAAGAAGAAATAAAGAGAAAAAGTTATGAAAAAAAAAGATCAAGTACACCAATGCTGTAAACTTGAACAAAAAAAGAAAAAGGACAACTATCATATACCAGAATACTGCCAAACAGCAAAGCGCAAACAAATGAACAACCAACAACAACAACAAACATCCACCTGAATTAAATGCTACATGGAAAATACCAGTTCAAAATCTCATAAGCTGCAAAAACAGACTGATTTAATATATTTTCTCTCAGATTCAGTGCACAAACATTCAGAAAACTAAACAAGCACCGACTTTCAATTTCACAATGTTTAAAGCCCAGCCGATTACAAGGGGCCCTGTAGCTGTATGCAGTGCCTGTTCAACACCATGAATTCACAACATACTGAACAACCTATGCAAAATGAGCTTTGCATACAAAAAGATAAATTAGCTTTGCTAGCAACCACAGACTTTGTTACAAACGGATAAGCTGAAAGATCTATTATCCAGACTGTAGTAATACCCTATGAAAGACATCGATTCACTCATTACAACAGAAACACATTACAAAGAAAAAGGGGAGGAGGGAGACAACATTTATACTGTCCAGGCAAAGACTGGGTAGAGGAGGGACACTTTTTCACACATGGTAATCATCTGAGGACACATTCTAGGTCCGTGCCTTCACATTACATTTATACATCCTGTGGGATCTCTTCCCAGATACAGATACGACACTGCAAACCACATCACAGTAAACTAAGGCTACATTCAGCAAGGAAAATAAAACTGAGTCACTGCTAATGTTCTTTTGATGACTACTGATGACGACAGCTGGGGGGAAAAGAAGCATATAAACCGAGTCACTACTCACCTCTTTCTTTGTTTCCTCAAATTCCTCATCCACAGAGGCTCGAGTGATCACAGGAGTCCAGCAAGCAAGCATCTGCATCAAGGGTCAGACGAGGAATAGGTCGACTTTCTTGTTTCTCCACGTAGGCAGCAATGACCTTGGGCCGACTGACAACACCAGCCTGTAAACACAGAAATTCATTCCAGTAATGGCAATCAGCAGGAGCAGATGAACTCTATGTCCATGTTTCTGACACCGGTAGAAATTACATAATGCGAGATGGTTTGGGTAATCTGCTAGTCTATATTTTCTAACATTAAAGATTTAAATGACTATGATTACTGGTATATAACGTTTTCATTCACCTTTAAATGCAAATCAAACTGTTGAACCAAGTGTACAGTATATATATATAAAAAAAAGTACCCAGGTTATTATTATTTTTCATTTTGTTTCTTTTCCAGATGACAGGTATTACATTTTCTTACTGCACACATCCCCCCCCCCCCCCCCTCCCTCTTTTCTTTACTAACACATTTCAGACCATCCGTTTCTTTTTCATCTCTTCAACTGCCATGTGTTTGGCAATTTCATTTAATTCAAAAGTTTTTCTTCTGATTTTTGTATCCTGAAGGCTGCTGTCTTCGAAAGTCCTTGCTTGATTGCTTCCTTACTTGGTTTCTGGAGGGACTATGAAATATCAGAGCCAAATACCTTGTATTAACAAAGTTTGAAAATGTCGGAGACTTAGGCCCATCTCTCAAAACCATCGTTGAGTTGTGTATTAGTATCTGAAATGCAAAACTGTAAGACTTCCGTATCTTTCATAGTGTGAACTTTGCAAATTGTTGAACTCTGTGAAAACTTTAATCATGCTAGGACGCAACCCCTTCCCAATCTCATGGAGCATTATCTTCCAACAGACTGGTGCCTGAACTTGACACAAAAAAGCGTAACTCTCCTGCTTACAGCATCACTCACTTGCATTCACGGATTACATTTGAAAATCAGGTTAAAAAAACAAAACAAAAAAAAAAAACAAACAAAAAAACAAAACTCAGCACTCTCGTCCGTTTTTTTTCTCTCTTTCTTTTTAAATCTAAGGAAAAAAAACATCAAACTTATCATTTACAGAATTACATACAATCAGCAATGAGTTTTTGAGTTTCACTTTGTAAAAAAAACAAACAAGTTCCCTGGAAAAGGGAAGGGCAATCAGAACTGTCTGATGACTGACAGGATGAACTGTGTGATGTGCTACTTGGCAGCTGAGATACTATTCACAATGAACACTCACTTCCCATCCTGTCTGTCCAGCATGCCCAGCTGATGTAACGTGTCCACCACATCCTGGATGCACATCCCGGATGATTGGCTGATTGCTGCACACGCAAACAGACCTCTGTTACTTGGTGATGGCAGATTATTGAAAAAAAAAAAAAAAAAAAGAATTTTTTCTTGTTTTCACCATCACCAAGACATTTCAGATTTTTTGTTTGAAGCCAAAGGTGAAGGGGACATGTGGAAGTCTTTTTTTTTTTTTTCCCACACAAAGCGGTGGTGGGGACACTGGGAAGGACAAAAAGCAGAGACAATGGGAGGTGATGAATTAGAAGACAGAAACAGAGAGAGGGCAAGAATGAAAAATATGTGATTGCGTATGCATGCGGATTATGTAGGTGCGTGTGTGTGCAGCATGGGAAAAAAAGAAGAGAGGAGAAGGGATTTAGAGAGAGCCAAAGCTATGAAGATGGGGCTTCACAGAATTTAGAGGAGAATGCAATAAAATTCAAAACTAACGGATTTATTGAACTGCTAAATCTACCCAATGTCCAAGTAACTGGTGGGATTGACTATGTCAAGACATGCCCTCAAAACTGTCAGTGTCAAATGAAAAAATTAATTAACATTCAGAGGAAGTGCACACACACACACATACATACATATGCACACATAGGCATACAACACACTTATGAATATATTGAAAACATTTAGAAAATCCTTAAGGCGTTTGAAAAGACACACTACAACACAACTATAAGGCTCCTCAGCCCAAGTCACAAGTTTAAGGATGGTTTGGCATAACTGTGGACCTGGAATACTTAAGTTTAAGAAGCCATCAAAATAATTTACTGATTCACACACTTCAGAACATACGATTTTCCTGTGGCACGCTTCATGGAGCCCTCGAAAACAAGACGATTAACTCTCATTCGTTTCCTTGTCAACTTGTTCACATCGAGTCAGGCCAGGTAAATCTTATGAGACATTATACAGAAAATTCCATCACTCATACTGAAGCTTCCAGTTCATAAATGTAAGCAACAGCATTTGCAGGTGACTATTTCTCTAGTATGTGGGTGAGAGAGAGAGAGAGAGAGAGAGAGAGAGAGAGAAACAAAACCTTTGATGCAAACGGCTTTTGTACCATGTTTGTGGAGGTAGTCCAGCACAACACTTTTCCAATAGGCCATGTAGCTGATTCGGCCCAACTCAGAAAGTGGTTTCTCGGGTGACCCAGCAACATCTTCGATTCGTGATAACATGTAACCTGTTATCATGTGACAGCAAATGGTTACACATCTTCTAATGCTTTCAGTATTATTGCCAGTGCAGTTCAATGTTTTTAACATGTACGGTTTGAAAATAAAAAAAGATACAAAGATTTTTTGTGGATGAAGGTCTGAATCTGCATTCCTTTCCCCTTCTTTCCTCAGATTTCTTCTCCCATAATACTGAACACAATTCTGTGCCACTCATAACTTAGGCCAAAATTGTTACGCATCAAACAAAAGTAATGTAAAATGACCTGACACTTGATTATTTTCCAATACCCTGTAGCATCATTAACTCTCTTGACAAGCGCGCGCCCGCTAGCGCCCGACCGGAAATCACACAGCCAAAAGGCTGAGCGCCTGCCAGCGCCCGGTAAAACACACGGTAACAATGGGCGCCGCCATGTTTCTTGTAGAAAAGGAAGTCTCGCGAGAACGTGACTTCCTTCTTCCTGTAGCCATTTACTTCCGTTTGCAAAAAAACGCGAGTCGATACGTGCCGTGGTTCTCGAGTTATGAAGTTTTTAAGTTTTGTGGTCGAAATGCCGTTTTTCACCATGGCTAATCTTGATTTCTGCCATTCTATAATGAGATTTAGTGATGAAGATACTGTGATTTGTAGGATTTACAGCATAAGACTTAGTGAAAATGCTGGGTGATGAAGCTTAGAGTGACCTAGATTTCAACTGGATGATGAGATTTGAGATATGATGAACGACTCAGAAGAAAGTTCTGAAGAAGAAGATTCCCGAGTAAATGGCTCATGTGACATTCTTCAAACTTATGATATAGCAACATATATATTTGTAGGAATTTTAAAAATTATTTTCATTTCATTATTTCCTTTCCTGTCTTTTAAATGAATTTTTAAATTGGGAAACCATGTTCAAATTATGGAGTTGCTTATCTTGCCGATGGGTTTCAGCGTAACTAAGCTCGGGTAAGTGCATACTGAAGACGGATATATCTTAGGAGCTCTGGTTCTCTTACTGGATCTACCCCCCCCCCCCCCCCCCCCCCCCCAAAAAAAAACCCAACAACGTAAAAAAAGAAATTCGGTGAAAAGAAACTAACTGTATAAGTCAATGATGCCAACTTTAGAGATGAACATGTATCCAACATTTCAGTAATAAAATAAAGCTTGGGTAAGCAGCCCACTAAACACTGAAAATAAAGGGAAACATTTACTAACAAAAATTACAAAATGTAAAACTGCACTTTCCAACAAACTGTTCACTCAAAAAAAAAATAAAAAGAAAGAAAAAAGAAGGTTTACATACTGAAGTCGATGAGAAAAATCGGCCATATCCTTTGCGTTGATACTGTGGCATTGTCATTATGCATGACACGTTGTACTTTTGTTGGCTGTTCTTCTCCTGAAGTCCCATGCAAAAGAAATGGTACTGCATGTGACACAAGTCATAACTGACCTACCGAGAAATCAGCAGCAAGATTTCTAATTTCACCCACCATGTCCATCAGCTTTTCATTCTGTGTGGTTAATGAAGGTGAAGGTCTAACAATAAAAACTATCAGAATATATACAACACTATCGAAAACAAACAAGAAAATTTCATGATTGCTCTTCATAACAGATCAAGCATGCGGACTTGCACATAATTCAATGCAAAAACTGAAATCAGTCCAATCAAATCAAGTGTGCTGTACATTTGAAGGCAATTACAAAACAGTAAAAACCTCTTTTTAAAAACCCTTCCTATAAACACTATACCCCCATCAAAGAGTTCCAATGCTAGCATACTTTTCAAGACTGTGAATTCACAAGACTGAAACAGTTCACCTGCAAGCCAACTAGAACACAAGTAACCAATACTGCTAAATAGCAAATGCCATTTTTCAAGACTCCATTTTCTGGACAATTTCAACAGCCATGATTTTAAGGACTTTTAAAGTACCTTTCATAAGAAATGTAATGACCAAGGCTTTCAAAATCTTGAAACTGATGTTTACCATCACAAAGATTTTGAAAGATCTTCGACGACTTCATGAACTTTATTTTCTTCTTCTTCTTCTTCTTCTTCTTTTTTTTTTTTTTAAAAAACACCTGTTACATCCCTTTTGTCCATGACTTCCCTCCTCCCATGGAGGTTCTATTTCTAATCTTTTTCATCTATTACAGTAAATCCAGCAGATCTGCATGAAGCATATAAGAAAAACTGATCAATTGCAATTCTGATTAACAAGCAGAACACTTTTTTCCCTGGTCTGTCTGTCTTGAGTTTGTTACTGAGTGGTACTACTGCACAACTAGAACTCACCTTGGAAAAATAGCCCACTATGTGAGAGCCCCACTCATCATTGATGGTGAGAACATAGAAGAGGAAGGGCTCCACATCATAGTAGAGAGTTTTGTGGTCCAAGAATAACTTGGCTAGCAAACACAAGTTCTGGCAATAATACAGTTTGCTGATGTTTCCATCCACCTCAAACACTGATAAGGACCCCTGACGATAAATTTCATCAGCTGGAGGATGCCACATTTTACACTTGTCCTGCAGATTAAAAACACAGTAAACAAAGATGATGAGCTAGTTATATTTAATGTTGTATTTGTTGCACTATATTTGTTGCATATATTAAAGAAACAAAGCTGAATAGATTATCTTTTTGCAAGAAAATGCATTAGCTTGTTTCATGGTTGTACATGTAGATTAACTACCAAACAGAAATTACTCCAATACCTTATCTTGTCTCATGACTGTAACAAAATCCAAAGCAGCTAGTTGGTTAACATCATTCACTTGACAGGGTGGGCAAGATGAATAGGCAGTCTACATTTTTTTTCTGAGCGAAATGTATTTACTGAGCAGTGATATTACACCATCTTTTCTTTTAATCAGGAAGAAAAGGAAAAATCTTTTTCTAAAATCAGCCACCAACTCAGGCTGCTGATTCACATGTCATGTCACAGCAGCAGTCAGTATTCCAGACCTGCCAGTACTGTTTTATTTTTCTTTTTTTTTACCCTACTTTTTGTTTTTTTTTCGTGCAAAAATTCTCATTTAACTAAGAATTTTCTCCATGGATAACAGAATGTGGAGGGGAAGGGTCTCTAAAATAGGATTTTCAGATCATGAGCCTCAGTAGTGGTATGAGCACTGCTGCTATTTCAGACAATCTCTTCACCAACACTGAAAATGAGACTGACAAACATAGTGGTAGTGCCCATCCTACCACCTTGGTTGTTCTATCCATTTGGAATGCCAAAGACGAGGAGCAAGTCAATCTCTCCGACCGAACTGGAGGCAGACTCTTGCCTCCAACAAGTTTTCAGTAGACAAGAGCCAGTGAATCAAAACTGTGATTGCGTCTTTCCTGCAACTGATGGAAAGACCTCAGGGACAGCAACCCTGAAGCTGAAGCATCTTACAGTGTTCATTGACAAAACCAAGCTGCTGCATCCAGCAGAAATATGATCATACTCATGATTGAAAAAAAAAAAGTGCATCCTAGGGAACCCTCGAGCAAACTATCTGCATCAGCATGACATGGAACACTTTAAACCATCCCTTCCTACACTTTAAAAGTATATCCCATCTTCATATTTCAGGAATCAATGCCTTTGTGGTGCCTTGACCCCAAGGACGACCACAAAACCAGTTTGGTCTTACACTGCTGGTCAACCCGACTACCTCCATGTGAAATTCTGAAATCCAAGGGGCAGACTGCATGTCGAACATTATGTATATGGACACTGGATTGGACAATACACGGACATTTTTCTGTGTACTTTTGAGTGAAACTTCCATTGTCTTTTTTTTTACTTTGTCTCACTGCAACATGAATCAAGATCCACGTTCTAACACAATGGTGGTGGCAATGAAAAAAACAGAGGTAGCCAACTGGAGCTTCGATAAAGTTGTGAACTTACTATACAACTACTGAGTACACGGAGTGACCATGAACAGGCGTTTTGGCCCCCTCCACAAACAGAAATTTTGGGGGTAAAGTGACAGCTGAATGAAGTGAACCCCAATGGATGAATTCTGCTGAAGATGGAGGGGTTGACAGGTCTGATATTTGTTGATTTTTCATTTGCAATGTTCCCTCTTCAACTCCCTCCTCTAACCAAGATTGAACCATTAACAATGAAATCAGAAACAATCATAATTATCTACACTACCCTTCTGAATTGCACACTGCCCTGACTAAAGCCAGCTTAAAAGCAAATCTGGGCAAGGATACTGGATGGTTATGAAAATGCTTGGTTAACTAATTCTCAAAGTATGTGATAAATACACACACATACTACAACTGTTACACATTCATAACCGTAACTAGCTGGTTAATTCAGAGGTAAGTCAGCAGATGAACAGTAATCATGAGAATGACACCTGAGGGACCATCTGCATTGAAAAGTTAACAACAGTAGAAACATTTTGTCTGAACATAGAAACTGAATGTACCATGTGCCTTTGAAGACATCCTCTGCTCTTCATGTATTTGAGGCAGTATTCACAGATGTACAGCTTGGATAATCTGCAAACAGCAAATACAAACAAACTGTTTTCAATATTGTTTAATCTTTAAACAATTGGTGACATCATCATCATAAATCATATTTTAAAAAACCCAAAAAAAAAAAAAACCCTGCAGGCCGATTTGTACGGATATTTCTAGAAAATAGAGCACCAAATTATGTGGGTTGAAATAAAGACTACAATCAATATTTTGTTTGCATTTTGTGCATGTACGAGTTGTATGCAAGTACCAATTTCAACTTAATCTATGAACATGCGTATCTGTCTTTTTTTCTTTCTCAGTATCTGACTAAACAAATCATAAAAATATCTTATACAAATTTCCTCATACATACACAAAAGATCAAAATGAATATGTAATAACAACTTGTACATGATTTGCAACAGCATCTACAGATTAATACTGAAAGAATGCTAGCAATATTTCCATTTGTTACAGTTAAAAAAGAAACATACCACTGGTACCACTCTGTTTCCAGGAACACAGATGTTCTCACAAAGCACTTTACTGAAAGTTCAGATTCCCATGAAATCAGTAGCAAACAGTGCTGTCATTGTGGGTCATTAGTTTATTATCAGCATATGCTAAACAGATCTGCTGATTTTGACTGATGACATTCCTTCATTCTACGTAGCAAAGAAAATCTTTCCAACAGATTCACTCCCTACATTCTTTGGGCTGACAATGAGTACCGTAGTAGTTCCTCATGATTTCTATGACATATTAACATTTCTACTTTTTAAGGAAAAATATGGCATTTTTCGTAGGACATGACTGAATACCCTATTGAGCTTGATCCAGCGTTAGTAATGAGACAAATAATAACCTCACGATCTTCATTCATATCTAGATCATATAAGCAGATCTATTTAACCCAATAGAATCCCTTCAGTAGTCATGATGCTCAGTGTTAGAAGTTTTCAGCTATTTTTGAGCAAACTGTCAACAGTCACCGCCTCTTTTCGCAATCAGGACAGCTAACTGAAGTAAAAGTCACAGAGCAGCACATGAAGGGAATCTGTGTCTTAACTCTTTCATCCCTACAATCCAATTTTCCGGTTTGCAGAAACTGTACCCTTCCTTCCTGCAGCCTGGAAAACCAGCCAGCATAACATTCCTAATTTCCCAGACTTGGTTACCCTCAGAAATTCTATGTGTCGGTTTTGGGTAAAAAATGTGTATAATGCGAGGAGAAGGTGCTTTCACTGTTCAATCGTAAACTGAACATTGAGGTGAAGAGAGAAGACATCGAGGCAGTGCATAGGGTCGGTTCAAACAGGGATCCAGTGCTTCCAAAAACTCTTGCCGCGGGATTATTGTTCGTTTTGTTTCCCGTCGGGTTAGAGACTCTGTGCTCTACACGCGCAAGAAGTTGAAAGGAACCTGGGTCACTATGGTGGAAGATCTGACCCCACGGGCCTATCAGCTGCTATGTTCAGTACGGAACGAGAGGGACATTTGCCAGCAGGCGTGGACGAAGAACGGTGCAGTAGTGGTGAAGACGGTGACCGGACGAATCTTGACAGTGAGATCTCTTACCGAATTAAGGCAACTGCGTTAGATTTGTTACTTTCTTTTTATGTGTGTGTCACGCCGTCACTTTCACCTTGCTTTGACATTGTGTCGTCTGCTCGAACTGTAAGTTGACCAAATTAATTTAACCGGCTGCAATTATTTTCTGCTTAAAATCGTAAGTGTGAATGTCTAAGAATTCTTAAAGGTTTGTAATGTAGAAGCTACTCGATGTAATTTCTGTATCTGTGCGCTTTTATAATGACTTTGGCGTTTTCTTTTTTTGTTTTGTTTTATTTTGCTTTGCTTTCCACCCACTTGACTTTGTTTACATCTGGAGGTGAAGGTCTTTTGGGATTGGCAAGTCAGGGGAGCAGTCCTTGCGTCGAAGGTAGTTGTGGGCAAAAGTAAGGAAAGCAAGTGTGGTACTATTCTTCTTCTTCTTCTTTTTTTTTTTTTCCATACGTTTGTATTTGGTCTTTGCTCACAGATAATGTGATTGAATGAAGAAAATAGTAAAAATTTTGATCATGTGTTAGTCAAACAAGATGATCAAGACACCTGTTGTTTGTTTGATTGATTGTTTTTTTTTTTCCCATCGCGCTGGCTATTGTAGTAGGAGTAGGTTTCAATGCTCGTTTGGAGTTGGGCAGTGGGCCCTTATATAACAGGTTGGTATGTGTGTGTGTAGTTTTATGTCATTGTTTTGTAAGTTGGTCGTTGTGTTGTACAATACGTTTTCATTTTCTTCATACCAAGGTGGTAGGCTTATGTGTGAGAGTGAGATTGTAACTGGGACATGTACACTTTATTTGTGCATTTATAAGATGTTGATATTAATGATGGTGTGTGAAAATGTGCTCATTATTACACTGGAAGGTTGAGGCCCAGGCAGCTTCTGTTAAACTTGGGGGATGTGCGACATCACTGATTTCACAAAGCGTCTCTAGTGTTAGCAACATTTTTGGAGAATTTGTTACTTTTTTCTTTTTGTAGACCTTTTTTTTTATTGCTATTATCTGTGTATCTGTGTATATTGTATTATTTGTGTACTACTTTAAACCTTTCTTGCCAAAACTCAAAATGGCACAGGATAGTTCATTTAAAATTTGTTCTTTGAATTGTAATGGTCTAAATAATAGTAAAAAAAGGAAAGATGTGTTTGATTTTTTTGAGAAAAAAAGCAGCTCATGTTTACTGTCTTCAAGAGACACACTTAAAGGAAGACTCTGAGAATTTTATCCGAGCCAGCTGGGGATATAATCTATGGCTCTGTGGTACAGAAACTAACAAAAATGGTGTCGCTATTCTTTTTAATAATAACTCTGAGTACAAGATGCATGATGTTATAAGAGACCAGCATGGGTGTTACATTGTTATGAATGTTCAGTTCTTAAAAAAAAGGTTTACTTTGGTGAACTTATACGGGCCTAGCAGTGGTGATAGCCCCGAATTTTTCGATAGTGTTTGTGAACTCATTGAGAACTTTGGCAACCAACATGTAATTATAACTGGAGACTGGAATTGTGCCCTTAATTTAAAAACGGATGTTAGAAATTATACAAGTGTCGCCAATCGGCCAAGAACCCGAGCAAAAATCAATGATATAATGACAAAATACAATCTATTTGATGTTTACAGAGAATTATACCCCGAAAAAAAAGGAACTATACATGGTGGAAATTTAACTCTTATAAACAGGCAAGACTTGACTACTTTATGATCACTGAAGAATTAATGATGGAAGTTAATGATGTTTGCATAGATCCTGGATATCGATCAGATCATTCTCTTGTCACATTGCTTTTAAAAAAAAGATCATTTCAAACGCGATAGACCTTTTTGGAAATTCAACAATAGTTTATTAAGAGATAAGCAATATGTTTCAAAAATTAGAGAACTGATCAGCGATATCAAGAAACAGTATGCATTACCTGTATACAACTTAGATAATATGCATAAAATTAGTAATGAAAACCTCTCTTTTCAAATGAAGATCAGCTCTTTTTTGAGACATTGATGCTTGAAATAAGAGGCAAAACAATCTCTTATAGTACTTATAAGAAAAAAAATGGATTCTCAAAGAGAACATGACCTACAAAAAAAAAAATAAAAAACATTGAACAGAATTTACAAGAAGAAACTATTCCTCATTTAGAAAACCTAAAAATAGAATTGCAAGAAATCAGGAATCACAGACTTGAAGGCATGGCAATGCGCTCGGGAGTTCACTGGCTAAGTCAAGGGGAAAAAGTGAATAAATATTTTTACTCTCTGGAAAATAGAAATTTTCTTGATAAATCTATCCCTTTTTTAGAAAAAGAGAGGACGGTTCAGTCATTTCTGAACAAAAAAAGTATCCTCCTTGAGATAAAAATTTTTATGAACAATTATACAGCTTAGAGATGTAACTGATATAAATATTTCTGAAGAGCTTCCAGGTGCTCCAGTATTATCTGAGGAGGAGAGTTCCTCATTAGAGGGGTTGATTACACTAGAAGAGGCAGCTACTGCTCTGAAACAGATGAAAAATTTTAAGAGCCCTGGGCCAGATGGGTTTACTGTTGAATTTTTTAAGTTTTTCTTTGTAGATATTGGAATTTTCCTTGTACGTTTCAATTAATGAAGGTTTTGCTAAAGGCCATTTATCAACTACCAGACAGGGAACCATAATATGTATCCCCAAGGAAGGGAAGCAGAAAAGATTTGTGAAAAACTGGCGCCCCATCTCGTTGCTGAACACACACATATAAGATAGCTTCTGCTTGTGTTGCCAATCGATTGAAAAGCGTTCTTCCAAACATTATACATGAGAGTCAAAGAGGTTTTTTGAAGGGCAGATTTATTGGAGAGAATATAAGGTTGATGTATGACATGTTATTGTACACTGATAAGGAAAACATTCCAGGTATGCTCTTTTTAGTTGACTTTGAGAAGGCGTTTGATAGTGTCTCATGGTCTTTCTTACATAACTGTCTTAAATTTTTCAAGTTTGGGACCTGACTTAATAAATGGATAAGAACATTTTATTCACAAATTTCTACTTGTATTTCTGTCAATGGCCAGTACTCCCCATGGTTTCCGATTGAGAGAGGGGTGAGGCAGGGGACCCATTATCCCCTTATCTATACCTAACTTGTGCTGAGGTCCTGTCATTAATGATTCGCTCTAATGAGCATATTAAAGGAATTAAGGTTGTTAACAAGGAAACATTACTGTCACAATTTGCTGACGACACTAGTTTATGTCTAGACGGTTCAGAAAGATCTTTAAACGAGGCAGTATCAGTCCTTACTAAATTTTCACAAATTTCAGTTTAAAAATCAATTTTGACAAGTCACAAGTAGTATGGCTGGGGAGTAGAAAGAATTGTGGAATTAAATTTATGAGAGACAAAATTTTTGTTTGGATCCAGGTACTTTCAAAATTCTGGGTATCAAATTCTCCACTACACAAATATTATTGTACAGATTAATTTTGAAGATAAACTTTCTGAAATAAAAAGAGTCCTTGCTTTTTGGAAAAAAAGAAATATAACTCCTTTTGGAAAAATAACTGTTATTAAAACTTTGGCATTTTCTAAAATTGTTCATTTACTGATTAACCTACCAGACCCCCCAGTGGATTTTATCGTTGCTTTAGAAAAAGAATTGTATACTTTCTTATGGAACGGTAAAAAAAGTAAAATAAAAAATCTGTGATTCAAAAGCAGTACTGTGAAGGTGGACTAAAAATGTTAAATGTAAAAAATTTCATTTCTTCTATGAAGATAAGTTGGCTGAGAAGATTAACATATGAGTCGGGTTGGGGGGATTTACCATTAATATGTTCCCTAAGCTGGACAGTATGAAAAACTTTGGTGCTGAATTTGCTAATTATTATGCAAGAGGTCAATAACCCATTCTGGAATGATGTGATGAAACGCTACAAGAAACTGTGTTCAAAATGCTGTCCGACCCACAGTACATGACTTCATGTCAGAGTGTATTCATTACAATATTAAAATTTTAAGAGATAAAAAAGTTATTTTTGTACAGGAATGGTGTAATTATGGCATTTTCTTCATTAAACACTTGATTAATGAAAAATGGGCATTGGATGACCTTCCATGAATTTTTAATTAATTATCAAGGTATAAGAACAAACTTTCTCTTGTATGAAGGCATAATAAATGCCATTCGCAACTATTGCCAACAACTTAATATTATCATAACTAACCAATATAAATTCGTAGACCAAAAAGCCTGGTTTGCATTAAAAGAGGCAACAAATATGTACAAAAAACTTTAAATGAAAATAATGCCTTTCCGCTGCTGCTGTTAATAAATGGAATAATCTTTTTGTAAATCTGAATTGGAAACAAATATTCCTTCAAATTTATAAAGTTTCTACTGACGTCCAGCTTAGATGGTTCCAATGTCGACTTCTACATAGATTGCTGCCAACCCAGAAATACTTATTTCAATGCAAAATGTTGATTCACCATTATGTAACTTTTGTGATCATGAACAACAGATGATTACACACATGCTTTTCGACTGTAATATTGTGCAGCGGTTTTGGAGAAATCTTCAAAACCTGCTAATGGATAAATGTCATCACTGCGCTAATCTGTTTTTGAGAAAAGAGTTGGTTCTGTTTGAGTGAGTGAAACATAATGTGGAAACTGACAAAGCTCTTAACTTTATTCTGTTGTTTGCTAAGTTTTATGTTTACAAATGTAAACTACAAAATAACCACCCAGACCTTCATGTTTTCCTACAATCTTAAGCTTCAGATTCAAATTGGAAAAATACTTACTTAGCCTTTCTGAACTGTGATTCAGATCAATTTGACAAAACCTGGTTTCCCTATTCCTCTATCATTTCCTAGCTTTACTGTGACTTGTGTTAAACAACTCTTATATATGTACATATGGTCCCAACTTTTGTTGTAATTTACCCATCTTAACATTTTTTCCCCCTCTCTCTCAGCCTCTCGCGCCTGCCACCCCTTGTTTGTTTTTGTTTTTTTTTTCTTTCCTCGTTTCTGAGGCTACTCATTTCTCTGTGTGTGTGTGTGTGTGTGTGTGTGTGTGTGTGTGTGTGTGTGTGTGTTTATGCATATATATCCTGCATATAATTCAATTCATGTATGTTTGTATGTGTGTCTCTGCGACTTTTCTTTCTTTCTTTTTTTTGTTTGTTTGTTTTTTTTTTTTTTTTGTTTTTTGTTTTTTTTGTTTTTTTTTATTTAGGGGGGGGGGGGGAGGGCATGCATGTTTGTTCTTTTATTGTGTATGACTTCTGTGTTTTGTACAATAATTATTATGATACATATGTCTTTTCTTTTGTGTGCATGCCTGTTTAAGGGGGGGGGGGGGGGGGGGGGGGGGAGAAAAAAAAAAAAAAAGGAAAAACCTCTTTGCAAATACTTTCCTAGCATGATTATATAATTCCAACATATACATGGTGTCAGTTAAGTCAACTCATTCTCCCATTCATTCCTTCAAATACATACATACCATCAAGATATAATGTCATAGGATACTTTCATTTGAACTCTTATTATAACAACCAATATTTGTACGTACATGAATTTGTTATTAATGTGTTTGAAGTAAGCACTTTGCCAAATTTATGTTGAAGGATGAATGTCTGAGAAATCTGAAGAGCATAATAATCATGATGTGAACTTTTATTTCAGATTTCGGTGATTCCAGCTCTTTTAAACTGTCAGCTGAGAGGCTGTGAACTGCATCTATTAAAGAACAGTCATCCTTCTTTAGGATGAGAAGACTTTAAAGAGTTTCATTGGACAGTGCTCCTTTGGCGGGTGGAAGGGGTGATTTTTTTTTAGGTTTTTTTTTTTTTTTTTGTCCCTCTGCGCGAGTAGTTTGATGTAACAGTCTCTCATCAGAAGACGTGCCAGCAGAACTCGACTTCACAAAAAAGCTTTGAATGTTCATTGCCTTCCATTTTCCAGAATCACTGTTTCCCTTGTGACTTTTGCTATCGATGTGCTGCTGCTTGTCAAAACGACCACTGCGAGCAACCACAATTTCAGTTACACATGGTGTCATGTGCGAACGTATCGCCCTTCTTTGACGCAGTAATGAACTTGAAAATTGTATGATACGCTGGTTTGTACTTCTGTTCACATTTCTTTTTCTTTTGGACCACAGCTTCCACCAATGAATCTGAATTTTCATAGCCTGTTTCATGCGCGAGTTGAAGCTGAACGAGAAGCCATGTTGATGCATTCATAGAGGCAGGAAGTGCGCATGCGCCATGGGACTTTTAAAAGCTGGACCAGACTCTTGGACTCCGCTGGATTACGTGTATAGTGCGTTTTCATGAGCTCGGTCATCAAAATTTCGTACAATTCGGTTTTGAATGTACAATCGTATAGCTGTATTGAATTTCGTGAGATTATACGCAAAAATCGTGAAGTGCACAGGTCTGCTTTCCTTCCTGCAGCCCAGAAAATCGGTTCTGGCAGTGAGCACTTTGAACTTCGTGCGAGTTGCGTCATCAGTACACATCATGACCGGGTCGCTTGCAGGGCAGTGTTTATGAATGGAATGGATGCCAGACGGCCCCTACAGCTCTATTCTGGCCAGTTTGCTGCTGCATACGTGGCAGTTGTCACTTTGCACTTCTTCCCTTTTTCTCTAAATCCAGGAGTGAAGGGAAATACTCGTATTATAAGGATCTAGGAACAAGAGGAAGTAATGGTTCATAGAAAAGGAATGAAAGAATTAAGATGCCTGTAAACATGGCTATTCTTTTGAATACTCCACTGCAAAAATGCTGTGGCAAAGACAGACTTTTTTCCTTTATAGGTAGTAAAGTTCAAGGGTCAGATTCCCCAGATACTTCTGCTGCTGAAATTTTGGTTCACACTAACAAGAGCAGTCAGAGGAAACTAGTATGCATGTGCTCGGTTATATCAACATCATTTCCCTTCACTTCCCTTCCCATCGTTGCCCATCGTTGCCAGCAACTTTTCATCTGTTTCAATTTTTTATTCCTTCTTTTTCTTTTGTTGTATTTCGCCACAGTTTAAGCATGTGCCATCACAGCACCATACTTAAGGATTTGTTTCAGCAGAAACTAGGGTGAGTCCATGCTGGCAAACAAATCTTTATGGAAACTGAAGGCAAAATACATCTTAATATGGAAACTGGAGGCAGAATATTTCTTAATTCTAGTGTTGAGGCAGCACAATTCTTAAGACCATTAAAACCGAGCCCAACTGCTGACACAAAACCACATAAGACCTGCACCAGAAACTGTAAACTAAGCTGTGATTCAAACTGCTGACATTACCAGACACATAAAAAAAAAAAAAATATAAAGAAATGAAATGTTTCAACACAAGAAGCTATAGCCTAAGCTGTGATTCAAATTGCCGAGATCACCTGACACATTTAATTTTAAAAAAAAAAAAAAAGGGGGGGAAAACAAACCAAAACCTATAAAGATACGTTTCAAAACGCAACAAAATGACTGAGAGAATGACAAAGACAGATGATCTCAGATGCGTGCAGAGCACGTACCTTGCATATTCCTGAGGGTATGGTGAAGAATACCAAGTCATGATTTCGTATTTCCCAAACTCAATACAGGGTGGTTTCTGCCTTGAGATTCTGAAGGAAGATCACTGCTGCTGGTACCCTGTGAAAATTATGAACAACCACAGTCAGACAGTCGGGTAAATATATCAAACTTCACCCACAGAACAACTTTATTGTTATTCTATTTTTATCACTTCTAGTTCTGACAATCTGATCCGAATTGGTTACAGTTTACAAAAACCACAAAGGAATGCACTTTTGTTTAAACAGCTATTTTTCACACATTATGTAGTCTCAGTCAACGTCACTGAAAAGCAGAAGTATGCCTTTTCCCCTTTTCTTTTTCTGTTTTTCGTCTCATTTTCACAACATCATTCTTACCTTTTCATGAGTGGAATCAGAACAACACTCATTGCCAAAATGAACAACAAAGTGAAAACATTTTTCACATAACATGTCTGGATGACTACAAAATAGAGCGGAGGAAAAATGGAACTGACTGTAGCTGCTGATGAGCACAACCAATACCAGACATGCACCGAAGAAAACCCAGCCTGTGTGGCATTAAAGAACAAAGGAGGGAGCAGTAAGGGAAGTCCACCTCATCTTCAATCCTTTCGACATGATGACATATAATCTCTGAAAGGTTTATGACATTATTATCCTCTTTCAGATGTAAATCTTAAAGCTGGAGAAGAAACAAAGTTCAAATACTGATGGAACACCTCTTGTAAATACAAAATCAATAAAGGTGCATTTGATCATGTTCCAACATGTAATACGCAAACTACTGGTATGTCCATGTGCCTCCACCTACCTGTGCCACTGCCTGTTGAGCTTTCTCCTGAGCTTGCTTGAACAAGTCATAGTCGTCTTCTGTCACATTTGGCAGTAACTTCCCACCAGGACGAAGCGGGTCATCTGGAACAAGTACTTATTTCTATTGCACACACACACTTTCACAAACCCATTAAAATCATGCATCTGAGAGACCTTGCTAAATGATTCGGTAGAACAGCCATCTGAATACACAGTTTCTTCTTTTCAAAGAACGCAAAACACCAGCGCGAAAAATAATTCAGAGATCAGCAGATGTTTGTATGAAAGACAAGAGTTCCACATCTCAAGAAGTCATGCACTTTTGATCACTATTCCCAAATAAATCTCTAGCCTCTTGAAGCTTTACGCCAATATCACTATTTTCATCTGTTTTATCAGGTTTTAGCCTGCCACTTTATGACTGTAACAGATAAGAACAATTATTTCAATGACACTCACCTCTACTTGACACAGATTCTTAACTGTTCTGTGACTTACCTATCCACTACTTTTGTACATATATTAATGTTCAGATGTGAAAGGCAGCTTTTGTTCTGCCAACTCTGGATCAGGGGATTTAAATTTTAAATCAGCTGGACACAGATCACTTTTGGTAACCAGCTGTTCTGGCAAACTGCACACATACCCTGCAATCACGATCAGACTTCCGTATCTACACAACTCAAATTGCAATTGCCAATTTAGCTTTATCCTGTGGCAATGCCTGAGGCTCTTTCAATACCAGCTGCTCCCCTGCCTTCTGTGGACGCTTTGTGACGGTAACATTTCCTTTTCTATCACTCTCTTTGATTGTCTACTCCCTCTCCGCCTCCAAACTACCCTTCCCGATTTTTGTCTTTGTTTACTACTCTTCCCAATTTTTGTCTTTGTTTACAATCACCTTTTGTTTTGTTTACAATCACCTTTGTTTTGCCTCCTCTTTGGACCATTCATCCATTATCATTCTAGTAACTCTTACATTCTTTTTTGTTGTAATTTATGACATGCCACCTTCTTTCCTGAAATCTGGCGACGAGATCGTTAAAATTGTACACCCTGTCCAGGATGGACAGTGCCTGCTATTCTGCACTATTAATTCACATGGCTTTTTCCGTTTCTTTTTAACATTTTATGTTTTCATATTGCCTCTTTCTCTCTGAATCCCAGAATGATTAATCATGCAAAATAGCACGCACTCTCACATTAGTCTCTTTTATCTTGTATGCCCTAGGGATGTCGACAGTTTAGTAACCAGGTTTTTCTTTTTTTTTTTTTTGCTTCTTTTTCAGGATAATTCCTATTTCTATCACTGTGTTTGACAGCCCTGAAAAGCTTCACATGTGGGCAGCTCAAGCAAAAAAGGAACTAAAATCCAGTGAGCACATCAATCCCCCACACATACCACAGCATGTTTCAAAGCTTTGTAGCAAAATCTAGTCATATTTATGTCCAAATTTGTTCGAAAGACAACTGCAAACTGCATTACTGTTCACAATGCAATCAGAGTGTCTCATATTCCAAAGTCACACAGCCATGGATGAAAAAATGTTTTCTTAAAAGTCAAGAGGTGCATTACATACTCCAACCACCTGATTAAAAAAAAAAGTACATAACAAATATCCTGTCTCTGAGGCTTTGACCTGATTATGCTTGATTAAACATTTAAGTAAAAATCTTTTGGGACTCAATGATTGGGTTCACTGCATTGGGTTCACTGCATATAAATTCACAAACTTTTGTAAACTTTGCCAAATCTTCAGACTGTATGAATCAATTTTAACATCATAAACCATTCTCTGCTGGGAACTGACATACTGATTGATTTAAAAAAAAAAAACGTTTTCTACCAGTCAACAAGAACAAATGATATCAAAAAAAAAAAAAAAAACAAAAACAAACAAAAAAAAGGCAAAAATCTATTTTAAAAAACCAACCAACCAAACAAAAAACCTCACCAAACATGTGAAAACTCCTACACTTCTGACTGTCTGGCAGTATCACTAGGATACGTCAGAACAAAATGAATCATCTTCTTAAAAAAAAAAAAAAAAAAAAAAAGCCTGGGGGCGGGGGGGAGGGGGGAGAAGCTGCCCACTAGAAGATGACACAATGCTATCCCCATTGCCATCAACAAATCTTTTCTTTTTGTTAAAACTTAGTTCTGAAAAGCTGTTTATCAACATTCTGCCAAACTAAATTGTGTTAGAACATGCAATTCTTGAGAACATAAAAAAATATACGAAGGCCATACACACACATCATTTTACATCTACACGATTTTGCTGTTTACAAGATTTTTCTTTTTTCAACTTCTGGAAAAATTCCAGACAAGCACACACTGTTAATAATAAAAAATAGCATTAAAATAAAGCATTGTTAAAACAGCAGGAAATTAATCTCAAAGTCAAAGCATATGAACATACATGGTCTGGTGAAAAAAAAAACAAACACACAAACAAAAAACAGCATTTAAAAACAAACGAGAAAAAAAAAAAAGAAAAAATCCTTCTGTGTGGTTCAGGTTCAAGGGTAACCAAAGATTGTCTCACTCATCTAATTCATGGTCACCTGACCTGAAGACTCTGAAGTGGCTGAATAAAACATAAAAAATTTTAAGAAGTATTCATAACAATTCTGACGAACAACGTGGCCAAACAAATTACAAGACAAAACACAATGCATTTCTACTTCTTAGGTCTTCTTCAGGCAAGATATACAACTCAGGAACGAAAAACATCATGTTTTGTCTTGTGATTCATTTGTCCACATTCGGCAGAGTCATTATAAATACTTAAAAAAATTTGTTTAGATTTCCACCTGCAAGACGCCTTACTTTGCAGCAAACATGAGGTGCTACGAGAGTCTTTGCTGACAGACTTGGAAGAAATAAAATAAGCGTAGGCACGTTTGTACGTCTGTGTCAGAAGTCTGGTTACTTTTCAAATTATATGAACTCGTCAGCATTTTCAGCAACAGCAAGATGGTTTCTGAGGAATATGATAGCCTTTGTTGGATTTGAATAAAATTTTGGTTACATGGATTACCATGCATTCTGACATATCCTTGAAATTCAACAGCTCTTCAAATCAGAAGGGGAAAAAAAAAAAAAAAAAAAAAAAAAAAAAAAGACGACGTTCCGAAATCATCCATAATCAAATGTTTTAATATATTTTGTGAAGGTGTTGATCTTTTTCTTATCACCAAAAATGGTCCATGATTATAATAATGGTCATTCACGTCCAAATGTCTGTTTACATCAAGGATATAAAACTGAAAATATAGATAATCTTGCTCAAGAGACAACTTCTGTTTAAAAAAAAACAGACATACAAAAAACAAAAATCTAACTAAGAAAAAAAAAAAAAAGAAAAAGTCAATGCAAGAAAAAGAGTTAATAAATATTGAATACATTATTTTTAATCTGTCACACATTTGAAACAAATCAAACAGCATGATACATTTTTCCATTAAACAAAATTATGCAGATAACGACATAACAACATCTAGTATCAGAATTAAACTTGTTTAGTTTGGTATCCTTTAGGGTATTTTCTTTGTCAACACCTCTAAGTACCTTACAACTAAGAATTAACTAGACCAAAACCATCTCTTGAGCACATTCTTTGTCCCTGAGGCATTATTTCTGACTCTGCAAACACCTTTAAAAAAATACTCTGTTGATGAAATTGCCATAGAAACAGACCCTATTCACTACACAAATGTGCTTGTGTGTGCACACACACACACACACACACACACACAGTACCAAAACATCTCGTGTCTAACATCAGAAGCGGTTATGACAGCTGTTGGTTTTCAATTATGCACATTATTTCTGCACAAAAAAATCAAAAACTCATTTCTAATTTTGATTTAATTAAACATGTTGATTATTGAACTACTCTTACAAACTCTTTACTCACAAGGAAGGGAAGGGAAAAAAAGAAGAGAAAGAAAACTCTCACTTTTCAGCTCCTGAAATACACATACTACAAGATTTCCACATGAAAAAAAAAAACACACAAAATCTATAATCAATCAACTAAATAACCATTATGAAAAGCAATGGTAAGACAGTGACACAAGGGGGAACAAACAAAAAGGATCACTGATGAAACATGAACACCGCAGGGCTAGTAGATAATGGATACATCATGGAAGGAAAAATAAAATAAAATAAAAAAAATATATGCTGGGGTATGAACAGCCCACTGTCATCAGTTGAAAATGCACACATATAAGTAGAGACAGTTTTCATACTTCAGCAGGTCAGGACAACAGAAGTGAAAATGAGTCTACCTTCTCACCCTGGACTACAAAGCAATGCTAGTGCAGCAAAGAAAGACAGCAAGGGGGCTGGAAAGCACTGACTGACTGTTGCTTTACTCATTTCAGCTCTCCCTGAAAGAGCCCTCCAAGAGGATCAGAATGTTCCAAGTTTTGTTTTCATTTCTGCCCCTTTTCCCCCCAGAGTATCACAGGTTTGGTAATCTACAACACCTAGACTAGGGTAATCAATCAAATCGGGGGAAAAAAAAAAAAAAAAATGGTAAGTGGGAAAGGGGGGTAACAAAAGAAGAAGACAGGATAAACAAACGTTTGAGACATCTATATCATCAAAAGAACCGAAGAGGGAGATTGTTGGGTGGGTAGGAAATCAGCAAGTAATGAAAAAGAGACCACAATATGAGCGTTGGACAGATCAGTAGCATAAGTCTTTTTTCATTATGATGCAGCAAAGCTTTCCAGCTGGCTTGTCTCATCACTATCTTGCTGCAGTCCATGGGCAACGCTCTCAAAATCTGTCTGCTTGCAGGCTGAAACTTGCTTCATCGATCAATTAGAATAAAAAGGACAACAATGTGAACGGAAAGCTGTCATCACTAGACAACGAAACCACTTGAAAACTCCAAACACTCCAGCTACCCAATCAAATTCTGAAGCGAATTTCTTCCTGCTAACCTAAAACTACAGCTCCTCTCAACAATCTACAATAACTGATTCCAGGGAGAGCCAAAGATCAACAGCCAACTAACAAGTCTGCTGCTGTCAGTGTGTTGTATGCACCTGTGACTGAGGCATGCTGAACTGATGGGGGAGGGAGAGAGAGTGCAAGCCCACCACAAGACAGCCAAATGATGCCAATGACACAGGAAGCTTACCCTCATCTTGAGCTGCCGGCAGATGACTGGCTTGGCCTGGCCCCAGTCGGCTGCTCGTACTGCCGTTGGCTTGGCTCGCACTTGTTACCTCCTCCTCCTCCTCCTCGCTGTCAGAGGTGTCCCGTGCTGGCCTGCCCCTCACTCCCTTTCCCTCCTGGTCTAACCTTGACACCAGTGAAACAATGCACTTCCTCTTCCTCGCCCTCATCCTCCCTGTCAGCATCCCAGTCACTGTCATGCCCTCTGGTAGGCAATACACTTAACACACTGCTGCTTTGTGGCTCTTGCACAACAGATGGGGGACACACTCCGTTAGGGATGGTCTTGTCTACCTCATTGTCTTTAAGCGCTAGGCTATCACTCTGAAGTTTGGGCCTACGTTTCCGAGCTGAGGGATTATAATTGGAAACGTCCGTTTGCGTTCCCCTTGTGCGGTGTATAAATGAGACAGACCATCATTCAGACTGTTAAGTTGGGTTATTCCGGGAGGACCTTCAGTCTTCTTCCTCCCTCGGTGGGCATATACTTTAGATCGCTTCACTAGGTGAGATGCAGCTGCCTGGATTGACTAGAACCAACATTCTTCTTAGAAGCAACAGTCTTTTCCATTTCCGCAGTGTCTGACTGATCACAGTTAGAAGTCTCCCTTACAACACGTTTTTCCTGATCACAGCTTGGTTTTGCTTCCGACTTTTCACTTGCAGCTGACCTAACAGGTGACTGTTTTGAGTCTTGGATTTGACTACAGACTTATTTTTCACAACTGACTTAGTTCCAGAACTAACCTTTTTGGAGGACTTAAATGCTGAACTGCGCTTCGCTGCCTTTGGTGCGACAGACAGAAGAACCATGCTTGGACATAGAACTAGATACCTCTCCAGTTGATTTGACAGCAGAACTAGACTTAGACTGGGGAGGAGACACTGAAGATGCAATTTGTGACTGAACTTTTACTACAGCATCAATATCTATTGTACTGAGAGATACTCGAGACTTCCGCTTGTTGGAAGGCATGAAGAATTTAGACAGACCATCTACTAAGCCCTTGGGTTTGTTCATGTTCAACAGAGAATCAAAGTGGCTGGATCCTTTTTCATCCAACTCACTTGAGAATGGTGCCTCCTCCTCTCCTTTCAGCAGATCGTCCTCTTGAATTTTCTTTTTGCTGCCCTTCAGAGGTCGTGCCTTGAAAGTCTTGTGTTTGTTGACTTGGAATTGCCTACAACATGACAGACATTGATTTCACGTATCGCAAACTCACTAGCAACGGGCATGTTTTCTGTGGCCTTGGCTTTATTTTTTTCTGGATTCCTTTACCCCACATCAGTCTAGATCAACTAACTCAAATCAGACTGGTTGCATATGAAGTGATTTATTGCACAAAGAAAAGTTATACCTTAAACGAGGTGATTTGATATGTTGGCGTTTCTGCACTTTCTAGAAATTCTTGATTGTACCTCCGCATATTCCAACGATTTTTTTTTGTTCTAGAATTGTGTGTAGTCGAGCGTCCCAAAGCACTTCCACTATGCAAGGAAAATTTTTTTTTTATATTTATATCGGATTCCCCCCCCATCACCATTGAATTATGCGTATATCAAGTCATCTTATTTAGGATACTATATTAGCAAGCCCTGTCATCCTGCATGTATATCTGCACATTCCCCCATGGCATCCTCGTAAAGCACTTCTCATTTTCAATTGGACTAAACACGATCCTTTCCTTTAGCATTATTTCAAGGCATCATCCGTTTTGTCTGTAGCACGCCTACATCAATGCATCACCTTCATGTTCACAAACATAATCTGATCTCATAACTTATGTATTTTTTTCTCCATATGTCATTATATTGTGTGCTCTCTTTCTCCCTTTGAGCCTTAGTTGTCAAGTGTCACAATAATACCCATTCACTCATCATAAGCACAGGCTGAAGTGGTGATGAGAGCATCATTTAACATAGCCCGTTGTATATGGCTTACGCTCTTCTCCAATTACTATGCCTCCTTTGATTTTGCGTTAAGAGTACCCAATGTTTACATCTATCATGGGATCTACACTTCTGGGCATTATTGTTTTTAACCCCTGTCAATTCCATCGTCCGCTTGAATACGGACATACACATTCACCTTGTACTCCACACGAGACTGTGCAATTTCTTCGGTTCCTTCCATACTCATAGAACAACGGACAAGAAAAGGAAGCTGTTAAAACATCAGTACACCTGACAGGGATCTCCCACTTCACTCTATATCTTCCCTATCGTTATCCACCCTCCCTTTTTATCGTGTTTCAACATACCCTTGAAACCTATTGGGGTAGCTTGGTGATTCCACAAACCTGCCGAATGCATATATAAATTCCCTTGACCTTTTTTTTTCAACTTATGTCACGGGGAAATAGCACCTTTTCAATCATCATATTCCATAATGCTGATATCATTTGATTATAAACCGTAACAATACTGCTGACCCATCATTCATACAACCCATTATCCATCGTTATTTACGCAACCAGACATCCTGTGCATCTATTTCCCGGTTAAGTAATTGCACTGGCTGTTACACATTCCATTTCACTTTATTGACTTCTACATTCCCGCCCACTTCGTTTGTTTTTCGTCAGCCCTTCCTTTTCTGTCTTTGATCTCGAGTCCAACTCGTCTGAGCTCTTAGCTTCAGAGTGCGATGTTCTCTGATCGCATTCCCTTTCTTTCTTTTCGTCGGCCACAATAATACGTTCTGTGATTCCCTGTTTTTCTCCACTGTTTTCTTAGTGACTCGTCAGACAGTGTCAAACCACAGGTACTCCCCTGAACTCAATGTGACCCTAGTTCGCCGGCTCTGACTCCTCCCCCCGATTATCAATCTAATTGCATGCACAGGCTGGGCCAAAAATACAAAGCCACAAAAATTATTATGACACAAAAAAACCAAACCCCACAAACCAAAAGAACGCACGTACATACTAACACTGAGTGCTACGCCTACGTCCAAACGAGAGAAATGTATCGATCTGATAAATTTTGAGTATCGGTAGAAGACGCGTTAGATGATCAAGAGAGATCCCGGAGAGTAAGCTGCTATCAGTATAGTCTTCAACATATCCCATGCGCTGAGACACAGATCGAGATCATTTTCCCATCCCAGCACACACTGCCAGTAATGCTCCCCTCCCCTCCCAACTGTTTTCAAAATCGTTCAGTTCCAAAAAGCCAGTATCAAGGAACAGGTCATCCAGACCAATTCATTACAACAAACACCCACACGCACACATGTGAAGACTACCCCACCCCGCTGACTTGGAATTTATTGCCTTTTACCTACTGCCATGCATACATACCTTTTGGAGCTTTTTGTAATTTTCGTTCTGGGTCACAAACACCGGCAAATGGGGTAGCCTCGATCACAACCACATCCACAGAACAGTGCATGTTTAATTCTGAAAGCAAGGTCATACTAATGCATAAAGGCATTGCCAGGGTCATGACTTGATTTGTGCCTTTTGTTTTTATTGATTTTGAGTGTTTCGGGACAATCAACACGCCACATTAAAGCACTATATACAAATTATTTGTTTAAACAACAGCAAAAAAGCGTGTTTTACCACATCATACGCCTTTTTTCACAAGTAATTTAACATTAATACATCACTACTTTTTAAACTCTCAGAACAAATCATATACAATCTTTTTATATTGTAATGTCATGCAAGACCTAATAATTGTATCCATCCCCTATGTCAACCACGACAAAACACAGTTTTTAGGAACAAAATTACACAAAGATTTTGATATTAATCATAGTGCAAGTAGTGTAACGTTCTCACAAGATGGATAATAATATAGCTGCAATAACAGTGAATGAGAACATTAAATCGCTCACATCTGTTCCAGACTTCCCGCAATAGGCACACATTTTGCACTCGATACACTGCCAGCGTAGGTTGGGAATTCTTCCGATTACTTCTCTTCGCTCAACTGCAGACATTCTGGATGACCTGAAATCATAATATTGTGAGCTGATTAATTTTTTGCAGTTTAAACACATATTTCACATAATATACTTCAGATTCAATACAAATTCTTAGTACTCAAGAGTCATGATCAGATGCATGTTCCTGCCGTTTTAGGTAGCCTTTCATAAGTCAATCTGACTGTCTGCTGTTACTCATTAGGAACCTGCCTGTCCACTGTACAGGTGATTTGTTTCGAGTCAAGCATCAAGATGAAGGATACTGACCAAGTAGCTTTTACCTCTTTTAAATATTCCAATCTAAAAAGTTACCTCTTTTGAACATTATTTATACTGCCCTCAAAACAATTTAAAAAGTTAGTGACAATGACTGAAATGACACAAATACAGGAAGTCTATATATAGCTTTTATACAAATCCAGTACATGTGACTGATCATCATCGTGACCATGGTTAGTCATAAACATCATCCACACACAAAAAGGCGTATCAAACTACACCCACTACATCATTTTCATACATAATATGGTGAGAACTGGACTTGAGTATACATATCTGTGTGTGTGTGCGTGTGCACGAGTGAGAGCAAGTGAGTATACCTTTGTGTTTAAAGTTTTTGTTTCGTTTTGACACAGCGATCTTGCCAGTCTTGTCTTACAGAAAATTAATCTGGTAGTTTCGAACATTATGCTCAAAACAACATGGCTGATAAAAGATTATCGCTCACATTCAATCTGCAGAGTTAAACAGAGAGGATGCATAAAAATGATTACTTTCTGAAAACTTTAAGTCATGTATGTTAAAAAAAAAACAAAAAAAAACATGCTGATTTCATAGTTTGAAGTGGTCTTACAACATAAGAAAAGAAAGTGGACTGTCAAAAGAGTATAAAAATAGCTGGTATTTCAGTTTTCACTCCATATCAAGGAACCTCAGAATTCCTCAATTCAATTAATCAATGTGGGCCTTCACTTACCTTGCCAGTAGATGAAGAGTGTCCAAGATTAACAACACACTATGCAAAAAACAAATGAAAAAAAGGGGAAACAAAAAAATCAACAAAGTCTTCTTTGTCACCAAGGCTACCATTCCCCAAAATTAACAATTTTACTTAGGGTTACAGAGTCTTTTCATTTTTTGTCATGAAAAACTTTCCGTTTCTCTGTTCTAGTATATGACCTCTACCTTTGGCACCCTTTCCATTCCATTTTTCAAATGGTCTTTAAGTTTCATACAAAAAATTATTTCCATCTATTAAGAGATTGAATTCTCATTACTAATACATGTCTGTTTCTTAAGCAAACCTTTTCGTATAGACAACTTATTTTCTTTGTCATGCTTTGACAGTTAATTCTCTCTTATTCTCAATATCATTTGAATATCATCAATGCCAAGACTATCAATAAACCTGTCCCTAACATCTGAAATACTACTGACTGGTGAGATGAGCGCAGGAATTAAAAAAAAAAAAAAAAAAAAAAATCAGAACTAAGTATGAACTTATACAACAGTAACAGTTATTCATGCACAGAGATCACTTTTTTTTTTTTTTTTTTTTTTTTTTTTTAAACCATATACATGCACCAATACATCCAACAATCTGTAGTTATTTTTTCCTTTCATATCAGATCCTTCTTCAGGACCAACACATACACACACCCACTCTCTTGATAACTATTGAATTACGTGCAATGTGTATCACAGAAATTACACCAGATGTGTGTTGCAGAACATATATGTATGCTGTTTTTTATTATAGTTAAAAAACACACTTTTCATTACTTCAACTGATAGGCCATCAAATATGTAATAACTTAGATAAAATTTGTCTCCTTATATCCTAACATCTTGAAACCCAAGACAGGTAACAGTGCAAGTCTGGTATTAAGCTTCCCCACAGACTGCGTATATTCAATAACCCACGATAATTATTGTAACTTGATGACCCAGGCAATTTTCATGCTATTGCCACAAAATTTTATGACTTTTCAATAATGCACCACTCCACACTTGTACCAAAAATTGTTTTACACCACCATCACCACCAAAAAGGTGAACATAAAACAAAATAAATAATAGTCATGCTTTACTCCTTCAGTAAAAGTGCAGGTTCTTGGAGATCCACCATACATCTATGGCAAGGTTTTACCGCTTCATCTATACATAAAAAAAAAAGCATGGGTCTCTGTGGAGACCAACACTGAATATCAAAGCTCTATTCCTATATAAAAGCTTTGGTCACTAGACACCCATGACGTATGCCACATAAAATTTTAGTCGATGCATGGCAAAGATAAAATACTCAGAGGTGTAGTTCGACATCATTTCTAAGCTGCAACTATGTAACTAAACTCACACACATATACAAATTTTTAATAGCACAAAATAATTTAGAAAACGCATGTAACTAAAACTCACATAGAAAGATTTCAATCACAAGATTACTTAGAACAGCTATGTTACAGAGAAACTCAAACACATACAGATTTTAATCACCAAACGACTGAGAATCCAAAGTAATCAGAAAGTAACACTGATTTCTTACCACTTGTTCCACAGTCAGCACATGAAATAAGTTCATCCACTCTGTCAGTATTGGTGCAGTAGCTACACACAGGTTGGGCTTGTGAGTTGTCTGTAAAGCAAAAAATAAATCGTAACAGAATTAATACATTGTATACTTTTTTATCATTTGTACTATCATATTCATAAAAAATGCTCAAGGTCTTAAAAACATGGTGGAGCATTGCATGTTAAGCCACAAAAATTTTCTGGACACACTATAAATGAGAAAGAGAGAGAGAGAGAGAGAGAGAGAGAGAGAGAGAGAGAGAGAGAGAGAGAGAGCACAGTGAGAGAATGAGCAGGTGAATGATCTGTCTCTGATTAATCACAAATACCTAAAACAAAATTATCAGCTAAAATAATACCATTAACCACTAACTCCCAAAATAAACAGTCTCCTCAAATCAGCTGTAATAATACAAACTAATCATAAAGTATTAACCACTAACTCACAAGTTATAGAATCTCCCATCAGAGTAAGCCAGTTCATACCAGTCATACTAAGAGACTGAACAGGATAAAACCCCACTTTATAAGCTTCTACAACCAACAGCTAAACCAGAACTTTATGTACAATATGTACAAAACCCCTATATTACCACCCCCCGAAAAAAAACTCGTCGAAAAAGGTCACCTGTGTTGTTTCTAATATACAGCTAATACATACTAATAGAGACAAGTACTGGCTGTACAATTAACATAAGTACATATATGGTAGAGAAATAGTATTTATGTTTTAGTGTCAACTGTTTTTTATGTTTTCACTGTTTTCAGATAAAATATACTCATATTGTCCTTTTCACATTCAGCATTTAATGTTTCAGCTGCACAATTTTCATGTTTGGGGTTAAGTAACATGCAACTTATTTCAAGTGGACACAGAAGATTGCAAATGGTAGTACCAATTTGTAGAACTATGATAAACAGATCTGAATATAGACAAGAAATGGAATTATACTGTAAAATGTGCCATTTTTCTCTTTAATGCAAAATTAAAAGAAAGGAAACAAATTTTTGTAGACTGTACTGCAGTATAAATCATAAATGATAACAAATAGCTGAAATTGTGCATTAATATTACATTTAATAATCTCTTTTCTCAGTTTACGATTACAGTGATCAAATACACTTATCTCTCAGTTTAAAACCATAATAGCTAATTCAGTAAGTCAGTTAACAGAATTTTAAGATCTACAACTCAGTATATAAGTTAACACTGGCAGTGAAAGCTTTCTTTCATACAGAAAGAATGGCATGATAACCCAAATTCATATTTTCACTATGTTTTCTATTTCTTAAAACACTGAATTGTTAAAAGAAAAGAAATATTTATTCGAAGTCATTTCCTTGAAAGGGCAACTAGCATTTAGGTTCATATGAAAGCAGGCCTAAAATTTGGAGAAAAAAAAGTTAATTCATTTATCATCTCTCCAACCCGTCATCCAACTGAACAATTCTCCACTTTCCCCCACCATTACAAAAACAAATTCTTTTAAAGAATTGCTATTTCGTTGATCAAATTCTACGATAGACAAAAAACTACTGATACAAAAAAAAAAAAAAAAAGAAAAAAAAAAAAGGATTTTTGAATGAACTTATTTCAAAAACAAAGTCTCCAACTCTTTTGTGGTCATAACTTTACACCGTCACATAAAGACCTGGGCGGTGATAATGTGATGATGCTAATGCTATCACTCGACTTCAAAATGTTTGTAGGGTGTGTGTGAAGTGTGTGCTGTGGTAGTGTTTGTACAGATCTGGATTCTGGAAGGAAGGGATGGGGTGGGGGTGGGAGGGGGGAGGGGAGGGAGGTTGTGAGGAGGGGTTCTTGATTCCTTCATCATTACACTTGTCAAGCCAAGCAAGATCACTTCCAATTGTTCTTATTCAACTCTTATTTCAACTCCCAGGGCTGAAGTATCTTCAGTCTTGCTCATAAAAGTTTTAGACATTATCAATGACTTACCCACCACTAATTGTACTACCAGAATACCAAAACTGCAGAATGGTCCTATGACCCTGAAACTAGTAGTAACCGAAGGTAAGGTAATGTTGCTTATAGCCCAGCCGACCAAAGGGCCATATCAGGGCTGTCACCACGTTAAAATTAACTCACAGGTCATTCATTCACACAATTCTTTAATTCATTCACACACAATCTTTAAAACACATCTTAAAAAAAAAAAAATCTGAAATTTTGGACAGGGACTGCTTTTGCTGCTGCGCACAAGTCCACCAGTCCTCCGTTTGTTTACATGATGAAATCCTGGCAAAACTATTCTCTTACTTAGCTTGG
Source organism: Conus betulinus (assembly GCA_016801955.1). Classification (NCBI taxonomy): domain Eukaryota; kingdom Metazoa; phylum Mollusca; class Gastropoda; order Neogastropoda; family Conidae; genus Conus; species Conus betulinus. The sequence continues at coordinate 114,960 of JADBJO010001686.1, read as the reverse complement.
GGGGGGGGGGGGGGGGGGGGGGGGGGGGGGGGGGGGGGGGGATTATCCATTTCAAAACATTTCTTTTAAGAAATGATGGAGCTCTGGCAAAATTTCATGTCATGACAGAAAGCACACATGAACATTAAAAGCTGGAGAGAATTTTCTAAAGCCTGAACTGAACAGCAGAGAATTTCTCTGGGCTGAAAATGAGCCTGTAAAGTGTGCAACCCAGTGAGTACAGGGATAAGAAATTTTTGGAATTGTCTTATTTCTGTTGTGAATCATGTCTCTAAATCTACTTTCCTATTAAGTTCATAGCATCAGGGTGTATACAACTTAATAAGAAAAACAAAACAAAAACATAGATCATACAATTTCCCCAGATTTCACTGTAAACTGATGTTATTTGGTTGGAATTATTGCTGATTTTGTCAATTCAAACAGAAAAAGCATAGCTGAACTGAGTGACTTCTGTTACCGAAATAGCTGATTAATTCACAATCTTGATTTTCAATCTCTAAAACTTACAAAATAATGAGAAGTTACGTACACATTTGAAACCTACAATATTGTAATTTTGTTGTTATGATGGTTAAGACCAGCTTAGAATAGGTTATCATCGTACATAAATTTTCATGAATTAAAAAGTTAAAAAAAACATTTTTAAAAACTCACGCAGATTTGAATTTGATGCATGTTCACAATATAGATGTCATGCAGATTCTTAGCAGAATTCTTTTCTGAAATTTAACATTTTAGAGATTCTCCAAGTCATCAACTTATTAATATCCCACGATTATGTTCTGAAATATTGCTGACATTCTGCTACATTGTAACCCCTGTTCAACGATTACTTTGACCAGTGAAACAATCACTGTGTTCCTTCATTCATCAGAAAGTTTTTTTTTTCTTACTTTTACCTGGACAACTTTTACATGGATAATGTCACCAAATGCATAATTATATGCAAAAGTCAGTCAATCAGCTCATTTATGAAGTATGCCTACGGATGAAAAAGTCTTCAAAACAAGTGCACCAGAAAAAACTTTTGTTTTAAATATAATCATAACATTCTGAAACAAAGATGGGAAAAAATCTGTTTTTCAATAGTAAGAAAAAAATTAGAGTATAGATTATGTATTAACTGTTGAGACTGACTTTTTTTTTTTTCATTGACAACCTTTACCTTGTTGAGTTTTTATATGAAAACCCCATTTAAAAAGTTACCAATGATCGCTGGATATTTATCATTTCATCTCATTTTCACTTTACGGGTTCAGCATCTGCCCATATGATGTCAGTTTTCATTTTAACAGTCAATGCTTGTGCCAGGAGTGGATGGATTAATGTTTATGGTATGGTTTACAATTTACAGGAATTTTCAATTTTGCCGTAATGACAGATCTAAAAACCGATTTTTCAAAACAAACATACATTTCTTATGTCACAAAAAGTCCAACTTGCAAACAAACTTAAATTTATTAGAGACAGCATGTGATTTCCTGACTCGGGCAAGTTATCTCCAGTCATTGCCATACACAATGCATGCCAACTGGTACATTTCTGAATTTCAGATTTCAGTTGGGAGTTGGAATCAATCCACCATTTTGATTCTGATCCAACTAATGGTGGCACCAGCACCATAGGACAGAACAATTAAGGATCTTATCACAGTGAAAGGTCAATTGGAAAACACACAAGACATGTCTTGTCTTCCAATTCACATACAGATATTTCATGCTTTAAAAATGCCGTTTGAAAACTTTTGAACTGTGTTAGCTTCATCCTTTATCACTACTGTGACACTAGTCATTTGTACATGTATGTGTTCACCTTTTATAATCAACAGCTTGCATGGATGATGGTTTCTGTCGGAAAGTATTAAAAGTTTTAAAGTTGCTTGCGTTGCTTTTAACCCATATGTGCCTGTCATGGTGTCTTGAAAATAGACAAGACTGCCTTCCACAAAGCCAAAAGAACTTAGACACTCTGACTGAACCACTGAGCCATTGTCAGGGCTGCTGCCAAATGAGATGGATTACCGTAAGTAGGGTTTTATTTTTGGTCGAAAATGCCAACTTTGTTTTCTTTGACTTGTGGCTCTGACTCTCCACCACCTCTTTAGTAAAAGATCATGTTCTTCTACAGAGCGGGGGAAAAAAAAAGTTGAAGTCACTGCAGTTTCAGACTGCATGGCTTCTGCTATACTTTGACGACAAGAGCCAGGCTATGTGATGCTGTTTGGACCCTTGAAAAATGTACTTCCAGCCAAGCTTTTAAAAAGTCTACCTGAAGATTTAAAGACAAGAAAGAAGAGAGCTTTTTCATACCCTGGTACCTTTCCAAAATGCTGAACTGTGGGTAAGAATACCTTTTATAATATCTGAGAAAGAATGGACCCCCTCTTTATGCCAGCACTGAATCAGGAAGTGAAGAACCTGTATACAGTATACTATCTTGACAGATCCAAACGTTCATCCTGATGTTGCGCACTCACCTTCAGAGACTGATGATTTGATTTCTTACTTTTTTTTTTTTTTTTTTTAAATCATGCACTAACCTTTTTTTCTTTTTTTTTTTTTTTTAAAAACATGCACTCACCTTTAGAGATGGATGATTTAATTATTCTTTTTTTTCTTAAACACACACTCTCTTTCAGCGACTGATGATTTAGTTTTTCACTTTAGTTTCTTTCTTTTTTTTTTTAAACACACACTCACCTTTTGAGACTGTTGATTAATTTTTCATCTTTTTTTTCAATACATACTTTGCTCCTTGGGGATACCATGGGCTCTTTTGGAATAAAAAGCTCACCAATTGTCAAGTAGTTTCATATACCATACTTCACCCTTTAGTTTTAGAACTTCGATTCTGTGTTTTCTCTCCCCCCCCCCCCCCCCCCCTCTTACCTCCCTTCAGTGCCTGCTCTTTTTTCCCTTTAGACTGTTGACCATACTTGTCTTTGCCCTGGATACTCATCTACATTTATTCCTGGTAAAAATTTGTTAAGTAAGCCATTTAAGTTTAACCCAGCCTCTAGGAAGTGAAAACTGTACTGTCCTGGCAGACAATAGCTGACCAGCTGTGTTTTTGTACAGATAGTGAGGAAAAAGTTTTAGCTCAAAATTGTGATTAAGAGTGGCAATGAATAAGCTAAGCATATCGACCATCATTTTCCTGATGAAAAATGAAGACATGCTTTAAAGTGTAAAAATGTGTGTATGTGTGTGTGTGTGTTTACATCAATGAAGAATTCAACTGTGCCACACAACAACACGGTAAACTTTATCACAATACGAATACATTTTTTCAGAACAATTATTTTACACCACTTAAAACAAATTCCACCTCCTGACTTGATGCCAGAGTAAAAGTTAGCTGTGTATGAACTTCTTGTACATTTACATCTTAAGATCAATGAAATACACAGACTGACAAATGAGGCAAATTAATCACTGAGTCAGTCTTACATATTACTTTTCATTCTGTCAAACAATGTCCAGGTATTTATTAATCTTTCACCAGGATAAAGAAATGACTGGCTGAATAAACTTTTTAATCCATACAATCGTAGTCAAATCAGTCTGTTGATATATCTTTGCTGAGGTTTAAGAGTTTCACTTTAGTTCTTTGTTTAGTTAAGGGTGGTATATTGGTTACTAAGAGATGCCAGGAAGTAAAAGAAAAAAAAAATCTGTCATTTCATTACATTATGAAAACACTCAAAACTTGTTGATTGAATCACTGCTCACAATTATGAAGTAGCTCTTTCAAATTGCAGTTTAATTTCTGCAAACTTGGAACAGTTTTTCTAAATGAAATCAGCATTATTTTCAACAGGACTCTGACTTTACACACTTCAAAAGAAATCTTTCATTACACAAAAAATTGGACATTTTCACCTCAAACTCCAAGGCCATTTAGTAAACCTAGACTTTTTGCCTTCTATATCAAAAAGCTGTCGGCTGTCATACTAACTATTAATAATTAGAGAAATAAAATCTTAATATTTCAAAATAAATGTGGAAAAAGAGGAAGCAAAACAAAACAAAACAAAACACACACACACACAAAACCTAAAAAGGTACAAAGTGCTGCATTATTCTGCTGAGGTCATGCACCTGCAAGACTCATGCTTAAAAAAAAACACACACACACACACAAAAAAAACATGTACGTTTTGGGGGACTAAGAAGCAATATCTGCTGCATCTATTACTGAATTTTTAACAAAATGCCCGATGAATTTCAAAGGCTGAGAGGCACATATATATATATATATATATATATAGCCTATGGCTAAAGCCAGTCATGAATATTGGTCGGAACTAAAGCAGCACAACCAGTCAAAAAATTAAGGAAGCACTTAATGACCACCCAACCAAATCAATACAATTTGGGGGAATAAAAAAATCAAAATCAGACACAAGTTCAATGGTAAACAAAAATTGCTGATCCCATCCTTTCTTTAGGCATTATATGACTGGTAACAGAACATCAGTTAAATGTACAGCTCTTAGAAAAGTGCAAAAAAGAACGTCGACCTTAAGTTCTGGAAAGGTGGTTGAGAAAACAATTAATGGGATGATTCGGCTGAGTAAAATCATGAGGTAAATAAATTCCTTTGAAAGATGTCACTTATGCATCAATACCCAACACTTTCATGATAAAAAAAAACCCCAGTAGTTTCTAGAAAAACTTGCACTTGTACTTATTCTTATCAGAATTGCTGACATCAATTACCACAAGCATCCAGTTGAGGCTGAATTGGTGCATGGCAACACTGTGAAAGCAGTAGACAAAAATACTAACTGATCAAAAAACAGATGTGGCTGCTGCCCTGAAATAAGCATTCTAGGTCATTATGCAATACCTTCAAATGTAAAAAAACATGCAGTCTAATTTACTTGCATTCATGGGGACTTGCACTGTCAAAGCGTGAAGCAACAACCAGCTTTACATCATAAGCATATTATTACTGCCCAGGATTCTGCAGACTTTTAAACATTCCATTTCACAGGCATATAAATCAAAATTATAGTACATGTACAGATTTGGTAAAACTTCTTCCAAGAAATGTGGGCATTTTCTGTTTGTGCTTCTGTTTGTTTTTATCTTAAATAGGAAAATATCCCAATTTTTTCTTGGGGGTGTGGGTTTTTTTTTTTTTTTTTTTTTTTTTTTTTTTTTTGCTTGGTTCATTGTTCGTTTTAACAAAGGAAAATGTCCTATGGGGCTTTGGAAATGTCCAACTTTTCTAGCCCTATCACACCTGTGGTTGTTTCCAACTTCTTGCAGAAAACTGGTGTTGGTAACATTTCATTCAGGCAATAAAATTTGATATTCAAAGCCTTGCTGAGGGAAAATCAAAATTGCTTCATAGCAGGACAACAACTAAAAAAACAAAACAAAACAAGGCAACCCATGATCACCCCTCGCTTCCACTCCCAGGTGAAGACAACAGACTTCGAAATAAACACTGGAAGGGGGGGGGGGGGGGGGGGGGGGGGGGGGGGGGGAATCAAAAGTGATCTCGACTTCTCATTCTTTTTCTATCATCTGTGCCTGGTATTAAGCACCACCAAAGGCACTGTTGCACGAAATCCTAAAGTTATATTTGACTTCATGTGTTTGAACCACATCAGGCTACTTTGGAAGATTTTTGCATGTTTATAAAAATCACCTAACAGCATTGCACCATGTAATTAAACTTTTTAAAGATCATCCATCAAGGTGCTGATATCTGTGTATGATCAATATACATTTCACAATCAGTTTTCCTTTAACTTGCTTTTAAAGTCACCAACAAAATCTGTTTGGAATGTCATTCAACCACTGATACAGGCTAGCGAACTTCCCATCCCCACCACGCCCCCTCTGACTGGTTTATTTTCTGAATTTCAGACCTCTCATTATTTTGGATATGTTACAAATTCAATGACAGATTATATGATACATTAGAACCACAACCATGTATCTCTGAATTACACACATTCAGAGATGCATGGTTGTGGCTCTGACTTGGCTAACTGCTTTTTAACAATGAATAAAAACTTAATGGAATCCAAAAACTAAAATCAAAAGCTCAACAGGCAAACACGTAACAAACATGAGTGTAAAACAAAATCATAACATTTGGTAAAACATTGCTATCAATAATAAACAAACAAGCAAAAAAAAAAAAAAAAGACACAAACAACAACGGAAAATGAGTAAGCTAACACAATTAAATACATTTCTTTAAAACAGCAGATATACCATCCAATGATTTAGGTAAGCTGCTGTTTGCAAAAATACTGAACACAAAAACAAAAACAAAACAAAAATACACACACACACACACAAACAAAACAAAAGAAAATCATTTTAAACAAACATTCCAATTTAGTTATAGAACAGTAAATACTGAAGAAAACAAATACAAGCCACTCCCCTCCTCTCTTCCAAATAAACAAAAATGAACATATAATTATAAACCACTGAAACATACAGAAATAGAAAGACAGAGGGGATTTTTTAAAAAACTGTACCTTATTCCTTTCAAATGGAAGAATGATCTCAGTGGACCCAAGACCAATGTCTTCCACATCCACTGTCACTCTTGTTTTCTTTATTCTACTGATCAGGTCAGGCTTCTTCTTGGGGGCTGGTAATGCCACTTTGAAAGCTGCACCTTCCTGTTGCAGTTGCCCGCTAGTCACGGCACGCTTAGCTTGCAGTTTAAGAAGACTTGACAAGTTGGCCCCATCCTGAAGATGAACACTGTAGCTGCTTCTGATGTACTGTTCCAAAGAGCGCAGGGGTTGATCCATTGCTTCTCCAAGTTCCCGGATACACCGTACCATAACTTTCATCAGGTCAGTGCTGGGTGTGATGTTCAAGGAATGACTCTGGAGCTGCGATACTTTACATGGGTCCCGATATGATGCCACACCTTTGTTATAGACTTGAAGGACGCTACCATTTTTAACAGCCGCCTGGAGATACTCAAGAGTATCATCATGAGGCACCTTGTGATTTGCCTGAAGAACATGACAAATACGATCAGAATTTGGGCGTTGTTTCTGATTCCTAATCTTTTCAATTGCTTCTAAAATCCATTTCACATGCACTCCATCTGTCCCTGCACTGGAACTGTCTCCTTCCCTTCACCATTTTGCTGGTTTCAGTAGACTGTCTTACATTAATTCTAATGTTGTTGTTCACCTTTGTGATGCAAAAAAAAAGATTATAAACAAAAAACTCTCAAAAGGAGGAGAAAAATCAGGTCAATGTTTCACTGAAACACATTTTCAAAATAAGCGTTTACGTTGGTAATGATTAAAAAAAAAAAAGAAACATGCACTGTTTTGCCACTCATGGCTCAGCTGTCTTTAAACTGAGAATCTGGTGCCTCTTCCTCCTCACTTTCGATGATCTGCATGGTTTGTTGGTATATCATCCTCTTCTGTTGGACACAGCAACACTTACCGCCATCTGAAATCAAAGTGAATAAACTGTATTTCATGTTGTGCCCCTCTCTAAATTTTGTATTCGTTAACAAATCAACCGCTGAACCGACAGTCCAGTTCTACTACTTCTGCTCACCAAAGCATTCTTCTTTTCATAGATAAAATCAGTAGCGATACAAAACGACCTTTGCCGGTGACCATTGTGATAATTTTAAGTTATCATATTGTCAGGCTAACCTTGCCGCTTTATTACTTCTTGGCCGAGGCCCGAAATCCAGCCATTTTTACATTTCCGGGGACAAATCATCTTTCTGAACAAAGCAATTTAAGCTCTTAGTTGTATTCAGCGAAAAAAAACAGGTGACAGCGAACAGAAACGCTACCTTTTCATTTACAATCTGAAATAACTTTCACTCGATGACAACTTTTTCTTCTGTCTTTTCACGCAGCTACAAGATGCATCCTCCGCCTTGTGAACGCCGTACGAAAATGGCGGCATCCCGTCATTCATTTTGGCGTGCTAATTTTTCTCCCGATACATTCACCGAAAACAATGCTCGTAGTTTTACGTACATGAAACGAATAGACATAGGTTTTAAATATACGTATTTACAGCTTAAATGTGAATAAAACATGTAATAACGGCAAAATATTACACGAAACCTAACAATCTTCAGGTTGTTTACAAGGCAAACACAAGACTGAAGACGCATATTGCATGCGGCCGATTAGAAAAAATAAAAATCAAATTAACACAAAGCTATCAATAAAACGAGTAAAAAAAATAATGTTGCCTGAATCGCACAACTTCATACATCTATTCCATACCTCTAAATAGAAAATATAGAGTTACTCGGCCATCTTTACGATCAGAAGTATAGTATTTCTTCAAAGTAGCAATCGCTGATGTCTGGCAAATATGGCTGCCAACCACAACACCACAGCGCAGTAGGGCCTCACAGCTTAGACCGAGGGAACAGTTGGGGGAATTTACATACGGGCACTAAAGTATGACAGCTCAGTCAGCCTTAAGTCTCAGAGTACAAACGACTGTTGTTTTCGCAGCATTGCACTTACCTAAATTCAGACAATCACCTCTCCGAGTAGTTTGTTTCATTGCACTTAGAGAAAACAAGGTCACAGCTAACACACAAAAAATGTCCCTCGCTGGCTGAAACAATTTGTCCGATCCGAAAGAGTGCTGTGATTTGATTGGCTCGCGATGATAAGTGATCCGTTTGGACTGTCTAAAAATCCTCAATTGCTGTGTGTGTGAAAAAGGGAACAAGTAACGCGTCAATAAGAACCAATAGCATACCTTTTGTAACGTATTTTAGCATGAAATCAGCGCGCATGGGTTTCTAATGCGTGATCTTTGACTAAAAAACGGCAGTCTACCGTAATTACACGCTTCCACAACAGTCAGTCAGACCGTGTTTGTGAGAAACTGTACTGGATGTCAACGAGTGATCAGCAAGCTGCTACCTGTTTGTGCTTTGATGCGAACAGGTACGCGTCTTCACTTGCTCGCTTGACTGAACATGCCCTTTGATCAGAGACAAAAACAGAGGCAGAGAGCAAAGTACTCGGCGTTTTTGTCAACAAATCGCAAGAGGGATGAAGCGGACAATAATGTGAAATAGGAAATAAACTAAGGCGAAATTGAAGACAGTTGAAAACAAATGAATTAAAAGCAAAAACAGCAATTAAAAAGGAACTTGCATCTATAATCTACAACATCTTTTGTCTAGCATTTCGACAGAAATCGCCACTAGTGAAGTGCATTAGTCTATTGTTTTAGAGAGAGAGAGAGAGAGAGAGAGAGAGAGAGAGACAGACAGACAGAGACAGACAGAGAGAGAGAGAGACAGACAGAGAGAGAGAGGTATGAAAACAACAACAAAACGCAGCCGGCGATGACTCGATGAATTATACAAATGCAGTGAAACGATGTAATTTTTCATCGAATAGTCCACAGCAATAGGGCCTACCAACCCTGGAGCTGAAGAAGTTGTGGAATAAAACTTAAGAATGCAGACAGACAGACATGGGAAGATAGACAGATGCTGAAACGTATGTGCGTATGTGTGTGTGTGTGTAGTAGTAGTAGTAGTAGTAGTAGTAGTAGTAGTAGTAGTAGTACTTTGATTTAACGTGTCTTCATCCTCAAGTGACATTAGACCAAAAAAAAAAAAAAAAAAAAGAAAAGAAAAAAATGCATAGGAGAGAGATTCTTTAAAGTGTTAAGAGTTTTTGAGTAAATGTAACATCAATGCCATACTTAAGTTTTGGGGCTCTGCAAACACAAATAATCTCAACATTACCAACAACTATCAAACAAAAATACCAACAGAACTAGAATGCAAAGTTTCTGAAAACAACTTAAGAAGATCTAGGTCATTAACTATATTTTCTGTAATGTTATCGGATTTCGATGGTTGAGCGCAGTGCCTCCATTTTTGAGCATTTGAGCTTTGATGGCAGGACAGTGCAGAAGCAGATGATTCGTAGAAATTTGACTCCCACAAACACAAATAATATCTTTACAAAATTTTGTTTTGAGAGCATTTAGTCGAATCTTAATCATCAAAGACGTAATTGATCGTGTGTGTGTGTGTGTGTGTGTGTGTGTGTGTGTGTGTGTGTGTGTGTGTGTGTGTGTGTGTGTGTGCTAACGCACGTGTGTGTTTGTGTGTGTGCGTGCATGTGCGTGCAGGCGTACACATGCGTGCGCGCGCGTGTGTGTGTAAGTGTGTCCGCGCGTGCGTGCGTGCTCGCGCGCGTGCGCGCGTGTGTGCGTGTGTATGTGTTTGTCTGCGCGCGCGCGCGCGTGTGTGTGTGATACTGTGTGGCTTTTGTGGTCGCTTGTGCCGCTGTTGCCGGCTACAGGAAGTCCAGAGTCTTAACTATCTCCAAGAGTAACACGCCAGCAATGGAAGTGAAACTGATACCCGATCAACACGAATAAAAGAGCAAGTCATAGTTAAAAAAAAAAAAAAAAAAAGAAAAGAAAAGAAAGAAAAGTAAAGAGTTGGAGCTTGGCGCAACGCTTGGCGTTTGATTAGTGCAGAATGCAGTATTTCTTTTCTTCTGACAGAATCTGTTGCTGTTGTTTTGTTGTTTGTTTTGTTTTTGTCTTTTTTGTTTTTGTTTTTGTTTTGTTTTAATTGTTTTTTTATTTTAATATATACATATATATGTTTGGGGGGGGGGGGGGGGGGGGGGGGGGGGGGGGAGGTAAGGCCTACATCTTCATCGTTGGTCAGATTTGTGATAGGCAGTTTACTTATTTAGATACCGTGACGACACCACAACGACGGTTGAGAACGTCGCGAACCTAAGAGATTTCGTCTCTCTGGTGACTGTGACTGTGTGTGATGTACGGACCTTATTAGTCATTACAGAACTTGATTTTTGTCCCCAGCAGCATTTCTGAAGTCTGCGGTCATTAATGACTTTCTTTTTCAATGGATCATTTTAGAAACAAATTGCTGTGCAATATCTGTCAGCCTACGATAACGCTAACCGTGATCATTTTGACCACCGACATTTAGGCTATTATAACACGGCGCTTTATGTTGGATGTAGGCCTACTGTTTATTATGGGGAATCACGAACAAGTTTGGAGGTTGGGCTTACTGGGGCATTGGTGCTGGATGATTCAGTTCGTCGTGCACAGGACGACAGACAGACAGGCAGATAGACAGACAAACAGACAGACAGACAGACAGACAGACAGACAGACACACACACACACACACACACACACACACACACACACACACACACACACACACACACACACACACACACACACACACACACACACACACACACACACACACACACACACACACACAGCACACACACACACACACACACACACACACACACACACACACACACACACACACACACACACACACAATCTGTGTTTGGTATTGCACTTCGAGCACAGATATTTGTATTAATATTTGATTTAACAAAATAAATCTTTCATAGCTCTACATTTCCAAGCGCTCTGATCACTTGCGAGGCGGATCTAGGATCAATAAAGTTGAGGTTGAAACATGGTTAGAACACAAGAAGTCGTGATGTTTCTGATTTCAAGGCGCCTACACAAGACGTCTTTCTGAGCGTTATCTACTATAATGGCCGCCAAATGTCAACAATCATTTAAAGGAGAAAGACCTAAATATTAATAAATATCAAATACAAACTACGTTTTGTGATCCTTGTATTATTAATGTTGCAGTGGTGATCGCTGAAGCTCGGTGTAGTTGGTTGATTATCCTGCTCGATTTTTACGAAGTTTCCAAGAGCAACATTTTAGATATGTTTGATCGGTTATATGTGAAAATCACACAGTGTAGGCTTTATAGCTGTGGAACGTGTAATATCATGTATGATGCAGAGACGTAAAATTAACAGCTGAACTGAACACACACACACACACACACACACACACACACACACACACACACACACGTTAAAGTGTACCGCGGCGCAGACACGCGGCACACACAACCCCACGATCAGGGACGGTGTATTTACAATGACTGGCCAGTCGATATCTATAGCCTACGCCACGCTGGCCTGTCACCCATTGATTAATGACAGTAATGGCAGTGATGGCGATTCATTATTACAATTATTGTAAACAACAACAAACAGAAAAAACAAACAAACAAACAAACAAACAGCAGCAACAACAATAACAACGAAACAACGATCTGACCAATGCTTAACTGATAAATGGGCAGTTGTTTCTCTCTAAACAAACCACATGGCTTTAGCATGTTTACAATTGTGGTCAAAGCGTTGCGTCATGTCGTTATAAACCATCAAAATCACCAATGATGCAGCCATAACTGGATAAATAGATTATGTTGTTATTACAACATCAAGACTCAGCAGCCTAACAGTTAATGTATCTGCTCATGGGAAATGGAAAAAAAAAAAAAGTTTAAACGAGATAGAAACCAAAGCAAGAGATTCACATCATTCCAGTTATCTAAGAGACGAGTGAAGAATGACTGCGTGTTAAGTGAAAAAAGTAGTGAAAAAAAATCCTTAGATATCGAACAGAAACTTCGTAGGCTACGTAGCCATGTCATGTATGTTACGTCTGTAGTTATAAAACATGTGAAATTCAAATCAGTTTCACAGAGGAAAGAGAGTGGGATTTGTTGGGGGGGGGGGGGGGGGGGGGGGGGGGGGGGGGGGGGGGGGGGGGGGGAGGGAGGAGGAGGGGGGAGGGGAGGCGGTGGGGCTTGTGTATGTTCAGGCTCAGGTTCAGGTACAGGTTAAGATTCTGGGGGCGACTGTTTTATAGCCTAACTGAAGAGGATTCTAACTGCCCCCTCTCTTTTCAAAGTCAACCACGTTTAGCCAATTTCGTTCCAAAGTCTGTCTGACATCCTCAAGATATGTAGGCTAACATATCAATCATCAACGTAAAAATGATCAAAATGTTAAAGGTAAGTATCTTTTACAATTTCCTTAGATTCAATAGGATTAAAATAAAAATATTCAATAGTAGGCCCCCTACCAGGTGCGCATTTAGCGGATTATGTTTGTTTATTTTATTATTTAGGCTACTTACTCTGTTAGCGAACCGCCCAGAGAAACGTGGACAAAAACGAGTCACAAGACAACACACAACGCGTTTCGACCTCTTAGGTCTTCCTCAGGTGAAATAAAGACAGACAAAATAACGAAAATGCACTTAGCTTTGATCGCTTCAGATTGCTTCTGAGTTCAGCACAAGGAAGGCCTTCCTTGCGCTGAACTCAGAAGCAATCTGAAGCGATCAAAGCTAAGTGCATTTTCGTCATTTTGTCTGTCTTTATTTCACCTGAGGAAGACCTAAGAGGTCGAAACGCGTTGTGTGTTGTCTTGTGACTCGTTTGTCCACGTTTCTCTGGGCGGTTCGCTGACATTTATTAAGATTTGTTTAGATTTCCGCCTGCAGTCGTTTCACTTTGCAACTAGATCTACTTACTCTGTTACTAAACGCGATTTTACTTAAGGATTAGAACAGCAGCATTTCTTAAGGATTTTGTCACAGTTGTTCCTTGTACTAGTGATTCAAAAAACCTCTTTCTGATGTACAGTATCCTACATTTAGGCTTCTAGCACTAGAATACATTTATCCAGTTATCCGATCATTCTGGCAAACTTCTTGCATCTCTTCATATTTCGATATGCTTTATATGTTTATTTTTGTGCAATCGACGAAAATTCTGTACGAGCTCTTTACAAAGTCGGGCAAATCATTTTAAAATGTAATGAAAAGGATTGGTTCAAAGTATACTTCTTTAGGGAACAGGCCTACCGCTTAAAAGTTCCTCATATCTGGAGCGACAGTTACCGATTTTCAATTTCTTTAATGTATTCACCAGAAACCCCTTGTTGTAGGCTAAGTTTCAGTAGAAGTCGTTCGTGAGATGCAGAGTCAAAGGCCTTTATGAAGTCAAAGTAAACAATGTCGATATTATGCCCATTATCCACTAATTACTGGAAAATCGCAAACATTATAGCACTACTTAAAACAAAGCACAAGGACAAATCTTGGGAAAACCACAGACGGCCTGTGTTCCCTCTTTAGTTTATAGACAAACATCGAGGACGTGATCGTAGATATGGTATGTTGCCAATAGTGCCACAAAGAAAGATTTGAGCAAACTGTCTATCCCTCACACTGATCTGAAACCCCAAACCCAGGCTTATGTCAAAGACCTCTGGCAAGAGCGATGGAACTCGCAGACGGATAAGAAACTATTTAAAATCCGCCCAAACCTGAGTTTTTACCATGTTCCCAAGACGACCGACCGTAAAGAAAAAAACAGTTTTGTGCTGTTTGCATACAGGCCACTCGTTCTACACCCATTCTTATATTTTAAAAGGGAAGGGGTTTCGTGGTGCAGTCCATGTCATGCACCACTCACAGTGAAACATGTTCGTTCAGAGTGTCGGGACTTGCATGGCATGAGGGACATAAACATTTTACAGCAGACTCCATGAAAATCTTGTTCAGAGATGTCCCACCTGATGTGATCTTTGTATTTCTGAAAATGATTAAAACATTCATTTTTCATCTGATCTAAGATTTTACGGAGGACAGATTTTTAACAAAATTTCCGATGTGTTTTTGGAAGGTGTGTTTTAAAGAGTTGTGCGAATTAGGTTTTTGTTTTTATTTGTGTTTTTAAGATAATGATTTGCGAGTTGACTCCAACTCGGTGACAGCCCTGATATGGCCCTTTGCAGCTGACTGAGCTATAAGCAACCTTTACCGTATCTTACTAGATCATATACGTGAACTGTGCTAAACTTAAAGACTATGAGCATGTTTGCGTGAACACAGATCTAGTGTCACCCAACTTCTTCCGGTGACAGATTTGTTAAACAATACACATAATGATACTTATACTTCTTCGCAAAATTCTGTTTAAAAACAAAACTCTTGAGAAGTATTCATATATCTGTGTTTTATTAGGGCTCATGTTCTTGAGTCTATTTTTAATTGCCTCTGGGGTGGTACATTTGTCTGTCAATGTACATTACCAAATCTTGATCCTACCTCTAGTGGTGCTATATCACTTACCTCTTCAATGGAAAAAAAATTTGCGAAAGAATCATTCAATACATTGGCCCTGCTTCCATCTGTCACTATTAGATACCATCACGTGAAACTAGCAGGCTAATGCCAATAACAGTTAAAAAAAAAAAAAAAATGATTGAACATACATCCAAAACGAGGCGGGTTTGTTCGTTCTACATTTTTTTTTTTAAAACCGTTTTTCTCAGACTCCAATCTGACTTTTCTTTTGAAATTGGTGACCTTGTTTCTTCATGAAGATATTTTAGACAATTCTTAATCCTTTTCAGAGCATGTAAATCTGTCGTTAGATATTTTTTTTTCTCTCTCTTTTTTCCCCTTAAAGAAAACGTTCTCCATGTTTCCATGTTTAATAGTATAGGTTTTTTTTTTTTTTTTTTTTTTTGTCGTCACATTGCTCGGGCACTTCTTCTCAGGAACATTGTTTTCAATACAAGTAAGTAATTTCTATTAAAAAAAAAAAAAAGACAATAATGTCTCAAGTTTTGTTAACGTGTAAGCTTTCTCTTTGGAATATTCTTTTCCGTACAAGTCAGTAATTTCTTTTTGAAAATAATGTCCCAAGTATTGTCACCGTCTACATCAATTTTACTCCGGACAGTCAGCCTTAGTTCGTGTCCAGTAATGTAATACTTTCCGTAGCTAAGGCGGATCTGTGATTGTCAAGGGAGAGAAACCTCTCACAAAGGTAAGCGCTTTAGACAACAAGAATACCGCGCGTAGCAGAGAGATAGGTAATCGACCGATTAGCAGTACGCCCTCACTTAGCGCATATGGTGGAACTGTGTCAAAGAGGTTGAAGCAATTTGGTAGGGATGTGTGTAAATGTTGATGTGTGGAAGAATGTAGCAAGAGGGGGAATTCAATGTACGTGTGAACAAGGTGGTAGAGAATCAACATGGACAAAGGCATGGTCCTTTGCGTCCATCCCTATATGAACTGAGGGAGAACAACATCACGGGGGGAGGGGGGGGAGGAGAAAGAACACCACGGGGGGGGGGGGGGGGGAGAGAGAGAGAGAGAGAGAGAGAGAGAGAGAGAGAGGAGAGAGAGAGAGAGAGAGAGAGTAGGGTCGAAAGAAACGTGGTCTGGGCGACAGAAGAAACAGCAAGGTCTTAGGTGTAAAAGACCAGCTGAGAAAGAAAGACTGAGTTTGAAACCCAAAGGTGGGTGAAAGAGACAAAGAAGAAGATATCTGCGTCGCGTTCCCAGAGACGACCACGGAGACCCAGTCCTGGAACCTGTTGCCAGTCAACCAAGGGCGTCACCATCACCCAGTGCTGAAGAAAACTTGAAGTGACTTGTTCGAGAACTGTGGTGTGGTGTGGTGTGCAAGTGTGTGTGTGTGTGTGTGTGTGTGTGTGTGTGTGTGTGTGTGTGTGTGTGTGTGTGTGTGTGTGTGTAAACCTGGCCAGGTAAGAAGCCATTTTATTGTAACCTGGGATTAGGAAGTATTGGTCTTTTCTATTTTGATTAATCCATTTTGTGTAACTGGATTTTTCATGTGTAATTATAAGTAGCAAAGAACTGTATTTCGTGTCCTCACTCGTGAGAATCGAATGCGTGACATCCGTTCTCAGAGAGAGGCGAATGGGTGGTGGGTGCATGAGTGTGCATATGCGTGTATGAGTGCAGAGATAACCTTGCTGTGTTACGCCTGACTAATAATACAGGCGGGGTGGTGGTGGGGGGAAGAAAAGACTAATAATACAGTCGACTTAGTTCACTTAAGCAATACCATCACGATTTCACCCGTCCTGGACAGTGATTAGTTACAACCTCGTCTTTCCTCCAACAAATGCGGTAAAGGACAATATCTTATGGGGTGCCATACCAACTGGACAGCTATGCTCTTCATCGGAGATTAATATCTCATCATTCTCAAATCAAGAATGGTTGCTTTCCTTTTCTTTTGTTCAGGTCTCGTGGGTTTTGTCATTATTTGCCTTTAGCAAAATTTTCAATTTCTTATGAAATCTTCCTTTTTTTTCCCACTGTACCATGAATCTTACCAGTCTATATCAGGATAACTAAAACCACTTGTCACAATAAAGGACCAAATCAAAGGTTTGATTTCTGCCTTCAAGAGTTTTAAAAGGTTTTCTTCGTTCTGTATATCTGGATTATTTGTAAATGCAGCTCTTAAAGTGTATTTATATATCAGATCCCATGTCATCTAATTTGCAGCATTTGTATTCGCCCACAGATTTTTGGGCGGATATTACTAGACTTCTTTTCGGATTTTATTTGTTAGCGAGAGAGCGAGAGAGAGAGAGAGAGAGAGAGAGAGAGAGAGAGAGAGAGAGAGAGAGAGAGAGAGAGAGAGAGAGAGAGAGAGATGCTCGCAAAGTACACGTAAATAAATAAACGGAGCGATTTCTAGATTACATCATCCGCCAGTACGTCGATCATGTTCCCACCACCCCATCCCCACCCAAAATTTCCTCCACCCCTCCCTCACTCATCGTCTCTCGCCCGCTCCCGCTCTCTTTCTCAACCCCCCTTTTTCTTCTCGTAAGCGGCTCTACTGTGTTGTTATTATTATTCTTTTTTGTTTTGTTTTATTTGTGTCCCTTTGTTTTGAATTGGGCCAGGAGTTGAATTTGGGACGGGAGTTCTGGAACCTCTCTGCTAGTCCATCAGGGCCCAGCATAAATTGCCCTTGCAGCGTCAGGCTAAAAGCACTTAGAACTCAATTATATATCGCTGCTGTTATAACTCACCTTTTGATCTGGGATACAATTCTTTAGGCCAGCAGGTCGTTCATAACCTGGTAGTGAATACCTCGGATGTTTGTCGAGGGTTACGGGTATAGTCTTAGTTCCACTTCACACTGGTTCTGTGCCGTTCATTCAAACGATCTTTCTCTGTGGTGAGCTTTGTCAAATACTATCGGGAGCAATGCCAAGAGCACCGGCAGTTCACATGGAGAAGTCAATATCAAGTCGTCAAGTGGCAACCCACCGGAGGAGACACTGCGCTGCTGCCGAACCACTTCGGTGGTGTTCAGTGGTGCCTTTTCTGATCCAACATACGCAGCTCACCACCTACTAAGTCCCTTACTGACGACAATAATTGCTTAGTCGCGGAGCCGGTGTGCGTGAGCTTTCCCTCCGGAGGACGCCACCACGTCCATCCAACGACAGCCCCCATGGACTCGCCGATACCGGTGACTCCGACGGAATCAAACCAAGGCCACTGACGTGGAGAGGACATCGAAACTGAGGTCACCATAAGAGCAGAGCATGAGGGGCCAAAGAATTTGAGATTTTCTTTCTTTTTTTTTTTTTTTTTCATAATGCTGATCGATGAGAATGAGGCTGATGAAAATAATGCTACGGATTTTCATTTGGTCTAAGACTGCGTGACAGGGCTGTACTTATGATGTATCCCGGCGTCAGCCAGGCCCGAGAGACACAGACACCAGCAGTGTTGGTCAGGAAATTTGAGCAAAACTCTCAGAAACGCATCCATTAAGTGGATGAAACTAGACTGTGTGGTCCCAGTCTTCCTAACTGAGCCCGTAGCAAACTCAACTCTGGGTCAGAGCCGGTCGGGGAAGAAAAATCCCACATGACTCTGATGGGAATCGAACCCACGACCTCCCAGCCGGGAGTCCGTGACGCTAGTACCTTTTCTCCTTCTTTCTCCTTCTTTGTTCAAAGGTATATACCTCTTGTTCCTCGCTCATAGGCATATACTTTTCTTCTTTCCTATACCTCTTCTCTTTCTTCGTTCATAGATTATACCTCTTCTTCCTGAATCATAGGCCTGTATCTCTTTTTGTACTGTCCTATACCTCTTCTCCTTCGTTCATGGATCTCTACCTTTTTTCCTCGTTCAAAGGCTTTTACCTCCTTTCTATTGTCCTATACCTCTTCTCCTTCGTTCATAGATCTCTGCCTCTTTTTCCTCGTTCAAAGGCCTTTACCTCTTTTCTACTGTCCTATACCTCTTCTCCTTCGTTCATAGATCTCTGCCTCTTTTTCCTCGTTCATAGGCTTTACCTCTTTTCTACTGTCCTATACCTCTTCTCCTTCGTTCACAGATCTCTGCCTCTTTTTCCTCGTTCAAAGGCCTTTACCTCTTTTCTACTGTCCTATACCTCTTCTCCTTCGTTCATAGATCTCTGCCTCTTTTTCCTCGTTCATAAGCCTTTACCTCTTTTCCGGGGAGCCGGAATAGCTCAGTTGGTAGAGCGCCTGACTCGTAATCTTGGTGATCCTGGGTTTGCGGGTTCGAACCTCCGCCGGGGCGTTTCGGTACAGGGGGATTTTTCCCTCGGAGTTAACATTGGTTGTGACTCCGTTTCCCACACAGTCCTTCGAATGAGACTATAAACCGAGGTTCCGTGTGTGAACGCACGCATAACATCTTGCACACACGTAAAATCCCATCACCAACATTCGGAAGAGTAGGCCAGTTTGGCCGTTGGTATGGATGACACGTTACACATAGCATGCACCCTGAGTAAGAAATGGAAAGAATGAAGAAAGTAAGGAAAATGAGTGATCGATATTGAACGATACTGACTGGATGACACGGGAAACGACTGAATGAAGCGCCAGCTGGCAGCTCTTCAGTCGGCACTACCCAGGTAGGCAGCCCGTTGTGTGTAAACGAGTGTTGATTGTTAAGCGCTTAGAGCTTGGTCTCTAGCCGAGAATAGACGCTATATAAGTTATTATATTATTATTATTACTGTCCTATACCTCTTCTCCTTCGTTCATAGATCTCTATCTTTTTTCCTCGTTCATAGGCCTTTACCTCTTTTTTCTTCTTTCCTATTACCTCTTCTCTCTTGGTTCACAGGTTCATATTTTTTCTTCCTCTTTCATTGGCCTGTACCTTTTTTTCTTCTTTCCTATACTTCTTTTTCTTTCGTTCATAGGTTTATACCTCTTCTTCCTCGTACATAGGCCTGTACCTTTTCTTCTTCTTTTTTTTTTTTTTTTTTTTTTTTGTACCTCTCTTCTTCTTCATTCATAGGTTTATACCTCTTCTTCATTCATAGGCCCGTACCTTTTTTTTTCTGTCCTGTAACTCCTCATCCTTCTTCATTCATGACTTACATCTCCTCTTCCTCGTTCGTTCGTGGGCTGTACCCTTTCTCTTGCCTATACCTCTTCTTCTTCGTGTATGGGTTGTGTACATTTTCCTCTTTCCTATATGTCTTCTTCTACCCGTACAGATTTTTTTGCCCTTTCTTGTTGTTGTTGTTGTTGTTGTTGTTGTTGTTGTTCATCATCATCATCATCATCATCATCATCATCATCATCATCTTCTTCTTCTTCTTCTTCTTCTTCTTCGTCGTCGTCGTCGTCGTCGCCGTCGTCTATGGAGATGATGTCAAAATACGACATCAGAAGACCTTTTGTCTGGTTTTCGTCCGTCCCAAAGGCAACCGATGACCTGCGTACTGTTCCACGGTGGATGGCGGAAGTGGGTTTAACGTGTGCGCCACTCTCTGTGTGTGCTTGTTGGTTTTCGCTTGAATTCACACACGCGGAAATTTCATTTGAAGTCCCACCCGAAGAACTTGAATGGAGTAGAATCTGCACAGATGTTGATATTGAAAAAAAAAGTCTTCTCAGCAGGTTGTCTTTATCGTGGTTTGAACCTTTTACACCAGTCGATGAATGGAACGATGCTTTCTTCACTAAACCAACCAAAATAAATAGTAATGTAACATGTTACATCTGTCTGTCTTTCAGTGTATGGAAATCAGGTGTGCATTTCATAGAGGCGAGGTGGCGAGGATTTTCACTTGCTCGGCGAGAGTCACTGTTTCACAGCACACCCTAGCGGCGAGCGGAGCTAGGAAAAGGCGAAAGTTGGCTAGATTATTTGAAGGCTCTCTCGCAAAACGCTGACCCTTCAACCGCAAGAGCAGCTTGGAGAAGCAGTCACACTGCCAGTTTGAATTTTTGTCTTACACGCGTTTCAGCAATCCCCTCGTCTCTAATATACCTCGCCGCAAGGACGAGCTAACTACCTCGCGAATTCTTGCATCTGTGACACACGCCTCAGGATTCCTGGTATACAGTTTCGCGACTGTTTGAATGACAGGCCCCACACACACACACACAACACACACACACACAATTCCGCCAGCCACCTTATCGAAGTGTTCACTGTCGCAACTGGCAGGTTGTGGGTTTGTCGTTGTCGTTATTGTTACTGTCGTACCCTGGCTAAAAATCCTCCAGGGATAATCCAAACAGCCGAGGTACTTCAACACTATGGTACAAAGGCATCAGCTGGGGATGAGAACAATACGTGTGTGACCGTTTTTGATCACCCCCGCCCCGTTTGCAGCCACGCTCCGACTTTGGGGGATTTTGGAGACTGATAATGTTATTCTAGGAGCTTGTCACAACTGAAGACAATCCCAGCATAACTATGTGGTGCATAACAACATTTTTATGTAGCCTTGGTGTTCTAGCCTATGTCAATTGGCCTGACACAGACTTAAGCCAAGGCGGGGGTGTGTGAGTTTGATTCCCATCGAAGCCCTCTCTCTCTCTACATATACATGCATGTTTTATTGTGATCAATGTGTACACACACACACACACACACACACACACACACACACACACACACACATATATATATATATATATATATATATATATATATTTTGTGTGTGTGTGTGTGTGTGTGTGTGTGTGTGTGTGTGTGTGTGTGTGTGTGTGTGTGATTTTTCGGCCCATGACCGCACACACACACACACACACACACACACACACACACACACACACACACACACACACACGTGGCGCGCGCGCGCACACACACACACAGACATATACACACACGCGCGCGCATGCACACACGTACACACGCACACACACATACACACACATGCGCGCACATGCCCAGAGAGAGAGAGAGAGAGAGAGAGAGAGAGAGAGAGAGAGAGAGAGAGAGAGAAGAAAGAAGGGGGAGGGGGGAAGAAGGGGGCAAAACGAAAACAAACAAACAAACAAAAAACAAACAAATCCACACCCACAGACAAACGAATAAAAACAACAACAAGAACACAAACGCATATTAAACAAAACAAATCCACACCCCACAGACAAACGAAACAAAAACAACAGAACACAAACGCATATTAAACAAAAAAATCAACACCCACAGACAAACGAAACAAAAACAACAAGAACACAATCGCATATTTTGTTTCTGCCTGTTCGTGAACAGAGCCACATCACGGGCGGTTAAAACAAACAAAGAGAAAAAAAAATGTCGAAGTGTGTTCCACCCACTCAGCCCCTCCTCTCTCTCTCTCTCTGATGATGAACATGTTCAACATTTTTAGTATTAGTTCCCAACTCTTTCCCGTTCTCTATACTGGCCAGTCCCTCAGGTTTTGTTGTTGTTGTTTTTTTCTATCTGTCTCCTTTTCTGTTTGTCAAAACACTTCCATTTGAAAGCGGTCTAGACACTTATCCAAAACAACAACAACAACAACAACAACAACAGCAACAAAACAAAAAAAAGAAAGAAAAGTAATCTAACCTATGGCACAGCCACCACCACCACCACCACCGCCCCTACTACTACTACTACTTCATCAGTGCTGCTGCTGCTGTTGCTGCTGCTGCTGCTAGTAGTAGTAGTAGTAGTAGTAGTAGTAGTAGTAGTAGTAGTAGTAGTAGTAATCGTTATTGCTGAGGTTGTAGTTATAGTAGTGGTACTACTAGTATTACTGCTGCTGCCGCTGCTGCTACTTTTTCTGTAGCGGAAGCAGCAGTGGCATAATCACCATCATCATCATCATCAGCAGCAGCAGCAGCAGCAGCAGCAGCAATAGCGGCTGTAGCAGCAGCAACAGCAGTTGTGACAGTACTAACTAACCGTACATGTATTGACCGTTGTTATCTTCTGAAGCAAGCATCATCGAAGTCACGCACGTGATCATCACAATACCATCGGCGCCATCAATGTCGTCCCCGTCATACAGTTAAAAAAAAGTCAAGTCAAGTCAAGTCAAGTCAAGTCAAGTCAAGTCAACTTTATTATCTCAATTTGAGAAATTAATTTGTGGTCGCACACATTCACAGCAAATAAATAATAATTTTGTCACATTACCCATTTTTCTCACATATGACATACATGTATTCATATAAAGGAATTTGGATTTCAATTAAACATCTCCTCGGTGCATAAAATCAATGGACAGGGGTATAAAAACTTTGTTTAAATCTGACACTTCTGCATTTAACCAATCGATATCTTCGTCCTGACTGAAGAAGGGTCATACTGATTTGCAAGAACGTGGGTCTGGTCACACGCAATCTTCGCTTTACAAACAACACGGCACCTGTACAGTTCACTCAGACTTTTTTGTCTCTCCTCACCAACGATTTTTCCTCCCACGTTCACCACTTTTTCAAGCACATTTCTACTCTTCACAGTCAACCCACCATACCAACACATAAATAAATGAGAAAGTTAAAACAGATTCCAAGAAGCATGAGTAAAATGTCCGAAGAATGTCAGTATTCACATGAAATGATCGCAGCTTGCGAAGACAATATAATCTGGTTTGACATTTTTTGTGGACATACTCAACATGGGATTTAAAATTCAGCTTATTATCTATAAAAGTTCCTAAATATTTGTATGATTCAACACGCTCTACTTCAGCACCTTTGATGATAAAAGCGGTGGGTACAGCTTTTGGATTCTTTCTAAAATCAATCAACATTTTCTTTCGTTTTTGTTACATTCAGATCAAGATAGTTATGATCGCACCAGTCAACAAATCTTTGAACCTCCTTGAAGTAAACAGAATCAGAGTTGGAAAGATCCACAAGTGCTGAGTCTCTGAATATTTAATGTACAAAGTTGATCACTTCCTGAACAATCATTTGTGTACAGAGTAAAAAGCACTGGTGATAAAACAGTACCCTGGGGCGCGCCAGTTGAAATGACTCTGGAAGACGAAACAACACTTTGATATCGAACAGACCTCTGTGTTAGAAAATCAATTATCCAAAGAATGAGCTTGTTACACACATTTATGTTAATGAGTTTCTTTGCCATCAGATGTAGTTGTATGGTGTTGAATGCTGATGAGAAATCAGTAAAGAGAATGCGTACAAAGGAGGCAGGTTTTTCGAGGTGTGAAAACGCATGATGGAGAAGTGTGAGTGTGGCATCATCTGTTGATCTGTTCTGTTGGTATGCGAACTGAAAGCGGGTCTTGGTACTGTGTAGTATCTTTTAAAACAGAACAGAGGACAATTCTTTCAAGACATTTCATTGCAACAGATGTGAGGGCAACTGGTCGGTAATCATTTAAACAGCTTGGGTTGCGTTTCTTGGGAACAGGACATACAGTGGCATTTTTCCATAGAACAGGAATTATACATTCTCTAAGTGACCAGGTAAACAGACGACTGTAAACATAGGAGAGCTGAGAAGCACACACCTTCAACAATTTTCCACAGATATTATCAGGGCCCATTGCCTTTCTCACATTTAAACGTTTGAAAAAAAGACTGAACATCATTTTCCTCAATCACAACAGAATCACTTCCATCAACATCGTTTTTAACATTGCTTTGGAGTTCTTCCTTCACTTTCTTTAATTCTTTACTAAAATCTTTATCATCAAATCTACAGTAAAAATCGTTCAGCTTTTCTGAAAATTGCTTCTGTTCTTTTGCTGTTTTTTTTTTTTGTACTAATATTTTGGTTTGAACATTTTCCTGAACCTGATAAAACCTTTATTCCTTTCCATGCATCTCGCATATATTTCCATTCTGGAACATGTTTTCGACTTTTCTCTTGTAAGCTCTCTTTGATTCTTCAATCTCTGTTTGCAGTTTCTTTTGTACAACCTTACGATCGCTTTTATTGCCTGATTGAAAAAAGCTTTTTTTTTTTTCTCATTTAGAGTTACTTCAGAGATTTTGTAACCCAAGGTTTGTTGTTGGGAAATATTTTGATAGTTTTAGTAGGTACAATCATGTGTTCACAGAAAGAAATGTAGCTGGAAATAACATCAGTGGCTTCGTTAATGTCAAAACTAGAATTCAAAAACAAATTCCAATCTGTAGATTCAAAACAAGCCTGTAATTCATCAACACTTTCTTGTGTCCAACACTGCGCTTGCTTTTTAGTGATAGGTTGTGTTTTCACTTTTGGTCTGTAAGCTGGCGAGAGATGAATGGCATTGTGATCAGGCTGACCAACAGGGGGGAGCTGAACACACTTGTATGCAGATGGTATAATACAGTAACATAAATCAAGTATTTTATCCTTTCTTGTAAAACATGACACATACCGTTTAAAAGAAGGCAGGTTTGAATTGAGGTCACAGTCATTAAAATCTCCGAGGATAAAGCACGGTGCGTCGGGTGACATGGCCTGCAGAGCGTGAACAGAGTCCGTGATTTCTGCGGCTGCACATTGTGCAGTATTTGCGGATGGTGGCACGTAAACAACAGTCATGAAGAGCTGCCAAACTCGCGTGGCAGGTATTTCGGTCGCAGTGACACTGCTAAAAGTTCAACGTCACGCGTACACACTTGACGACGAACTTTAACGCTCTCACTGTTACACCACTACTCGCTCACGTACATACACACCCCTCCCCCCCCCCCCCCCCCCCCCCCCCCCCCCCCCCCCTCTGTCACGCACTTGTCTCTGTCTGTAGCCTGAAGTAGCCTGAAGCAAACACTGGCCAAATGACAGCCTCCGCCATCACCACCACCACTACCATCATCGGAGAGAGAGAGAGAGAGAGAGAGAGAGAGAGAGAGAGAGAGAGAGAGAGAGAGAGAGAGAGAGAGAGAGAGAGAGAGAGAGAGAGAGAGAGAGAGAAGAGAGAGAAATTTGATGGTCACGATGAAATGAGAACAAAACCTCAACGGGTATCACCGATCAACATCATCATCATCATCATCATCATCATCATCATCATCATCATCATCATCATCTTCTTCTTCTTCTTCATTATAGGAGATGCGCGGATGCACCAATTAAGAAAAAAGAAAAAAAGAAAGAAAATCATGATCATACCAACCGCCGTGGCGAAGTGGTTAGCGTCGCGGACTCCCGGCTGGGAGGTCGTGAGTTCGAATCCCATCAGGTGTCATGTGGGGTTTTCTGCCCCGACTGGCTCCTACCCAGAGTTGAGTTTGCTGCGGACTCAGTTGGGAAGACTGGAAATCAGTCAGCCGAGTTTTTCATCTACTTAATGGATGCGTTTCTGAGAGTGTTGCTCAAATTTCCTGACCAACACTGCAGGTGCCTGTATCTCTCGGGCTGGTTGATGCCGGGGGATATATTATGAAAGGAAACGTAAAGTACAGCCCTGTCATGTAGTCTCAGACCGAAATGGAAATCCGTAGCATCATCTTAATCATCCCCATTCTCATCGATCAGCATTTAAAAAAAAAAAAAAAAAGTCTCAAATTCTGTGGCCCTTCATGCCCTGCTCTCATGGTGACCTCAGTTTCGATGTTCTCTCCACGTCTGTGGCCTTGGTTTGGTTCCGTCGGGGTCACCGGTACCGGCGAGTCCATGGGGTTGTCATTGGATGGACGTGGTGGCGCCCTCCGGAGGGAGAGCCCACTCACGCCGGCTCCGCGACTAAGCAATTATTGTCGTCAGTAGGGGGCTTAGTAGGTGGTGTCCTGCGTATGTTAGATCAGAACAGGCGCCACTGAGCACCACCGAAGTGACTCGGCAGCAGTGCAGTGTCTCCACCGGTGGGCTGCCTCTTGATGACTTGACATTGACTGCTCCCTGTGGATTGCCGGTGCCGGCGCTGCGGCGGGGCCGACCGGGCTGTGGCTGTGGACGAGTGTGTCGGAACGAGCGGCGTGGGTGCACTGCCTCTGAGGTGGCGCAGAGGTTGGGACAGCAAAACAAAACAAAACAAAAAAAACAAAAAAAAAAAAAAAAAAAAAAAAGAAAAAAAAAAAAAAGAAAAAAAGAAAATCATGATCATTCCTGAACAGTTGTCACCGATTATAGTCATTATTATCGGCAACATCAAAATCATCTTCCTAATCATTGTCAGTGTCGTTGTCGTTACAAGCTAATGTTTAGCGACGTCATCATCATGATCATCACCATCATCATCATCATCATCATCATCATAATCATCAGCACCATCATCATTGTCGTCGTCATCATTATCATCATCATCATCATCGTCGTCGTCGCTGTCGTCATCGTCATCGTCATCATCATCATCATCATCATCATCATCATCGTCGTCGTCGTCGCTGTCGTCGTCGCCGTCGTCATCATCATCATCATCATCATCATTGTCATCATCATCATCATCACCTTTATCGTCATCATTCTCCTCATCGTCGTTATAGTCGTCATCGTCGCCGTCAGATCATCATCATCATCATCATCATCATCATCATCATTATCGAATCATCACGTCATTGTTTATCAGTTTATAGGCCTCATAATGATGAGGTGCCTGGTCTGAGAGAGGGGTTAAAAAAAAAAAATCGAGCCAATCGGCCAACGATTGCTGCTGCCTGTTACGTTCGATAGTGGCTGACGCATTGAGGGATAGGATGCCACCCGAAAGGGGGGGGGGGGGGGGGGGGGGGGGGGGGGGGGAAGGAAAGATAGAAAGAAAGAAAACGACGGATTCCAATTGTCGTGGTATGCACACTGAGCGAGTGAGCCACTGCGCTGGGCAATTTTTTTTTTCTTTTTTTTCCAATTCTGCCTGTCACTCCCATGGCGACGTGCCTTTGATGAGTCTCGGCCAAGAGAGACGGGGCGGGCAAGCAAGCGAGTGAGCGAGCGAAGTGAGTGACGTAATTATGATAATGTGCCATGACGCCGTCTCTGGTCGCCCCCGTTCAGCGCCCAGCGCCGGTCCCTGAGAATCCAAAGGGGTCGGACCAGATGAGAGCGGAGTAATTTCCACTGTATTTGGTCGACAAACAAAGCTTGCCACACACACACACACACACACACACACAGAGAGAGAGAGAGAGAGAGAGAGAGAGAGAGAGAGAGAGAGACAGACAGACACACACACACACACACACACACACACACACACACACACACACACACACACACACATACATAGACACACATATACATACACAACAGAGAGAGAGAGAGAGAGAGAGAGAGAGAGAGAGAGAGAGAGAGAGAGAGAGAGAGAGAGAGAGAGAGCATCGTTTTATTCACTCAAAGGGGTCTCTACGTTGTACATGTTTTATTCAGTCTCTGTCATTGAACATTGTCACAAAATACTTCAAAAATCTCATTCTGTCCTTAGTGGACGATGGATTATTTGTTTGCGGTCACGTTGATGAAATAAACAGAATGATATAGGAATCCTTCGGTATGGGGGGTAATTTGTCCCAATGAGCCCCAAGCTGACGTTAATCTCACCATTCATCGCAATGTAAGCAGGCAATGGAATTATTCCTCTCCATACAATTCTCTCTCTCTCTCTCTCTCTCTCTCTCTCTCTCTCTCTCTCTCCGTCTCTCTCTCTCAACAGTAAAAACGACATAGCATATTTAACATGATACTGCGTACGAGAATCATGGATAAGGTTCAACTTTACGAAAAAGGTTAAAGATTACTCACGAAATCGGCATAACTCTGAGAAAAAAGAAAATTCAGTGATGCTCATTAGTGTCTGCTTGAGATGATGACAGTAACATAATGACGACTAAAATTTCATTTAAATCCACGTCTGGCGACTAATCCATGGTTTCGGCATGTTTTCTCACTATCCAGCCTCTTTTCTCTCTCTGTAGTTTTTCACCCTCCATCCCCCTTCCCCCTCTACACACCTTGCCTAACCACCACCACAACTACACATGCACACAGTACAAGCAAGGCTTAATCGTTTTCACTTGGCACCTCGCCTTCACACCGCTTCCTACCCCCTCCTTTCTTCTCTTCTTCCTCTTTTTCTTTCTTCTTCTTCTTCACCCCTGCCCCCTTACAATCCCATTCCTCTCGTTGCTGCCCATGTCTCCTTTCCGTACAAATTATAATATGAGAGAGAGAGAGAGAGAGAGAGAGAGAGAGAGAGAGAGAGAGAGAGAGAGAGAGAGAGAGATCTTTTGTATAATAGGTCTAACCGAGTTAGGTATTTCCAACTGATGAATTTCACACACGCAGCACGCACGCACACACACACACACACACACACACACACACACACACACACACACAGAGAGAGAGAGCCATCAAACAAGGTTGACCCCTGCGGTCGACTGGACTAAAAAGCGTGACCGATGAGCGAGCCAGTGAGCTCTAGCCCCTTCCCTCTTTGCGGCGTAACTGGCAGATCACCAGACGCCAGAAGAAAAAACGACACATGCGTCAGCTTTCCATCCTTCAGGATAATGTTCCTGGTGGATGAAGCTTTGAACAGCCTATGGTGATTTTTTCGACTCAAACTGAGGAATCTCTCTGATCAACGTACCGGAATGGGGGGACTGGTCGAGTCATATTATGCTCTCTCTCTCTCTCTCTCTCTCTCTCTCTCTCTCTCTCTCTCTCTCTCTCTCTCTCTCTAACACACACACTTTGCACGCTTGTATACACACACACACACACACACACACACACACACACACACACACACGCACACGCAAATGACCATTTCATGAAGAAAGTAAACACCGCGCACAGAAGAATTTACAAATCAGATAACTATGTCTGTGGCGGAACCTAAGTTGCAAAACACAAAACAAAACAAAACAAACAAACAAACAAAAACCCTGTTTTCCTATCTGATCTCTGGTCCTGACAGACAATAAAAATCTGAATCAGATACTACGTGTTCAAGCAATTTTCGTCTTTGTCCCTTTGACAGCAAATATGGAAGTTTGACTTTCTGGCTACGCAATTCACCAAAATCCATAAATTTCGTCATGAATGGTGACAGTGAACAGCCGTTTACACCTCTCGATTCCCCCATAGATTTTATCAGAAGGAGTAAAAATTTACTTAACCCATATCCACGGAAAACCCCTCGCGCACTGACACATGAATCATCAACATTTCAGTCACTGTTTATCAGAAAGTTTCGCACGCATATCACAATGACGGGGAAGTGACGACGAACACATCCTGCACAAAAAGAGCACTTGAGCGCAGCTCTAACTCTCCTCTCCCACTTCCGCTCTCTCCATCCTCTCCCCCATCCCCCCCCCTCTCCCTCCCCCGCCCACCCCTGAGGGGTGACAGGGGGCTCTCTAAGATCGTTTCAGTCATGCAATCCATGCTAAAAATAAACTTGGTTTGTTATCATCTCTTCCAACTGATTGAGTCAGAAGCCACCATAAAATCAAATGAATTAAAAGAAAAAGAAAACAGAAGAAGAAGAAGAAGAGAGAGGAGGAGGAGGAGGAGGAGGAGGAAGGAGAAGGAGAAGAAGAAGAAGAAGAAGAAGGAGTAGAAGAAAGAAAGAAAGAAAAAAAAACGTGCTCTCTTTCTAAACAACGAGAAAGGACAACTATCACCGTGAGGCAGGAAGCAACGTCAACAGGATTCTCTTAGGTTGCGAGAGAGAAACGAGACGCCGAAGACTCATCAATGTCGTTGAAAGAAGAGGACTGATTAATGTATAGACGACTGTTGTTCACATTGATGCTTTACAGTCTTTGTGACATTTGACAGGTCACTGTCAACCTGTTGGGTTCATCTTTTTCACTAACCTTGAGACCGTTGGGTCATTTACATCTCCCTGACCCAGTCAGAGTCATCTTGAGCTGGCTGGTTTCAATGGTTCACTGTGGCTTGATCACTGAACTTTTCGATGACAATGATCCATCGGCATTTGGGTCTGGCACCCAAAGGTTCTGTTAACTATCTGATCTAGCTACAGGTCTGTTCACAGGTGGATCTCTCAATAGCTTTAGGATCGACTGACGATAGAATCTGTCAGCTTAAATGCCCCATCTGTAGAAAATTTTTCGTTTCGTTTGATCTTCAGTCTATTAAGTCATGTATAACTGTATGCCCCCAGTTCAAAGTGCAATACTCTTGTAGTAAGGCCTGACTGTCTTTGAAATGGACATGAGAGGGATACATACACCTTTTGGGACATGAGAGGGGAAAAGCCTTTCTGCTATGAGTCTTTCAAGGTCCGAGAACACAATAATCAGGCTGTGCCTGACAGGCGACAGGGCAGACAGAGGTAACCATCCAAAGAGAGCGGGGCAGAAGGCCTGGCTATATAACTATGTCATCAGAACGACAATATATTAAAACGAAACGTGAAAATAGCAGATCTTTATCACGGTGGTAGCCGAAGGGAATCGAACTTGCAACGTATGACTGTAGACTGTGCACAGCCACTGAGCCAACGGAACAGCCTAAGCTGTACACCATGTATCATATTATCTCATTCAGTAGCAGTCATCATACACCGCTTGAAGCTCAGTCAATGCGCCCTTCTCCCTCCCCGCCCCCCTCACCCCATCCTGTACAATGTGGTGGAAGGATCACCAAGGAGACAGAGGAGGGGGTGAGGGGTGGAGAGGGACATCCCGATTCGTCCCTTTTCAAGTCGCCCTTTTCCTTTTTCGCCCATCTGTCATTTTGCCCCATCGGCGTTTTGGGGCTAGAGATTTGCCCTGAATCAGACATGCTCAATCATTATTACAAACTCTCACTGTCCATTTTGTTCTTGTTTTTCGTTTGTTCATTTTGATTTGAGATCCATGGGGAAGTTGTCAAAGCAACCACGTACACGATGCTGAAACTGATATGAATTTGAAAAGACACTGTGTCACTTTGTTTTACATCTGTGTGTGTGTGTGTGTGTGTGTGTGTGTGTGTGTGTGTGTGTGTGTGTGTAAGGCCTTCTCTCTCTCTTTCTGTCTCTTTTTCTATGCCTGTCTGTCTCTCCGTCTGTCTCTGTCTCTTTCTCTGTCTATCTGTCTGTCTGTCTGTCTATGTATTCACCCATCTTTCTGTAAATGTATAAGTAAGACTAGACGTCATTTCGTTTTCTTCCTTTTTTCTTCTCTATTCAGTTTTGTTTCTCTTTTGACGCTGTCGGCGGACCAGAGGATAAGTAGACTTTTATCCCTTTTTCGTGGCTGTGTTTATTGATCTGTCCGCGGCCTCCGCAGTTAGGACAAGCCTACAGGTCACCGATTGCCCGTGCTGGCATTATGCACAACGTCAGCGTCATTTAGCACGGGCTCTGGGACTTACAGCAACACAGCGCATTCCTCCGCTGAGATAAAGTAGTTCTTGTCTTCTGAACAAAAAAAGGTCTGCTTTTTTTTTTCTTTCTTTTCTTTTTTTTTCTCTTTTTTTTGGGGGGGGGGTGGGTGGGGGGGGGGGGGGGGGGGGGTGGGTGGGGGATGACTGGCGAAAAATCGGGGATGACTTGGAGAAAGAGGGGGAACATATTAGA
>JADBJO010001686.1:70000-77500 GCA_016801955.1 Conus betulinus | reverse complement strand
AATGCCACAGGGCCGCAATGCCACGGGGCCGCAATGCCACAGGGCCGCAATGCCACGGGCCGCAATGCCACGGGGCCGCAATACCACAGGGCCGCAATGCCACAGGGGCCGCAATGCCACGGGGCCGCAATGCCACAATGCCACGGGGCCCGCAATGCCACGGGGCCGCAATGCCACAGGGCCGCAATGCCACGGGGCCGCAATGCCACAGATCCTATATGCTACATCAGAGCTACGGCTCTGGGTCCCAGTGTTTCTGATCTATATCTAAACAGCATCGCTCTTTCTCTTCTAAAGCCATAGAAAATTCCTTCTGTAGTGGGGCGCTGCGGACTGAAATTAAAGGCCCTCTTGTTCTTCAAACTACGGGAAGTATGCTGTGGGGTAGTTACGCTTGCAGTTCTTCTTTCCTGATTGATTTTTTTCCTCGCCGGACTCGCCTTGTTTCTCGTAAATGGATATCAACTCCTTTTGTCGCTGCTTAAAGAAAATTTATTGTGTACCTAATTAATTTCCAACGTGCGATGTAATATCTGATTGGCTGTCTGTGTGTGCAGGGTGAAAATGAAATAAAAATGATCTTTTCAACAGGTTTTCAAATGTGCAATGAGAAAAAATAATAAACTTGAAAATAAGCAGCAAGTCGTTCCTTTTATTCAGCTGAATTTTATAACTACTTAAGTTTTTATCTTCAAGCTAGAGCCGAACTTACACAATGACTTAATCCCGTGGTCTGATTGTTCGGTCAAGTATTGGGTACAACCTACATTTGGACACCCATTTGGACAAACGTGAACGTGTGTTTACAGCAGGGTCTCTCCACGGTAAAATAAAATGTAACTGTGTAATTGGCGAATTACTAAAACAATAATAATGAAATAGAATTTAATAATGGTGCTTTTTTTTTCCTTTAAAGTAATAATTAAGAATGTAAATCATGATATAAGATCACACAACAACTAAATAAAAGATTATTCATGTATGCAAGTTTCATCCAGATATGTATAAACTCTGTCTCTCTTTCTCTCTCTCGGTAAATAAGAGAACAGGTGTCCAGGTCAGGTGAACAGCAGAACACCATGCAATCTCAGCGGTGGACGAGGTAGCTGACTGCCTCCCAGTACTCGTCCAGTGTGCGACCTCCTGCACATACACACAAGAGAATTGAATTGAATTGAATTTATTTGTATATGGCCATAGGCGTACATAGGTATGTAATCTTTCCAACCCCCAAACTTCAGAGGAATATAACAAGATAGGTTGAATTTTCGCATCAAATATCTTAAAAAAAAAAACTTTTTTGACATTTCTTTGCAATTATGAAACGCTTTAGTAAGAGAATAAACTGCTTTTTTTCCTTTGGTTACCAACTGAGCAGTTCCAGTCTTGGGACTTAGAGAGAGAGAGAGAGAGAGAGAGAGAGAGAGAGAGAGAGAGAGAGAGAGAGAGAGAGAGAGAGAATGATGAATGAATGAATTTTTTTTGGCCATAGGCACATGACACAAAAAAATTAAACACTTTTTTTTTTCTTCAGTCATTCTAGTTATATGCTGGCATGTGAGGAAACTTGAAGCACCTGATATAGCGCATTTATGGTTTACAACAACAATTATTACCTTTACATGTCTATGAACACTTGATTTCGTTTAACAAATCATGTACAGAACTGTAATAGCATTTTGGGAGCGATGGAAGCGGGGGAGGGGGGGGAGGTAGTTGAAATAGCCCGGTGAAAATGTCGCTCGAAAGGCAAAAAGCACGTTATGACATGCTTGTCTGGGCATAAGTTCGGGTGAATTATATAATGGTCTTACCAGCGTTGTACTCCTCCTTCAGCGTTGTCAGCCGTGCCTCGAGGACTCGCCACTTACGGCGGCGCCTGGGTGCCGGTTGACCCCTCCTGGCAGCCTCAAAGGTGTTCTCGGTGACAGACTGACGGTCTTTCAGCACGCGAATAAACATCCAGAAGTTTGGCCTCTGGACACCTACAGCACTTACAAAGGCTTTGTGGAATGCTGGTGAAAAGGGAAAGAAGACAGGACAGCTATAAATAAACAAAACTATCCATCAAACAAACATAATTTGGTAATTGTAATTTGGTGCTTTTCACCCAGTCAACCACTATGGGTCATCTCAGGGTGGTGCTGCTTGACAAGTTAAATGTGCTGCCACACTGGGATAGAAGTCGGAACACAGGCTTAAATCTCACCCAGTCACATTTATACTGACACTGACACCGGGCGACCCAGTCTTAGCACTGTTTCCTATAATGCCAAGGCGCCAGGCAGGACAGCTGCTAAAATGCCCATTTTAAAGTCTTTGGTTTGACCGGGGAACGAGCCTACCAGGATTGGAACCCACAATCTTCCGATCCCGAAGTGGACGAAGTGGACGCCTTACCACTTGCCTAACGGGGCCGGTAAACAAACATAAAAAGGGGGGAGGGGGAGGGGGTTATAAATGAAGCTAAATAAACAAAGTAGTGTAATAAACAGTTTAAAGAATACATGTAATTCAGAAACAAAATACAAATGTGATTACAGTACAAAAAATAGGCCTACATGTAACATCAACTGAGAGCAATATTTTGGTTGTTTTCAAAACACACCAACAAAATGTATATATTCTAACGGTTACTTGACATAAGCAAATGTTTTACTTACACTCAGCACTGTTGTTGGTCCGTTGATTCATGTCTCTGTCCGTGACTGACCAGGACGCTGGCGGAAAGAGAGAGCTTGCGGGGCCAAGGTAAGTGCGTCTGAAGTAGGTGATGAAGTCGCCGAGGGCAGGGTAGCGCCTGAGAAGTCTTCTGGTCCTGGCATGGTTGAGCAAGCGGTTGAAAGGTCATCATCATCACTGGAGTCGGAATGTAACCAATGACAAGAACCTTGCGAATGAACCTTTGCAGTCTGTTGTTCCTCCGATAACCAACTGCCAGTCCTAGTTCTTGGACCTTCCTGAACAGACTTTGTGTGAAATGGAAGTAGCACGCTTTCAGACGTGCGCGGGGCAGCTCTGTCTCGATGCTTGTCCAAAGCGCCCGCTCAAAATCGCACACAATCTGCGCAGGGCGCCAGTGGTGGTGCGTTCTTTGCCGAACAGCTGTTTTGACGCATTGGAAAACTTGGCGGTATTGCCCTATGCCCCTCCGAGTCATCAGGGCGTACACAAGGGGCACAACGTGACCCTGGAACTGTCCCAGAATAGTGAACATTTGTTTGTACGGTCTGGGACAACACCGAAAAGTGGCGTCCATGAAGAGCAATTGGCACCTTTGGAGTGTTTCAATGTTCTCGTCCGTTGCAAACACAGCTATTTCCCAATCTGCGTCCATATGCAGTAGGAACTGCTGCTGTTCCCAAGTCTCCCCCCAAGCACCGTGATGTTGATGTCACGGATGGTCCTCGGAACTGGCGGCATTTCCGTGGCCCTGGCACGTCTCATGGTTGATCCCACCATGTCAAAGGTTGTCCCCTCTCTGTCCCTGTCCCCCCCCCCCCCCCCCCCCCCCCCTGCCAACGCGCATTTCGTCGTCGAATACGCGCTTGAGTGGCCTGGTTGGGTCTTGTTTGAATCAGAATCAGCCAATCGGCGCCTGATCTCACTGCGCGCACAGCATCGTCATCAGGCCCATGGTCATGCTGCGGGATCTGATGATGTTGGAGGCGAATGTCTGGGTCGACTGCTTGCAGGTCAAACGTGTTCGTTTTGATCCTAACTTGGCAAATCCTGCGCCTCGCGCATTGCCAAGTTATTGTTTGGTTTCTAGCGACTTGCTTGTGGTACTTGTTTCCATCCACTAGCAGAACCTTGCCTCCTCGATCACCAGGAATGATCTGGCACTCCATGACTTTGCAAGTAGCCCTAGGCCTATAGGCTTATCAGTCTTACAGGCAGAAAGAGTGCGCAGAACTAAAGGCCCGCAACCCCCGTAACAGTTTTGGGGCACCTGGTCTTACTTTAAATCTAGATCTAAACAACAATGTCGCCGACAAATCAGTTAGAGAGAGAGACAGACAGACATAGAGCGAGAGAGAGACAGAGATTCACACTTGTCAAACACACATACACTTTTAGAGTGCGCATCCGCTCAACATATTTTAGAAGTGATATAGAAGGCCCGTGGCACTGCGGCCCCGTGGCATTGCGGCCCCGTGGCATTGCGGGCTGCCCCCCATTTGTACGAGAGGGTGGCTGCTTGGGACCGATCTGACGAAGTTGTCAAGTGACTCGTCACAGGTGTGGTGGTGTGCGTGTGCCAAGCTAAAAATGAAAGTCGGTCAGCCAATCAGAAAAAACACACATTTTTCAATAAAATTCAGGAAACGTGACTAATTCACAGAAACCAATGATATCGAAGTAAACAATTCTATGTGACAGTCTTGATCTGGCAAGTTAGTGTAAGAACACACACACATACACACACACACACACACACCCCTCCTCTCCTTTATATATAGTTTGGCACAGATCAGCTTGTATCCTTTAGGTGGGGGCCGGAATAGCTCAGCTGGTAGAGCGTCGGACTCGTGATCCTGGGATTGCGGGTTCGAATTTCGGTACAGGGGGATTTTTCCTTCGAACATT
This sequence comes from Conus betulinus, assembly GCA_016801955.1. Lineage (NCBI taxonomy): Eukaryota > Metazoa > Mollusca > Gastropoda > Neogastropoda > Conidae > Conus > Conus betulinus. The sequence continues at coordinate 72,910 of JADBJO010001686.1, read as the reverse complement.
GCTTCTGACTCCATTCCCCATACAGTCCTTCAAATGAGACTATAAACCGAGGTACCTGGAGTTTTCGGTGAGTTTCGAGGCCATGGGAGCCTTGAGAGAATTTCAGAGACCTTCTGGATGGAGTCTCGGAGAGTTTGCTGAGTTTCGGGGAGTTTTATAGAATTAGGAGAGGGTGGGGGGGGGTGGAGGAATGGGAGGAGAGGGAGAAGGGTAGGAGGAAAATGAAGTACCATTACATGATCCAACTGAGGTTGATGATGATAAGAACTAATGAAAAAAAAAAAACACAAAAAAACACAACTTTTGCTTCTATGTCCTCTGCTACACTTCCTCTTCATGTCCACTACCCGCCCTTTCCTCCTCTTTCATCTGACGCGAAACAATCAAGTGGTTTGCTGCAAGAATTAGCTTTAATATAAGGTGCAACAATAATATACCTTTTTTTTCTCATCGTCACCGTCACCGTCGCCGTCATCATCATCATCATCATCATCATCATCATCATCATCATCACCACCACCATCATCATCATCATCATCAGCAGCAGCAGCAGCAGCAGCAGCAGCAGCAGCAAAACAGCAAAGCAGCAGCAGCAGTGTTTAACAGCAGCAGCAGCAGCAGCAGCAGTAGCAGCAGCAGCAGCGACAACAGAAACAGCATCGTCATCATCACCAACTACTACCATCACCACCATCGTCATTACTAAGCATGTCTATCATAATAATGACTATGGGGATGACGAAAATGATGACGATAGCGATGACGGCCGTGATGACAACCAATGAAAACATGCAGCCGACACACTTGCGACAAAACCGCCAGTCACATTGTGAAGTGAAGACATTCACTCCCATCTGTTGCTCAGTCTGAGATGGAGTTCATTTCAGCTCAGTCAGAGAGAGACCTGTCGCACCCCCTCCCTACACGCTGACATAGATATTCTATCAAAGAACGAAGAGAGACCAACATCTGCACAGCTGTTTTTACCAGAGTGAACGACTTTATCCATTGGACTTGCACACTACTGTCTCCACACTGATCGATTTTTCACGTCAATATTGGCCATTGAAGACTGGCGCGAGCGCGCGCGCGCGTGTGTGTATGTGTGTGTGTTGCGAGCAAAGATAGTTCGCCCTACGGAGGCGTACAGTCTTTGGTGCGAGCGTGTGTGTGTGTGTGTGTGTGTGTGTGTGTGTGTGTGTGTGTGTGTGTGTGTGTGTGTGTGTGTGTGTGTGTGTGTGTGTGTGTGTGTGTGTGAGAGAGAGAGAGAGAGAGAGAGAGAGAGAGAGAGAGAGTGTGTGTGTGCGCGCGCGCGCGCGCGTGCGTGCAAACGTTTCCATGTATTTGCGTGTGGATGTGTACTTCTGTCTTTTTTACGTCCCTTATTTCTAATTTTGGTTTCTATAACTTTCCTCAGGAAAATCTCCAGAAAACGAACAGTCACTTTTTTTTTTTCGCTGCAAAAATGAAAACTTTGCCGCATTAAAACATTGCAGCATTCAAACATTCTCTCTCTCTCTCTCTCTCTCTCTCTCTCTCTCTCTCTCTCTCTCTCTCACACACACACACACCACACACACACACACACACACACACACACACACACACACAGAGAGAGAGAGAGAGAGAGAGAGAGAGAGAGAGAGAGAGAGAGAGAGAGAGAGAGAGAGAGTGATTATTAAAAAAAAAAAGAAAAAAGAAAACCCGACACAGAGACTCTTCAAAATGGATATTCATAAACAAGTTTTGCACGAGTTTGTGGCAGTGGTTGTTAAAATCTAACCATTGGAAATAAGATTAACACAGAAACTTTGCTGAACATTCTGAGTATAGTGCGCATTTGTCTAACCGTCCATAACTAGATAGACATGAGGGAAGCGCCGACCTCCGCCACATAAAAATTATCCACCGTCAGGGGAAGTAATTGCAAGCACAGACGGAGAGAGTTACTTCCCATGTACTTTTGGTAATAATAAAACGGACCCCCCCCCCCCCCAATTTTAAGGTCTGCATATAGAGAACATTCTGATATTCCGTGAACATGTCTAACTTTACGGATCGTCATCAATTCATTCATATTCAGTTGATGATTATAGTTATTTTGCTGAACGATACGGTATCCGTGATTCTGGATCCAAATACTCACTAAGGATCTGCAACAAAATTTACAAGATTTGCGCTTTGGCCATATCCCCTCTTTCCAATAGATTTCGTTAAATTTGGTAATAAAATTCCAACCTGACAGACGAACAAACGAGCAGACCAGGACAGGACACTATTGTTTCCCCTTGACTGCCCAATAGACAAGAGTCAGACATAGATTTTACCTCTCTGCAAAACCACATGAACGTTACACAGCGGATTTTCTTTCTTTCTTTCTTTCTTTTTTTTTTTTTTCTGTCTGCGTGCGCAGGCTGATAATCCTGCAGACACTGTCTGTATACACAGGCAGTAGAGTTTTGTCTGTATGACCGTTTTTCATCCCGCCATTAAGGCAGCCATACTCCATCTTCGGGAAAACACAACGATAATTCTTTAAAATTATAAATAACAAATAGACCGGACGCTTCAATTCATCATAGTCTGCCATAGTCTGCAATTTTGTCTGCGGGATGACGAAACTAGACGACCAGTGTGCTCCATTCTGATTGGCCATACCTTCTTCTGATTCCGCCAATCACTTGGCACGATAAGTAAAATTGTTAATATTTTAAACAGCAGCTCAAAACGCTTATTTAACGGAGCGAAACATCAGGCTTTCGCGATAATTATACATTATCGGCAAAATGACGCATAATTTCTCTGTCTGTCAGTCTGTCTGTGTCTGTCTGTCTGTCTCTCACTCTCTTTATACAATATTGCCAAAATGACGCATATCTGATCTCCACCCTCCCTCTCTCTGTCTCTCTC
>JADBJO010001686.1:57500-65000 GCA_016801955.1 Conus betulinus | reverse complement strand
CCCGCCTGCCTGCCTTCCTGCCTGCCTGCCTGCCTGCCTGCCTGCCTGCCTGCCTGCCTGCTGCCTGTCTGTTTTGCCTCTGCCTCTGTCCGTGTCTGTCTGTCTGTCTGTCCCCCTCCCTCTCTCTCTTTTGTCCGTCTCTGTCCGTCTGTCTGTGTGTCTGTGAGTCTGTCTGTCTGCCTGTCTGTCCTGTCTGTCTCTCTCTCCCTCTCTGTCTCTGTCTCTCTCGTCTCTCTCTCTCTCCTCCACTCTCTCTCTCTCTCTCTCTCTCTCTCTCTCTCTCTCTCAACCCAATAAACACTTCAAACATCGACGAAAAAAATACGAACATTAAAACGGAAAGTTTTCAACGTGCCTTAAAAACACTGAGCTATATTTATCTCCAAGTGTCGACAATAGCTCCGTGACCCACAAAGCAACGAGACATGTCATTGCAGTGAGCATGCTTTGGGCCCTGATGGAAGGATGGAAATGCACATTTTTTTTGTTAGTGTAGCTGTTGTATGTATGTGTGTGTGTGTTGTGTGTGTGGGTGTGTGTGTGTGTGTGTGGCGTGCGTGCTGCGGTGCGGCGTGCGGTGCGTGCGGCGTGCGTGCGTGTGTGTGTGTGTGTGTGTGTGTGTGTGTGTGTGTGTCGTGTGTGTGTGTGTGTGTTAGACTCATTCTACCATGTTTGCAACTCCTGCGCTGCTCGCTCGCTCTCTCTCTCTCCTCTCTCTCCCACTCTGGCTCCATCTCTCTCTCTCGTCTCCTCTCTCTCTCTCTCCTCGTTAAGTTTGCCCTCCCGTAAAATAGTGCTTTGACACAATGTCTCTCTCTCCCTGTCTCTCTCGTCTCTCTCCTGCTCTCGCTCGCTCTCCGCTCCTCTCTGCGCGCGCGCGCGAGCGCATGTGGGTGTGTGTGGTGTGTGTTGTGTGTGAGTGCGCGCAGAGAGATGAGAGCGGAGAGGGAAGCGAGAGAGAGACAGAGACAGACAGCGACAGAGGGGAGGATGACGAGATTTGCGTCAAAGCAATATTTCAAACGTACGATAGGAGAGAGAAGAAGAGAGAGAGAGGACCGAGCTGGATGAGATGAAGAGAGAGAGAGAGAGGGCAGAGAGTCCTAGAGACGGAGAGACGAGAGAGACCATAGAGAGCATCAGCTAAGCGGTTGCAAACATGGTAATGATCTACTTGACTTGACAAATATCACATCGTCCTAAAGTTGTTTGGCTCCACCTTATACAATATTGACTGAAAATAACAAGACCAATTAGAGGTCGGCAAAAAGAACCCAACAAAACATCACTCTCAAGCACACACACACACACACACACACACAACACACACACACACACACAAACACACACACCCACACACACACACAACACACAACACTCACACACAGGAGAGAGAGAGAGAGAGAGAGGAGAGAGAGAGAGAGAGAGATGTCATGTCAAAGTAACATTTTCAAATAAGAGAGAGAGAGAGAGAGAGAGAGAGAGAGAGAATGTGAAAGAGAGAGAGAGACATAATGTGAGAATGTGAAATTAACTAATGAAACTAATGAAAGGGAAAACACCGGAGTTTTAAATTTCATGATTGATATCTGCACGCAACGTTTTACTTTTAAGAAATAAAGTTTGATGTGTGTTTGGATGCGACGTTTCTTCTTCTTCTTTTCTTTTTTTTTATTTTTTTTTTTTGTGAGCTGGTCCATGCCCAGGATTTTATCTTCAATATCATCTTTAGATTCACTACAAAAACTGCAACAAGGGAATCTTCTTAGATATTTTCTAAAATACAATATTCATTCCGAGATTCCAGGCAGAATTTGATATCTTTTGTTTTTACGGACTTTATTGAATACCTTCTTCCATGGAACATTTGTCAAATCACTTTTGGCATGCGTTAGGATGCTGTCATGGGTTAAAGTATTCTGGCACAGTTTCGCACTTTTAGATATGGAATTCATTATTTACAGTGCCCGAGGTGTATCACGTATGTGAATGCCTAGTTCGTTCAGGTTTTTTCTTTCCTTAGTAGGTAGATTTTGGCGGGGTTTTGCAAACTATTGAAGGTTAAAAAATATATTATTTATTTTTTTTTTTTCTGTAAGATTTGCATTGTGTTAGGAAACCCCATTGCTTCTAGGAAAACGTGTCATTAAAAAAAAAGTCACATTAAATCACATTTTGATAAGCTACTGCTTTCTCCAGTTCAAAAAAATTCTCATTATAAGCAGCTGTATTTGTGGTACAAGTTTTGCAGGATTGCTGGCCAGAAAAATAGTTAAAAAGAAGTTTCCACAAACTGTATGTAAAACATAGTTATCACCACTTTTTCTGTGTCTTTGAAAACCGAATAACGCTTTCTTATCCAGGCGAGCTTAAGTAGAATGATATATGTTTTGTCGTCTGTTCATCCGTGTTTTAAATATTTTACATATATTTCGTTAGTGTCTTTGCGCCTGTTCTGATTCCTTACCATTACAAATAGACTGAACAAAGGTTTTCAGAAGATTATTTACAAAATCACCTGGAGGATTAAGAAACAGGGTTTAAGCATTTTAATACTGCAAGTCCTTCAGTTGGATTTATATTGCTTTTTATTTAAGTAGTAAAAAGATACTTTTTTTTAAAAATTACAGTTAGCTTGTTCATAGCCTTTAGAGTTTATAGACAATATTTCATTTTGTTCTGGATGTAAAATTACACGTAAAGTTGTCATTTTGCATCTGATTGTTTTCCTCCCCAACCAGTCTGCGTGTGTATCATTTTGAATCGTACAGGGCCGAGAGAAACCACAATTTTGAAGCATACTAGAACAGGCCTCTCAAACGATACTATCTTGCCGTATTTTTCAATTGTGTATCGTCAGCAGATTACGATTTTTCGTGTTCCTCGTTATTGATATCGGTGGCCTTTAGATATTCATCTCCTCTGATTATTGTCGTTGATATCTCTATACAAAGCGTAAATTAATATTGGGTCCTTGCTAAAGCCCCTCTAGAAAACCAACAGTCACTTGGCCATTGACTACAACTGTGAATCTGATATTTGGTCATAAAGCGTTGGTATCTCTTTCTCATATCTCTCTCTCTCTCTCTCAAAAAAACCACGTGTTTCCAGACATTTAAACATAAACATTAAATCCCGGTCTGGAGTATGAAAGCTTTTTTTCTAAGTCTAAACAAATAAAGAGACCCACAGTCAAATGATAACAGAATTTGCCTGTGAATCTGACGGTCGTGATTCTGAACCACACGTGGAAACGGATTAAAAAAAAAAAAAAAAAAAAAAAAAAAAAAATCATATCTGTCCATTCAGCTGTAAACAGGTTCCTGACACAGTTCAGGGAATGTTAAAAGCGGCGGAAATAGAGGAATGACGTGTTCTCAATACGGTGAAACCTCTGAAAGTTCACTGCCCCAACAGCCATTAGACTGTGAGACTTTAATATTTCAACCTTTTAACAAGTAAAACACCCGGCTGATATGTTGTGTCAAGATAACACAATATTATGAATCAGTCTGAAGTTTTCTACAAGATTTTTCTTGGGTACAAAACAACAGCCATTACTGTGAGACTTTAACATTTCAACCTTTTAAACAGGAAAACACCCGGCTTCTGTTGTGAAACAATGACACTTATGGAGGTGCAATTCTTTCGGCATGGATTTTTGTTGGGTACAAAACTCGCTTTTTACAAATTCGTTATTCATAGAAAATGACAGACGCGGAACTGTTTGCTTCTGTTGTGAAACAATGACACTTATGGAGGTGCAATTCTTTGGCATGGAAGCATAAGCTGTGTTTTGTTTTGTGTGTGTTCACTGAAAATGACAGACGCGGATGTGTACGAGGTTGTGTGTGTGTGTGTGTAAATGTGTGTGTGTGTGTGTGTGTGTGTGTGTGTGTGTGTGTGTGTGTGTGCGTGCGTGCATGCGTGCGTGCGTGCGTGCGTGCGTGCGCGCGCACGCGCGCGTGTATGTGTGTTTACATGTGAACAACAGGTGAATCCAGGCAGCTTATACTACCAATCACAAAGAAGTTTACAACATTCGGCAAATCATGTAGCGCCACACATCTGTTAACATTCATAAATAAAAGACTCCGAAGTTTAAAACGATCCAAGCTCCTCCTTTCCGTTTAAAATCTACAACATCCGAGCACGCGTTTCTGTGTGTACTCGTCTGTTGCTGCATGCCTATATAAGCGCTCACTCTCTTTCACGGGCATCGGAGAGTGCACTCGTGCAAGCACATGCACGCACTTGCATGCCTCATAGAGTGAACTTGAAAGACGTAATCGCCACCCAAGCATCACACGTGAGTCTAACTGGCTTGAAATGAAAAGGCCGCCGACTTCTTCGTGCACTTCGTCAGTCCTGTCGCTCGTATGCTCTCAGACGATCAACTGTGTGGTCTGTATAGATTGTCATTAGCATCAAAAGTCCATTTTAATCATTATTTTTTTTGTTTTGTTTTTTTGTTTTTGTCGTGACAATTTTTTTTCCACGCGAAATCAGTAAATATCTTTGATGTGTTGCTTTATAGTTTGCTGCTTCTCTCTCTATCTTTCTCTCTCTCTCTCTCTCTCTCTCTCTCTCTCTCTCTCTCTCTCTCTCTCTCTCTCTCTCTCTCTCAGATTCTGCCTAAAATTTTCCTCTCGAGTTCTGAGTTCTCTCTCTCTCTCTCTCTCTCTCTCTCTCTGGATGATCTGGGCTGCTGTGACCTGGCACAGATTAACCGTGTCTGGGGCACGGCATGATGGAACGCGGAGCCCATCCTTCTCTTTCTACCGATTTGACCTTCCCTGATCTGATTCAGGTACCCATTTGTTGCTGGACGGGCAGGCAAGATTTTCGAGCCGAAAAAAAAATCGATACTACATGTAGTTTGAACTCACGATCGTCAGCTCCGCGAGAAAACGCTCTGATCATTGGACTATGGGCCCCTCGTAGGGACTTTAGTACTTTCTGAAGTGTGATAACCATTCTGTAAGTCAAACTTTCTTTAAGAAACAGAGATGATAACCATTTAAACGCAAAAATGAAAGTATTACAGATGTGGCTGTCGCATACTTTCTCGTTCTATCATTTTTAGTTTGATGTCAAAATAGTAATTCTGACCCACGAAAACTGATAATTATGGTGAGCAATTTAGTAGTGGGGGAAAACAAGCGCAAGCTAGCAAATTCCTCCGTCATTACATTCATGATCTGTAAAGATTTAAAAGAAAAGGAGGGGGGGGGGGGATAATTATGACGCATGAAAGGAGACAGAGATGTGACTCATGTGTCTGTACAGTGATATGTGACTGACATTGTTGCAAATGCTATGAGTCTCGAAAGACTATTTGTCAAAGACACAGAATGCTGGGAATCTTACCTACCTGCCATATTGTGTTCACTGCTCAATGTCTGGCTTAATCATCAGGTTGTTGCCTTTTCTTTCGCACATTATTTCATATCTGAAGGTATGGTTTTCACAAGAACATAACTGTTTTTTCACATGAGAAGTGTTGTTCTTACAAAATATAATTAACGGTGGTTTTTTTTTTAATGTGATAGGGATGGTTATTGATGACTGCTCAAGGAAGACCATCTGTTTTCAAGATGAAAACGGTAATTATGACGTTCTGATGCAAGGAGGTTACCATACAGGCTGGCACAGTTGAGAGAGAGAGAGAGAGAGAGAGAGAGAGAGAGAGAGAGAGAGAGAGAGAGAGAGAATTTGTTGCTGTTACGTGTGTTACGGTGAAAAATCTTGAAAAAAAAAAGAGAAGAAAATCAACATGTAAGCAGTACATTCGTGTAAACACAGCATTTTTTTTCTTTTTTAGTAGTATATTGACATTTGTATGCATTTGCACAGCGCGTCCAACTACCACCAACAGATTCAAATTATGTTTGAAACACTTGTGCTGCTAAGAGAGAGAGAGAGAGAGAGAGAGAGAGAGAGAGAGAGAGAGAGAGAGAGAGAGAGGGGGGGTGCTGGAGGCGAATGATGGAGGTTTGTGAATCAGTAATATTTCACAGCTGTCGCCGAGTTTGAGTCGTACAATAGGCGACTCTAACACCACCGTCAGCCGGCAAATGAACAAGAGGAGTGCGTGTGCGAAGTGCGTTTTGCCATAATGAGGCGTGCGCTCTTTCTCTCGGGGGGAGATCAGCGCCAGTTGACTATGGGAGCATATTAGACCCAAAAGTCCATAATAGCTGGTGTTCCTCTTTATCTGTGCAAAACTAAGTTTCAGGAAAAAAAAACGGTTGTATGTTGTCACAACTGAAAATCACAACTGTTTTTCTTAAGATGATAGCTGTTTTTCGCTAGCTAACACACACACACACACACACACACACACACACACACACGCACACGCACAACTGTGTTTTTCGTAAGATAATAGCCGTTTTCACTATAAATCACAACTGCTTTTCTTAAGATGATAGCTCTTTTCCCTAAAAATCACAACTGTTTTTCATAAGATAATTTCTGTTTTCCTTAAAAATTACAACTGTGTACTTAAGATGATAGCTGTTAACTCTAAAAATCACAACTGTTTTTCAGAAGATAACAGATGTTTTCCGTAATGATCACAACATTTTCCCCGGGTTTGTTTGCCTGTAATCGTTGTCATCCATAAGAATCATAACTGTTTTCCCCATTTTCGCGGGGGGGGAAAACAGCATTTCTCTTTAAGGAAAAAAGAGAAAATGGGGACAACAGTTGTTACTCTAGGAATCACAGACATTTTTCCCATTCAAGCCAACACTTCGTGTAATAGTATCAATGACACAGTGCGCATGTGCATGACGGGGGAAGTAGCTGTCACAATCATCTCCCTGTTGTCGCCGTTTCCTCAAGATAATCCCCCTTTTCCTCAGGAAAATGAAATACATATATAGTCATTAACTTAAGGAAAATAGGGACAAATCTGATCTGGTTGGAAAACATTTATTACCAGTCCTAAGAATAACCGACAAAACAGTTGTAAACCTACGGAAATCAAGTGTGATTAGGATTGTATCAAACTCGAAAAAAACTAAAACAGCAAGCGAATGTCCATCGGTAATGAAACACACGGACAATGCATGGCGTGTGAGAGCTTTGAAGGAATAAAAAAGTGGGAAAAAAGTGGATGGAGGCACCACTAAAAAAAAAAAAAAAAAAAAAAAAAAAGACCGGCTTTACAAAACAAAAAAAAAAAAAAAAAAAAGGAAAAAAAAAACCTCCGCCCCTCAAGATCAAGACACACACACACACACACACACACACACACACACACACACACACACACACACGCACACACGCACGCACACACACACACGCACACACACACACACACACACACACAGGGGGGGGGGTGGGGGGGGGGGGGGGGGGGAGTGTGATAAGGAAAAAAAACGATAATAATTGTTTTCTCTGTTTTCGCTGTTTTTCCCTACGGATAACATGTTTTTTTTTTTTCGATTACAGCTATTAGTGACTTTAGACTCTACTGTTGTACCATAACTA
>JADBJO010001686.1:45000-47500 GCA_016801955.1 Conus betulinus | reverse complement strand
AAAAAACAAACAAACAAAAACAAACAAACAAAACAAAAAAGAAAAAAGAAGAAAAGAAGAAGAAGAAGAAGAAGAAGAGAAAAGAAGAGATGAGTTCAGAGAATACAGCCTTGACGTACACCACAATATGTGATTCCTTGAGAGTAATATGTACTGTTCAACAGACATTTTGGATTCTGTTTTCAAGCCATGGTTGAAAGAATGTAACTGCTGCACGACTAAAACGTACAGAATTCAATTTTTTTACAAGACTGCACGATCGCCGAGATCAAATGCTTCCATTAAATCGGGAAAGAAGACAGTTCCGGTAATCTTGCTACTTTTATTCCAGATGAACATGCGTAACGCCGTCGAGTGAGGGTAGTATATGACAGAAAATGGTGCAGTGAAAGCCAGACTAAGGCAGGCGAAAGAGCTAGCGCTCGCATTGTTCCGTGTTTTCAGTTAGGTGTTAACAAACGTGTCTCCCGCGTGATTAAGACACAACTGATTGTGGAGATATTGGTCCCGAACTGTCTACATCTAATCTGTAAGATCTCTCGATTTTTGCGTGATAAAGAATTACTTTCACTGACTTTTTTTTTAATAGACGGGAAACATTCTTTTTGATTCAATACATTGTAAAGGTAATTACGAGAATCCACTATGTGGGTCTAACGTACCTAAATTTTAAGAATACACGCACTTCTAATTTGTGGGCCCAGAGTTTTCTTAGTTTTTTTTTTTCAGTTAAGCAACCTACACCACGAACAGCAAGCAATAACAAATGAATCTGAAGTCTTTAATAGTCCATGGCAAAAAAACGATCGAAGAGAGGCTGGACTTCACTAAGGTCTGGGAGATGGAAAATTAGCGTCCTCTGAAAGATGTATGAAATGTGTGCCGTTTTCTCCCCATTTTCATACTTACCATCCATCTTCAGAGGAGAGAGAGAGAGAGAGAGAGAGAGGGGAGAGAGAGAGAGAGAGGAGAGGGAGAGAGAGAGAGAGAATAGAGAGAGAGGAAAGGCAGAGGAAGATGAGAGAGAGAATACGAAAAGAGTGTATTCAGTTCAAGGCCAGGGCCCCATTTCTGATGGGTTACACCCTGTAACACATACTATAAATATCATCGTGAAAGAAAATGCAAAGAAAATCAAGGACAGAGAGGGAGAGAGAGAGAGAGAGAGAGAGGGAGAGAGAGAGAGAGAGACAGAGAGATGAGAGAGCGAGAGAGAGAGAGAGAGACAGAGACAGAGACAGACAGACAGACAGACAGACAGACAGACAGACAGACAGACAGGCAGAGGGAGGGAGGGACAGAGAGAGAGGGAGGGAAAGGACAGAGAGGGAGATGAAGAAGGATCTCAAAGAAAGTAGTGTCTGTAAGAAGTGAAACGAGCAGTCAACAGTTGTCATGACGACAGCCTGAGACGTGCGCCTGAAGATCACAGTAATGAATCCGCAGGGAAAGCAGTCAATGATCCATGTGATCTAACCTCTCTCCTTTGACATTACTGAACTTAATCCCTCACCTTGACCACTTTGACCTAACCTTTGTCCCTTGACGTCTGCGACTTTATCTCTTTCTGTGACCTCTGTGATCTAACCCCCTACCCTATTGAACGTTGACATAATCCCTCTCCTTGACCTTTGTGGGCTAATCCCTCTCCCTGGAGCCCCTTGACATAATCCCCCTCCTTGACCTTTGTGAGATAACCTCTCTCCCTAGTGACCCTTGACTTATTTCCTCTCCTAGACCTCTTTGACCTACACTTTGTCCCTTGCCTTCCGCCACTTAATTCTTCTCTTTGACCTTTGTGATCTAACCCCTCCCCCCTTTGGCCCCTTACCTTATCCCCGTCCTTGACCTCTGCGAGCAATCCTCTCTCTTGTGACCCATGACTTGAAAATGACTTAATCCCTCTCCCTGACCTCTGTGAACTTACCTCTCTCCCTTGTGACCCTTGACTTAATCCCACTCCTTAACCTTTGTGAGTTAATCCCACTCTCTAATGACCCTTGATTTTTTTATTCACTCTCCTTGACCCCTGTGTGTTAACTCCTCTTTCGTATGACCCTTGACTCAATCCCTCTCCTTGACCTCTGTGAACTAACCTCTCTACCTAGTGATCTTTGACTTATTCCCTGTCCTTGACCCCCAACGTCCTCCCTCCCCCCACTTGATGCATCTCTTTCCTTGACCTCTGTAAGTAACCCCTCTCTCTTGACCCCTCAACCATCTCTACCCCTCCCCCTCCTTAACGTATCTCTCTCCTTGACCCCCCGTAACTTAACCCTTGATCACGGTGACCTGCACACTCTTCTTGACCTCTATGACCTCCGTGACCTCCTCCCCCTCCTTGACCTTTTTTGACATCCGTGACCTTGTCCCTCTCCTGATCTCTTCGTTCAATACTTCTCCAACGGTAAGTATGAATAGCAGTAATGCCAATAGCATGGACAAAGAGCAGTTACGCCGCACGATACTTCAGGTAAACTACTCATTGCGCAATCATACA
>JADBJO010001686.1:35000-37500 GCA_016801955.1 Conus betulinus | reverse complement strand
TCTAATATACGCAGGACACCACCTACTAAGCCCCCTACTGACGACAATAATTGCTTAGTCGCGGAGCCGGCGTGAGTGAGCTCTCTCCCTCCGAGGGCGCCACCACGTCCGTCCAACGACAGCCCCCATGGACTCGCCGATACCGGTGACCCGGACGGAACCAAACCAAGGCCACAGACGTGGAGAGGACATCGAAACTGAGGTCACCATGAGAGCAGGGCATGAAGGGCCACAAAATTTGAGACTTTTTTTTTTTATGCTGATCGATGAGAATGACGATGATTAAGATGATGCTACGGATTTCCATTTCGGTCTGAGACTACATGACAGGGCTGTACTCTACTACGCTTCCTTTCATAATATATCCCCCGGCGTCAACCAGGCCCGAGAGATACAGACACCTACAGTGTTGGTCATGAAATTTGAGCCACACTCTCAGAAACGCATCTGTTATATGGATGAAACTCGACTGTGTGGTCCCAGTCTTCCCAACTGAGCCCGCAGCAAACTCAACTCTGGGTAGGAGCCGGTCGGGGCAGAAAAAAAAACCCACATGACTTCTGATGGGTTTCGAACCCCCGACCTCCCAGCCGGGAGTCCGCGACGCTAACCACTTCGCCACGGCGGCTGGTGGTTTCTTTATTGTTTTGTCTGTTTCTCCATGCCTTTCTTTCTTTTTTTTTATCATTTGTTTGTTTTTCTTTCTGTCCTTACTTGTTACTCCTTTGCTTCCTTCGTTCTTTTCCCTCCTCTTTCATTTGCTCGTTCATTTCTTGCTTTGCTCTTTCTTGCTTCCTTCTTACTTTACTTATTTATTTCTTTTTGTTTCCTTTTTTTTCTCCTTCTGTTCATCCTTATCAGTTCGTTTCTTTCTTATTTCCCCATTCTTTCCTGTTTTTCCCCCCGTTTGTTTGTTTTTCTTGTTTTTTAAAAAAATCCCTTTTATCGTTCTTTCCTTCCTTTACAATTTATCTTTTTTTCTTTCACATTGTATTTTTTCTTTTTGGTCACTCATTTGTTTCTGGAGTTGTTTATTTTTTCCTTCCCATCTTTCCTGCCTCCTTATATTTTCTTGTTTCTTGTTTTGTTTATTTCTTCTTTCCATTTCCGTTCTTTATTACTTCGTTTCTTGCTTTGATCAGTTTTCCATCGCTTCCTTCTTCCCTCCTGCTTTTGCTTGTTTCTTCCTTACTTGTTTGTTTCTCCGTTTCTTTGTTCTTTCCTTTTTTTTCTTTTATAATCATTTGTTTGTTTCTTGCTTTGTTTCTCTGTTCTTTTTTTTTGTCCTACCCAATTCATTTGTTCGTTTCATTTTTGCTCTTCCCCCATTTCATCCTCCCTCCTTTATGTACACATTTCTTTCTGGTTTTGAACCTCATTCTTTTTTACATTTTGTGCCCGCCGCGCGCGCGCGCGCGCGCGCGCGTGTGTGTGTGTGTGTGTGTGTGTGTGTGAGAGAGAGAGAGAGAGAGAGAGAGAGAGAGAGAGAGAGAGAGAGAGAGAGAGAGAGAGAGAGAGAGAGAGAGAGAGAGAGAGTGTGTGTGTGTGTGTGTGCGCGCACACGCACGTGAGCACACGGGTACTGGTGGTCCCTACATGCTGTCAGTGAAAAGGTTTTGTTTGTTTTTGTTTTTAATTCGCAACTTCACGCTCTCTTTTGCCGGTCACCACTCTGCCCTCCCTCCTACTTCCCCCCCCTCCCTCCGACCTCCTTCCACGCCCCTTCCCTCCCCCTCCTCCCCCGCATTCCCACCCACCCCCACCCCCTCCTCCCCTTCTCTGCACAAGTTAAGTAGTACTGCACTTTCTGTATTGCGTCGCATCTGCATTACACTTGAGTGGATTATATACTGATGTGTACATCAGCTTGCCCTCTCGGTGTTTTCTCTCCTGGCGACAAGTATCTCCTCTTCGGTCGTGGGAAGCGCTGAAAAAACAACAACAGGGACTCAGGACTTGGTTATGGTAGCACGCTAGCTTTAGAAGCCGACAATAGCTGTCTTTTGTTGTTGTTTTTATCTGCCGTGGAAACCGGTGATTACCTTTCAGGGGAAACGGACTTAAGCTGTTAATCCTGAGGATCACAACTGTGTGTGTGTGTGTGTGTGTGTGTGTGTGTGTGTATGTGTGTGTGTGTGTGTGTGTGTGTGTGTGTGTGTGTGTGTGTGTGTGTGTGTCTGCTATATTGAAATGGGTAATACGAGAGCTTACTCTAAAAATCTGGAAATTTTGAAAAGAAAACTTAGCTTGTGTGTGTGTGTGTGTGTGTGTGTGTGTGTGTGTGTGTGTGTGTGTGTGTGTGTGTGTGCGTCCTTGCGTGCGTGCGTGCGTGCGTGCTTGCTTGTGTGCGTGCGTGCGTGTGTGTGTGTGTGTGTGTGTGTGTGTGTGTGTGTGTGAAAGATAATAGCTGTTTTCACGTTTTCCCTAACGATCACAAGTCTTTCCCCCCATTTTCACAAAGAAAATTGTTTAAATCAGTGTAATCCCTAAATATCACAAC
>JADBJO010001686.1:27500-30000 GCA_016801955.1 Conus betulinus | reverse complement strand
TACTTTCTTTTACATGTAAATGTAAAAGAAAGTAAAGACGTTGATGTTATTGATGCATTGTAGTTGTGTAATTATCATCCTTAGCAGTTTGTTGTATGTTAATTTTTTTTTACAAAAGGAATCTCTCTCTCTCTCTCTCTCTCTCTCTCTCTCTCTCTCTCTCTCTCTCTCTCTCTCTCTCTCTTTCGATAAGAGGATCGCTTATTCCATATCTGTGTGTGCTGATTCTTTTCTTCCTTGTAATCCATTTCTTTATTCTTGTAGTTTCAATCGTTTCTTTTTTCCTTTAAAATCATCTACGCCTTAACGGTTAATGAATGAACTTTTTAATGTTGTGAAGATACGTGTGTTTGTTAAAAGTTTTGTAAGTCTTAGTTGCTAGTCATACTTAGTCCCTTAACGGGGCAAAGGGCCGGATGAAAGAAAAAAAGCATGTGTTTGTTTATCTGTTACCCTTGGAAATAAAGATTATTATCCTCCTCCTCCTCCTCCTCCTCCTCCTCCTCCTCCTCCTCCTCCTCATCTGTCTGTCTGTCTGTCTGTCTGTCTGTCTCTCTCTCTCTCTCATTGCCCCTCATTCAGTAGAGCGAGGACTGGATGTAAAGAAGTACACACTGGTCGTTACCTATTATCTATTATCCTCCCAAACAAGAATTTGTCTGTCTGTCTGTCTGTCTGTCTGTCTGTCTGTCTGTGTCTGTCTGTCTCTCTCTCTCTCTCTCTCTCTCTCTCTCTCTCTCTCTCTCTCTCTCTCTCTCTCTCTCTCTTTTCCCTTCCCTCTCCCTCCGACACAAAATTTACGAGTCAACCTAAAAAAAAAAAAAAAAAAAAAGTAACAGCTGTGCGAGAAGCCTTGCTGTTTTCTCTCGTTCTATATTCATTGATCAAATAATATATGTCCCCTTCCCCCTCCCCTCCCCCTTTTTGTTTTTTTTTGTTGTCGATCTCATGTCATTTTCTTTAAGTTCCTTATTCGTTTTCGTTTTCTTACTTTCCGAGGGAAGTGTAGGCGTTCCCATTTCTTTCTTGTCTTTTTTCCCCCTCACGTCTTCCTTCCATCCCACACCTTTTCCAGTTTGTACATCACCACACACACACACACACACACACACACACACACACACACACACACACACACACACACACGCACGCACGCACACACACACACACACACACACACACACACACACACACACACACACACACACACACACACACACACATACGCACGCACACACACACACACACACACACACACACACACACACACACACACACACACACACACACACACACACACACACACACACACACGCACGCACGCACGCACGCACACACACACACACACACACACACACACACACAACACACACACACACACACACACACACACTCTCTCTCTCTCTCTCTCTCTCTCTCTCCTTCTCTCTCTCTCTCTCTCTCTCTCTCTCTCTGCACCTGTCTCCATTCTTTATCTCCTCTACCACCACTTCACCCACCCACTTCTCACTCTTTGCTCGCGCACTTATACAGCGTAGCGGATGGAGAACACTCTGTTTAAGCACTTGCTTTGTATTTCTAACAGAAAGTATTAGAGTGAACGGGCGCAAATGTAGGATCATGAATAAACAAATGTTTGGGAAACATCAAGAAACAGCGACTGAAAACAGACCACTGTATGGAACTAACGCATTTGTTGCCGGGGAGTTTACCGTCATGCGCACACCGTGTGCTCGCACGCGTTTCTAAAGAGTGTGTGCGCGAGTGCATGCGCGCGCGCGCGCGCGCGCGCGCGTGTGTGTGTGTGTGTGTATGTGTGTGCGTGTGTGTGTGCTACCACGTACATTTATGTGTTTATGTGTGTGTGTGAGTGTGTGTATGTGTGTTGTGTGTGTGTGTGTGTGTGTGTGTGTGCGTGCGTGCGCGCGGCGCGCGCGCGCGCGCGCGCGCGCGTGTGTGTGTGTGTGTGTGTGTGTGTGTGTGTGTGCACGCGCTCCCGATTGTGTTTTTGCTGTTCTTAATTGGCGTACGCGTAAACGAACTGCATAACTGACATTGAAGCGGGAAGGGGAAGGGGGGGGGGGGGGGGGGGGGGGTAAGGGGGGGGGGGGGGGGGGGGGGGGGGGAGGGAGGGGGGGGGGTAGTCCCTATGATATTGATGCCGGCCAACAATGTTCTGCAATTTATGTCTCCACGTCAATAGCCTTGTTGTTCTGACGAGAGCTATAGGATTCGACTCTAACAATCAATTCACTGTTTTTGTTGTTGTGGTTCCCACTCGTCAATGTAAAAGACAGAGACAGTGTCAACTTGACATACACCGAAAATAAAGAAGCAATAGCATGAGCTGATGCCACTAGTATTAGTCAATACTACTGCTGCTGCTCCTGCTGCTGGTGCTGGTGCTGCTGCTACTACTACAACTATTGCTGCTGCTGCTGCTGCTGCTATTGCTGCTGCTGTTTCTGCGGTTTACTACTATCACTATTGCTGTTGTTAC
>JADBJO010001686.1:0-10000 GCA_016801955.1 Conus betulinus | reverse complement strand
CTACATAACAGAACACCAACCTGCTATAAGCAGTTTATCAAGACTCTCGAGTCTTCTTCAACCTGGACTTCGTGGGATGTAGATTTCAAGGCTAGCTGTTGTAAGACTGACCTGAGTAGATTTTAATCCGCAGCAAGAAAACTTAACAGCCAATGAATAAAAAGGATTCATTCAGCCAATGACTAACCATCTTACAACCCAGAATTAACGCCCAAACTTACCTAAATAGCCTAAACACACACACACACACACACACACACACACACACACACACACACACACACACGCACACGTACACGTGTATACACAAAAATCATACTTAAAGCAGCAGTGAGGACATAAGCACGTCCGTCACAACCAACATAATCATTTGTGATGACAAACTCCATCATTTGTGAACATAACCAACATCACCATTTCTGGTGACATCCAACATCATCATTTGTGAACATAGCCAAGATCACCATTTCTGATGACAATTAACATCGTCAGTTGTGAACATAGCCAAGATCACCATTTCTGGTGACATCCAACATCACTTGTGAACATAACCAACATCACCATTTCTGGTGACAATATTAACATCATCAGTTGTGAACATAACCAGCATCACCATTTCTAGTGACATCCGACATCACTTGTGAACATAACCAACATCACCATTTCTGGTGACATCCAACATCAGTTGTGAACATAACCAACATCACCATTTCTGGTGACATCCAACATCAGTTGTGAACATAACCAACATCACCCATTTCTGATGACAATTAACATCATCAGTTGTGAACATAACCAACATCACCATTTCTGGTGACATCCAACATCATCAGTTGTGAACATAGCCAACATTATCATTTCTGATGACAATTAACATCATCATTTGTGAACATAACCAGCATCACCATTTCTGGTGACATCCAACATCATCAGTTGTGAACATAACCAACATTATCATTTCTGATGACATCCGGTTTGCTGATGATATAGATCTGATGGGGGAACGAACGATGATGAACTGCAGGAACTTACCAACAAACTTGTTTTATAGAGCGGCTGCTTACGGAATGAAGGTCAGCACAGAGATATCTCTAAACCCATGGTAAACAGCGAGAACATGGACCATGCCACTATTTTCATGAAAGGAGAAAACTGGAAGATGTCGGAAACTTCAAATATCTAGGAAATATATAAATATCTGACAAAGGATGGAAGCTGCAAAGCAGAAATAAACATTCGTATTGGCACAGCCACCGCAGCCATGACCAAACTGAACAGAGTGTGGAAAAGTAACATCCGATTCTCCACAAAATTCAAACTCTACAAAGCCCTGGTGGTCTCCATTGTACTGTATGGTTGCGAGGCATGGACACTGACGGCTGAAACTGAAAGGAAGATCCAGGCTTTCGAGAGCAAATGCCTGAGGAAGCTCCTTCAAATCTCCTGGATAGAGCACAGGACCAATAAATATGTACGGAGCAGAATTGAGAACCTTGCTGGACCTCAGGAACCTCTCCTTTCAACTGTGAAGAAACGCAAGTTGGTATGGTTTGGGCACAACACTCGACACACCAGTCTGTCTAAAAACAATCATGCAAGGCACATCAAGGGCGGGAGAAGAAGAGGAAGACAGCGGGAGAACTGGCATGAGAACATCAAAGAATGGACCGGACTCCATATAGTGAGCAGCTGCCGGCTGCTGCCGACAGAGACAGATGGAGAGGGGAGGTTGCGTCTGCGGTCCTCGGGTTTCCCCAACGACTACTTCTGTAGTTATGGGTCTGAGGTGAGGTGAGATGAGGTGAGGTGATGACAACTAACATCATCATTTCTGATGTCAACTAACATCATCATTTTTGATGACAACTAACATCATCATTTCTGATGACAACTACATCATCATTTGGGAACAAAACCAACATCATCATTTCTTATGACAACTAACAATCATTTCTGATGACAACCGAGGTCCCCATCGTTTCAGAACACGATTATTTCTTACGAAAACCAACATAATCATTTCAAGTTCAACACGTCGATCAAACAAATCAAATAAAAACAAAATAAATCAAATAAACGAACAAAGACCAACCCTTCCATTGCCCAACACCCCCCCCCCCCCCCCCCCCCCCCCCCCTCTTGAAAAAAAAAATCAGAAATGATGATGTTAGTTGAGCACGTTGATCAAACAAATCAAATAAAAACAAAATAAATCAAATAAACGAACAAAAACCAACCCTTCCATTGCCAAACAACCCCCTCCCCCCCCCCCTCCCTCTTGAAAAAAAAATCAGAAATGATAATGCTAGTTGAACACGTTGATCAAACAAATCAAATGAAAACAAAATAAATCAAGTAAGCAAACAAAGACCAACCAATGTCACTCTCAATTCCTCTTTGGAGATGATAAAGTGTTCTTGACGTGACTTGCCTCTCCTTTGCCCAATCTCCCCCCCCCCCCCCCCCCCCCCACCCCCTTGGAAAAAAATCAGAACATCATCGACAATTTGGACACACTTTCCAAAGTTTAAGAGTAACAAACGCAGTCATTTATTTATTTATTTGTTTTACCTGCCCATAAGAGATTACCCAATAGAATAGAGATTAAGAGTTTTCCAGTAAACATGAAAGAGAAGTTTGTTCGGTACCGCCACGTAGTTAAGACGACACCCTGCAGAAAGACAGGTGGTAGCAGCTCGCTGGGTTCCCTGTGTCTAGGGCGATCACATACGGCGGATGAGCTATATCCTCGGAAGGGGAAAAATCCCCTCCTCTGTTGTCGTTCACCCTCTCCTGGTCACCTGTTCAAACAAGTTTATGATCAAACACACATGAAGGAGGGTAGGGGTAAGGCTAGACCGTTTGGAAACCTCTCTGCTATTTCCCAGTCTACATCCCCAATCCCTATCGCCCCGCCTTCTCGTCAACAACTCTTTTTGGTGGATGTCGATTCCCTGAACAAACCTAGTTTCTGTGAATAGCACACACACCCCATTTGCCCATCTTTTCTCCTCTCGGCCTCTGTCCAAATCAAGTACACTTTGTAAACGAGAATACGTTTCGCTGCTTTCTTAACGATTCTCTCGCGCCCTTCCCAAGTGCCAAACAGCTTTTCGGATACGTATTATCTCTGAAATGAAAGAACACCCTGCCTCCTCCTCCAGCTTTTTTTTTTTTTTAAACTAAGTAATCCACACCTGATGACGGTTAAATTATCATTATACTGATGTTGTTGATCTTGATGATAATGAGGATTAATTACAATCAGTAATAGTAAGCAAACAAAAAAAAAAGCTTGGCAAGTTCTCGTTCTTTACCGGCCATGCCATCGATTTTTTCCGCATTTCGTGATGGTTCTTCCTCTAATGCTCATTGTCCATCAGTCATCCAGTGTTCCAGGAATATGTTGAAAAGTGTGGGAAGTAGTTCTGACAAAACTTCAACCGATTTGTGGAACCAGTTTCTAATAGCAACTGGGGAAGCCAATTGTCTCCCTTAGACCGTCAGCTCAACGGCGAACAGTCGTGGCACGGAAAGTGGGGAAGATAAACATGGTCGGCTTCCGTTACTGTTTGCTGCTGGAGTTATGGAACTTGTCAGCTCCCGGCCATCCTCTTAAAACTGATGAATAATAGCTTGTCATAACAACACCCCCCCCCCCACACACACACACAAATTCCTTCATATGAAAACAGTGGTTTGTTTTCACGTCTTTACATGTTTACATGAGTGTTATATCAATCAATCAATCAATCACACATAGCTTCGATTTTTTTTCAGTCAAATCAATCTATCAATTAAACGAACGTCTTTTAAGTTCATTTTTTTTAATTTCAAAGTTTATTTTTAGTCATGGTAACCACTTCACCCGGCAGAAAGAGAGAGAGAGAGAGACAGAGAGAGAGAGAGAGAGAGAGAGAGAGAGAGACAGAGACAGAGAGAGACAGAGACAGAGAGAGCTGATTAAGAAGTAGCATCATTATCAGTTTTGATGGAACAATAATGATATTTTAATTTTCATGACAAAATAGTATCCAAGGGTTACGTAGTCTGCGTAAATGCACGGCGTTTAGCGTGGAATGAGTTTTTTTTTTTGTGTGTTTTTGTAGGCTGTGTCATGTGTTTGCCCTTTTCAATGTTACACTTATTTCTAACCCTACATCTCTCTTTTTTTTTTTTGAAATTACAAAGTCTCTCCAATGCCTCAGGCTCTCAGTGTCTTCAGTCTGAGCACATTGTTGCAGGGGACTGGACGACAAGGGGTGCAAGCATGACACTGATCTGAACAACCACCCCATCCCACCTGCCTCTTCTCCATGTCAGACTCTAAATCAAGTATACATATCATCTCATTAATGACTTGGCAAAGATTAGAAAAAAGCAATAAAAAAGAGAAAACAAAAACAAACAAACGAAAAAAGAACCAAGGTAAGAAAGAAAATGAGAACGAAATCAGCGAAATAGATCCTAACTATTGTACCCTTAACTAGCAGCATATGGGAACCATCGTAACCCATCCTGATGATATGTATGTATGTATGTATGTATGTATGTATGTATGTATGTATGTGTGTGTGTGTGTGAGAGAGAGAACTCTGAACTCTGAACTCTGAATGTTTTAATGAATAGGCCATTGGCCCATGTCATAGTGGGCTGTCACAAAGTATATATAGCAATAGAACTTTTGGGCATATGGCATGAATAACACAAGTGGAAAAGTGCAAGGCGTACATTCAATGATTTGTGTTCAGATGCAAACAACACTGTCAGCTTAAACTGAGAGGGACTACTGTAGTACTTGGCTGGAATGTATTGTTCCCTTAATTCTTGATATGCCGGACATTGCAATACAAAGTGGACTTCAGTTTCTTCTTGGCTTTCACAAAGCAGGCACATTAGTTCATGTTCCACTAGGTTTCTCCTGAAACGCATTTTGTGTACATTTAATTGCGACACTCCTAATCTCATTCTAATCAGACTTATTCTAGCCTTTAGATGGCTAACTGATTGTAGGTAGGTGGCCAAAGTTAAATCAGACTTAAATGTCCTGTAAAGCTGGAAGCGATCACTCCGATTTATTTCAATAGACCACTGCATTTTATAGTCTTGGATCAACCTACTTCTTCTCAACGCTTTCAAAAATTCCGTTTCGTTCCCAACCCCTTGATTCTCCCAAACTTCTTCAAATCCATACTTATGAAGAAAATAGCAGACAGTAGATGCCCAAGTATTCTTATTCGTACCGTGAAAATATAACAACATTTTGTAGACTTTATATGGCAGCCGATGAGGTGGCATTTTCAAAATTCTCAGCCAGTATTTATACTTTTTTTAAAAAAATTTGACATGCAAAGGAAACCTACCTAATTCTCCATATCATCACATTTAGGAGTTCTGATGCTCACATTCAAAAATCTTTTCATGGCAAAGAGGTGCACTTTTTCTACAATGTCAAGGTTTCCAAATATGCCCCAGATTTCCGCCCCATAACTGAGTATTGGCTGAATTTGAGTGTCAACAACTTAAAGAATACAGTAGGCGATTTTTCTCCCACAGACCACAAAAGTTTGAAAATGTTAATGACGCCTCTCTTTGCTTTGCTTGACATATCATAGAGGGTATGTGAAAAGGAAAGTCTAGTTGACATTATGATTCCTAGATATCTGTACATGTTTACAACATTCATCTTATTCTGACCAAGAACCACTGTTCATGCTCAGAGATATGTCCACCGTTTCTAAATATGACTATATTTGATTTATCCAAATTTACTGTAAGACCTAGTCTTTTAGCTGTGTTGTATAAGACGTTTAACTGATTTTGCAAACCAGTAATTGAATCAGAGAGAGAAGGATAACATCGTCTGCAAACATAAGAATAAAAATTTCCAGAAAATCAGGGGGATAAGTTGGATTCCATGCTTTCCCTTTTCAATTATTTCTACAGCCAACTCATTGATAAAAATGGAACAAAACGGGACTACACACTTCCCCCTGTTTTAAACCGAGAGGACACGAAAAGGCTTCACTTAAATCGTTACCAACTCTAACTCTCGCTTTCACCGTGTTATATATACTAGTAATAGCGTGGTACATTTTTCCATTTATCCCCCTTTTCTTTAGAATATCCCACAAGTTTGCTCGAACAACGGAATCAAAGGCCTTTTTAAAATCGATAAAGACTACGTACAATTTCTTGTGTAGCAATAATTGTTTTTGAACTATAGCAAACAGTGTAAAAACGTGGTCAATAGTACTATATTTTTTTCTAAATCCTGCCTGACTTTCATTGATGACATTATTTTCTTCAATCCATTTGTTCAGCCGTTCGTTTAGTATATGGCTGTATAACTTACTGCACACATTCAGCAATGATATCCCTCTATAATTATCGGCTACATTCACATCACCTTTTTTAAACAGAGGCTGGATAATGGCTTCTGACCACTGTAAAGGATAAGTTCCAGTAGAAAACAGTTTATTAAACAAAAGAATCAAAAACGGAATAATTACTGTAATAGAATTTTTGAAAATTTCCCCCACAATTCCATCAGGGCCTGCGGCCTTACCGTTCTTTAATGAACGTACTGCAGCGTAAATTTCACTTTCTGAGATATCCTGTTCTAGAATGTCTGTGTTGAAGTGATTTGATTCTTTATCGATTTGTACTTCTCTCTCATCAACAGGCTCGTTTTTGTTCATCGGTAGTCCAGTTGGATTGAAAGACCTCTGAGAAGTGTTGGTACCAGTCATCCTTGCTAATGTCATTTTGAACTGATTTTTTACACGACAAAGATTTTAATTTGCTCCAAAATTTCGTAGAGTCGTTTATGTTGTCATGTAAAGTCTTTACCACTTTTTCTCGATGAGTTTTTCTTTTTAGTCTGAGAAGTTCTTTATAATCTCTGCGCTTTTGATTATACATATTTCTGATTTCTTCGTCATCGTCCGTCCGTCTGTAGTACTGTCTCAAATTATGGCGGAGCTGCTTTTTTTCTTGGCTGCATTCCGTATCAAACATGGGTCTGTTCTTTCTTTGCCAATTGTAATTGTTTTTTCTCATACAACTACTAGCACCAATTAATGACTCATTAAACACAGAAATCGCTTCATTAATATCGGTATCTATTAAGTCAGTTGCCCTTTCCATGTTTTTCCTGAAACTCACCCATCATTTTACCTTTGAATTCATCAATTTTTTCTTGGTCCCATACGATTTTTTCAAGTTTAAATGTACATTTTTGATTCTGTAGATTAGCTACATACACTTTCGTGCTGAATACAACTTCAACTGGCATGTGTTTTTGATTCTATTCTTGGCCGAACATTCAAAGAGACACAATATATTTAAGAGAGACATCTAGACACAATTACATAATCAACAATACTACATCCTGTTGGTGACACATAGGTGAAGTGACCGAAGTCAATATCATCTTTAATGGCACCATTTAGGATGAACAGATCAAAAGAGCTGCAGACATTCAACAAGCATTTACCAAAATCATTCTGTATCTTATCTTTCGAAGTTCGCAGTAAATCGTTGTCATGAGTGTCTTCCCTGTAAAGGACAAATAAGTATGACATCATCATCTCTTTCTGTACCATTTTCACCTCCTGTACGTGCATTGAAGTCACCGAACAACAAAACAGGGTAAGTTACCAAGAGATTCCACAACGTCCATAATACATTGCTCTAGAACAGTAATGCCATTTGTTTGGTCTGTATCACGATAATATGGAGAAGAGGAAGGCGGCACATATACACCAACAAAAGTACTGGTGAGTCTGTCCCAAACAATTTTTTTGACAATTTCAACACAATAATGTTGTCATATTCAACATCGATTTTTTCAATATATTTTGGTCAGCTCTTTTTTCACAAGCAACGCAAGTCCCCCCGACAGTCTGGATGTGACACCATCTGACAGTCTAATGCCTGGTATGACAAACGTCTGGTGGTTGGGGAACAAATGGTCAGGGAATCTAGTTGCAAACGTTTCAACTAGGAGACAGAAATCAAATTCAGCAATGTAAGATCGGAGCTCAGGATCATAAACCCGAGAAAGACCTTCGATGTTATATGTCATAAATCGAATGTCTCGCATGACATGAGCCTGGCCGAATCCCTATAATTCATCTTGTTTTCCACTTTGAGCTGTGACCTCTCGAAGTGTTGTCTGGCGTTTTGAAGCAGCATTTGTGCATGAAGCACTCCTTAGCCCGGGTTGTTCTGTCTTTTTTTTGTTATTTTTTTTCGAGGTCCGCGTCAATCGCTCCGTTTGTGTTGTTGCAGTAGAGCCTTTGTCATTTCGTTCACTGTCTGTGTCGATTTTTGTAGCGTCTCTATCACATCATCGGTCACAACATGTGTATGTTTGTGTCGTCTAACTTTGTCGAACTCGTTGGCCGTTCTAGGTCAGTGTTCACTCTGTCCACTGTCTCGCCATGACTGTCTGGGGGTGTCTTTTTTAGGGTTTGTTTTAAGGACTGCAGCTGGTTTTCATGCTCAGTGGTCTCCGTGTTGATCTGTGTGTCATTCTGTAAGTCATCGTCACTCCTGGCATCGTCAGCCACTGTGATCATGGTTATGGACGGGTCATTGTCAGACGACTGATGTTGTCCGTCAGTGCATGTCACTTCCAAAGTATCGTTGTTCAAATTGTCATTTCCGGCAGGATTTCCATCCACTCCCCTACCCCCACCCAACGCAGAGTCTGCCACACTGTCCAAATGGCTCAAGTGACCATCTTTCAAAGAGTTAGGATTAGAATTTCCATCCGTTCCCCGTTCACTGTCAGAAACCCAATCTGACACACAGTATGGCTGTGTCAATTTGTTTTCCATAATATCCACTGAACCATGATTCCCCCCCATCTCCCTTGCATTGTCTGACACCAAGTCAACAGCTTTGCATGACTTTGTGTCTCGCTGACTTATTGTGTTACCTGTACTGTCCATCTGGAGGTATGAGTACTGGAAGGTTGAACACTGACCAAATTGCGAGTGTCCGGTGCTGATGGCAGGGATGGGAAGTGATACATGGACCGGTAGCTGTAGTATGGTTGGCCATAGTTCCAGTCCCGTGCCCCGCTCCCGTTATTGTCCTCGCCCCCACCTCCACACATCCCCATAATAGATCCTCGGATCACAGTCACTGTTGGTAGGCCTATACCACGACCCACGGTATGGTTCCAGCCTTTCACTACCATACCTCTGACTGTCGTAGTAATGCTGACTACGGGTGATGTGGTCGCCTTCGTCGAACCGTGTGTTGATGCGGGAGTCGTATCGCTGAGCGCTGCCGGCGTGGTGTTCCCGGTGCCGTCTGCCAGCGGTGACCGGGACGTCGCCTCTGTTCCTCCACCACCAGTCTGTTACCCTTATAGTAGGCGTGCATACCTTGTTGTCGGTATTCTTGTAGCGTTTCTCTCTGTCTGTCTGTCAGATCGGCGGCAACCGTCACATTTTTCTTTCGCAGCGCTTCTTTGCCTCGGGTAAGCACCGCCATTTTATCAGCCCATCGCGCAAACTTCACGATCATCGGCGGGGGTCGGTTGTTGTCGTTGCTACGTCCGAGACGGTGTGCTCTGATGATCATCATCCCGGCACCACACTTTGTCTGACACAGTCCCTTGTAGCACCTGTACAATCACTGTCACACACTCATCATATGACTCACTGCTGGACTTAGGATGAACATTGAAAAATTTCAAGTTGTCCCGCCCTGGAGTATATTTCAAGCTTTTCAATTTTGTCAGACAACGCACCTGTTGTTCGTATCATTTTGTTTTTCAAGTTGTGACACAATTTGCTTTTGTCCGGTGTGTTTCCTGAGTGGCACTCGTCACAGTTGCTTCTAAGCTCGAAGTTTTAGCACGCAGCTCATGCAGTTCAAGTTTTAACTCGCGTACGGCTCTGTCCAAGCTGACTGAAATCTGCTGAGTCATTGTATCAAATCGGAAATCCAAAGCTTTTTCAAATTGTTCTTTTTGATTTTG
>JADBJO010001685.1:372500-391645 GCA_016801955.1 Conus betulinus | reverse complement strand
GGCATATTTTTTTATGACTATAAACAGCCGCGCAGTACCTTGGATCCGATAGAAAAAAAAAAAGGAATAAAGGTTTGTCGCCAAATCCGGGAGCACTAGTGAAAGAGAGCAGACGCGAAAATAGTTTCCAGATATATCATTTTACTCCTGTACAGTCTGTCACACGTAAATGCAAGAAAACGTCGTATTTCATTTCATGGCTCAGCATTGGACAATAATTAGATAGCGAGCACCCCGAGGAGGAACATAACCCTGCAGTTTGAGAGAGAGAGAGAGAGGAGCGAGATGCGAGAGGAGAGAGAGAGAGAGAGAGAGACAGACAGACCAGACAGACAGAACAGACAGCAGACTGCCGACAGACAGACAGACAGAGGACAGAAAGACAGAAAGGAAGAGGTGAGAAGAGAGAAAGTGACCTGACAGAGAGAGAGAGAGAGAGAGAGAAGAAGATGGAGAGAAGAGACGAGAAGAGATGAGAGAGGAACAGAAATTACATGATCTAACAAAAACAGCCTGTCGTCTCAAGTGTCACACGCAGTCAGATTGAAGCGGAGATTACCCGATGAATTCGGAAATTGTTCTCGCCATTGTTCTAATAAATATCAAACGATTTTTTTTTTCGCTTAGAAGCTTTATTACAGACACTGAAAAAAAAGACTTGTTAATCGGCAGGCCGTTCCTATATCCCTTGGAAAAACGGTTCTCGGTTAAAAGTTCATATGATTTTGAAATGCTGGAAACTCACCGAAAAAACAACAAAAAATCACGATTTACGCTGCAGAGAGAGGAGAGAGATGAGGAGGAGAGAGAGAGATGAGAGAGAGGAGAAGAGAGAGAGAGAGAGAGAGCGAGAGACGTATAAAAATACCATACGCATCCTCTCTCTCTCACTTAAAGAGAGGAGGGAGGGAGGGTCTGCCTCTGTCAAGAAAAAAAAAAAAAAAAGCAAACAAAATATAGAACAAGGATGGTATGACTGAGTAATTTGGAGAAAAAATGTTCGCCGCTTAACTACACTAAAATTGTAGCCAGCTAATTGCCTCCGACTGCGACTTCTGGTCACCAGAGGACGTCACTTCCTATGACGTCAGCCAAACAAGTCGTCGTACGCCGCGGTAAAAACTTCTGCCTCGCCTTGGAAAGATAGCTCTCTTGACTCAACTCATTACGAGATTTTTCCACCGCGAGAGAGGCGGGGAAAGACGGCTGAATGTCTCCGACAACGTCATTACTCGATTAGCGGGTCACGACAGCTCTCCGAGTTTTTCCGGGTCACGCCCAATCCGGTATCTCGGCGTCGCACCCCGCTGACCGGGCAAACTTCCACGCATCGCCCCCTCCTCTTTCTCCCACCCCCCCTGTGAGCTCCCCTGGTCACTCGGGGCAGACGTTTTACTATTACTCGGTTAAGTTACTGTGCTCATTGGAGGTCTCCTCGCTTTGCTTTTCATTTCCCTCTCCCCCGCCGCTCCCATTTCACTTCACCTTTTTTTTTCCCCCTAACCCAAAAAAACTTCCACATCCTTCCCGATTTCGTGTCACGTTAGCGGCTTTTAGCCGTTTCTGTCCTCTGCCGGTCTTGTCCCGGCTCAGCAAGCATTTTCCTCACCAACACACATCACATCAACAATCACTTAACATTTTTTTTTTTTTTTACGTAGGGTTTTACTTACAGATTTCGTTGCTATCCGGTTCCACAGACTGAAATTCGTTAACTCTTTGAGGCGCAACCGTTGGACTTGTAAGGTGTGAATTTCTGTTCATTATGTTTGAATATTGAATGATGGTATGGCATATTAGCGATCATCATGTTTGTCGCCCTTGACAATACTGTTCAGAAATCCCCGACACGCTGCTTTTACTATAGAAGAAAAACCAGGGAGTCTTTGGACCCTGCATCGATAACTACACCAATTTGTGAATGCGTGGTTACCGACTCCCTGCAGTAAAGTGCCGGGACCACTTGATGAGCAGGATTATGATTCCTTAAGGGCGCTCTCGGGCCGGGTCCCGAGTATTGGTTTGAGGCCTAGGTGGCTAGGGTCTTTGTATCTACTTTCTGAAAGCAAGCTCTACCCCTCATCCCTGTTCTTCTAATGCAACGTTTCTCATTCTCCCTCTCAACCAAATCCAGATGGTTACCCTCGCCTTTTCAGTCGCGCGCATTACTAAGGTTTGCAAAAACCAATGTTTGAGGGCCCCATGTGTCTAAAGAAGGCACTTCCTGTGGCCTGGTTTAGGGTGTTCTCCTCTTTCTCTGTTTTCCTATTTCTACGCCACCAGGTACCCTATTTTCTCCACTGGGCTCTTTTGCCCTATTTCCCCAACGGAGATGCTGAGCACATCATGGGAATCCTTTACACAATGCTCCGCGCACCTCTTTTTTGATAACGCGTTCCCACAACTGGGAGTTAGGTTATATAAGCACCAACCGATGAGAAGCTGCGGGGAGATGGGAGCTGGAGTCTTCGGGAGATCGTCTTAATACAAAGAAAGGGTCTTCTTCAACCCTGAACAAGAGAATCCATCGATCAAGAGGACCAATACGTAAAGCCTTTTTATCATCTACGGTATGTAGTTTGGCATATAACTTATGCACACTACATTCTCTTAACTCATCAAAGATAAAACATTAGGGCGATAAACGCCATGCCAACGGACGAGAGAAACACCTAACGGTTTTTCAAACACCTGAACGAGAAGTCAAGAACACACCTTTAATAAATGCGAAAGGCGAAGCGTTGAGGTTCAAGGAACTGGCAAAAGCTCCATTTCCAATCCGTGGGACCCAGGTTTGACACCCCTTTTTCTAGCGATCATCCCCGTACCCCCCCTAAGTTTCTTTCCGAACACCAATATTAAGGGACGACACCGCCTTCTAGTAAAATATAGAGGATTTCCCTGTGATTTTTTCGTTTGAAAAGAGGATTTTTGTATTTTATCCGGCCTGCCTTGTGCAACACTTATTACCCCTATTTTTATTTCGAAAAATATCACACGCAATCAATAGCTCAGACAACCCAAAGTACTGAACCTGAAAATCGGTGCGTCGCCGGGCTTCCCCGGTGTCTGCTTCCCTCCGTGCTTCCCGGGTGTCCCCGTCTCTGTCCCCCCCGTTTGCTTCGTGGTGCCCGGGCGTTGGTGTCTGTTTTCTGTGTTGTGTTTGTATTTACGCGCCATCTGCGCGTGACTCGGGCTCGTGCGTCGTTGTTGTGTCCGCTGTGTCGTGTGATGTGGTGACTTGTTTCCTTTCGTGCTTGCGTGTGTGATGGTGAACAATCTCGCCAATTCATGCTCTGAAAGATGACTCGACAAGTGCCCATTGAAGCAGCTCACACAACATACGCCCTTTCCCCTCCAACAAGCGTTGAAGGAGTGTGGAGGTATTGTTCTGTCCCATTTGTATCTGCCACACTTGACCACCTAGCATCTACTCTCCAATCAGTCTCGAATTCTAGCTATTCCTGGTCGCCGTAAACAAAAAATAAACACCGCAATGTAAGGACACAATGGCTCGGTGCCAGAATCAGGAAAATGCCAGAGATCTAGGCATTACACCAAGGATACAAATGGGAACGCATCGGCGTGTGTAAGCACACTTTGACGCAGGGGCCATCTTAACATTATACCAGTCTTTGAGAACGTGTGACAGACACCTACGACTAACGTGTAGGGTCTTCAATTCACACATCTAAATCTCCTCGTATTTTACGCGATTGCTCAAATCTTCCCAACCTTCCCTCGGGTAGATGCGTGTGCGGCAGCGATCAAATCCACTCTCCTCGCAGGCACTGCAAGATAATTTAAAAGTGACCAGACAGGTTTCCGAAGCCATGAAGACGAAGGATTTCATCTCACTGCCGGACAGGCTTTGAGTACAGGGGCACGTCGTCTTTCGGGCGGGCCGAAATAGCTCCTAGGATTGACAAAGTTCATTCCAGTCTTCTGGAAAGTGTTCGGTAATTGTATTTGCTTGTGACCCAACTACTGTCCTTCTCATTATCCTTGTATTTCTGCATTCGTTTTTTCCTGATTCATGAAGGTCCCTTCATTTGGGGTTCCCACGGTCTTTTTTGTACTCCCAGTTCCATAGCACACAGGCGTCCGCCCCCTACTTTACAACGAGATCACGCAACCCGCCCCCATTCGCTATGCGTCTTTACCTCAGTCTGTTTGTCTTGTCCTTCGTCCGTTGGTGTCAAAAGGTGTTTCCACCCGCTCCAGACCAAATCATGGTCGGGGCCGATGACTTTTCCTGGAAATGTTTGTATGGTATTGCCGCTTCATGTATGTGTCCTCGTTGATGATGTCCGATTGTGTAGGTTTACCAGACTAGCGTACTAACGCTACAACCGGCCCCAAAACGGTTTTTCCTCTTTATGGGAATACTCGTCTGAAGTACTTCGCCGTATTTCTTATCTCCGTGGGACGAAAAACAATAGGACGCAAGTTTGATTGTGCCTTCCTTTTTTTTTTTTACACGCTTATTCAAGATAGATCTAAACGGGGAGAGAGTACGTTATACTGCCCCTTGCGTTGTTTGGTTGGCTGGGGGTTTTTGGTGTTTATTGTCATTTTGCGGCCTTTTCTCCTGGCAGTAGAAATCGTTTAACAGGGTTTTTTTCTCCTGGCAAATTATAACATGCAAGTCTCTTACTTATGATTCGTTAGTTCATTTTGTACCTATTTCTCATTAAATGTTATTACTTCATCTATTATTTCATTTATTTTTTCTTGTTGATGTGATTCGAAAGACCAGGTTTGTGAGACCGTGCCACAAACCCGAGACTGCACACAGTCGTCCATTCTGAACCGGTGTAGTCTGCTCTTCATGAGAGCATTTTAAGTGGTAGTTGTTCTCGTGCACGTAAATGATTTAAATGTTCGCTCCTTGGTTCCTGTAAACGAGGTCGAAGCCCTTCATCCAGAAGACTGGATGGCCTCTAGCACAGATTCGCTTGTCATCATATTCTTCAGGGACCGATGATTATTGTAGCTACCATCCAATGTATGGGATTATCAATAAGGTGGATGTTGAGTTTTCCGTTGTCCTTTGGTAAAAATAAGGATAAAAAAAAAAGAAGAAAGCAAAAAAAGACACTCCCACCACCTGCCTATTGTTGGCAACGGGGACTGTAAATTTCCCGGTGGAAAACCACCCAAAGCTAAGCAGATCAAGATAACTAGACAGGCCTACCGTTTGAGAGAAACTCGCAACAAAAACTCGAACAGACCTGCGGTCCAGTCTTTGATCAGGATCACCCAACACCCACACAAACAAACCACACAAAAGCCACATTGCCGCGCGCGCGCAGACACCCATTTGTTCTGTTTCAGGAGGCTGATACAATTACTGAAACTCGGTCCAAAAACTATCATCGCTTTCTTTGAGGAGAGCACACAATTTTACGTTTAATGTTCGAATTAACCACCATCTGGACCGACAATGAAGGAGAGAGAGATCATCGAATAAACAAGCAGAACAGTTATCGTTCGCGCAGCATATGATAGCCGCGGGGACACCAAACAGACGAGAGAGCGATCGGAGAGAGATCCGACCCCTCGCACCGAGAGAGACCCCGGGAGAGAGAGAGAACTCTTTGGGAGAGAGGAGCAGAGAGAGGGATGAGAGAGAGAGAGACCTTGGACGCACGAGGACGGAGAGTGACGTGAAGAGAGCGTAGGGAGGATGAGGAGAGGCGGAGAGGGAGGACGGAGGAGGGAGACACACTCTATATAGTTAGCATTGGTTTGTTACTAATTGAGTTGGTCCCCGCTGTACTATGTCTAGCCACTGAATTGCATATGGGCATCCACTTTCTCAGCCTTTTTCGAAACGTTATGAATCTTCGGTTTTTATAGAAAGAACTGTTTCGTGTACACGGCACAAACTGTTTCTTGCTCACCATAGCAATTACTGGATATACAATACTATAGACCATAGTACGAGACGGGATGAAAAAGAAAAACAAAATGACCCACATCCCCCCTACTTGTCTTCAGCGTTTTTTTCTGGCTTTCATACAACAGCTCAGTCTTAGTAAGGAACAGTGGTTTTTGTTTCTTGTGTGTAGCCTGTTTTGTTTTGTTGTTTGTAAGAGACACCCGAGCTAGATAAGGGAAAGGACTTTTTTCTTGGCCCGTAGTAGATATTCCCCGCCAATTTTTACTTTATATACCCTGGCGCTGTCATTGAACAGCAAATTCTTAACGGGTGGAGCGGAACGTTATATTTAACACGGTTCTCTTTTTTGCGGAGTGTTTTCTCTACCGTTGTCCACTACAACGAGGATCGGAGTGATTCAAGAACCCAATTTGCAATGTCACGCCACGCAAGTTTTAAAGGAATCGGCGATGCAGATGACTTTGTGAATCGGTGCAACTAGCCCCAGCTTTACATCAGCCACGTCCACTAACAGCCGAAGTACTCACAGCCGTTCACGTCTGCGCGGGAGAGGGGACCAATAACGATAGTTTTTCCCCTTTGAAGGCGAACACTTCCCCATGTGATCCACCCAACTCACCCAACATTATTTGGCACGGCACAAAGCGTGCCTTGGTGCTGTGTCAGGTCTTGACGGGAATAGTGGAAAGTACGCATCCAGTCGCCATGGATACTCATGGGTTGTTCTTTTGGTTTTCTGTCGGTTTGTAGTAGCACAATTAGATCTCATGTTGTTGGCTTTGGTTTTTTGTTGTTGTTAGTCCGCAAATTAGCTACGGGTTGTTGTTACTTGTTGGTTTTTGTTGTTTTAGTTGCAATAGCGCTTTGTGTTCTTTGGGTTTGTCGTGTTGTCGTCTTGCGAATAGCTAATCTATGTTGTGTCATTTGGTTTTTTGTTGTTTAGTCGGCCAATAGATTCATTGTTGTGCTTGGGTGTTTTGTTGTTTTCACTCTCCGAGAATCTCCCTGCCAGGTCCTTTCTTTTTCGACTTGCAATGACGCTTCTACAGCTCCAACATTTTTCGTGCCGGGCAGCTTTTTCGCGAGAGGTTTTCAGCCGATGAAAGATTGGTCATGGTGCATCGATTGATGTAGGCTTTGTATTAAATCGATATGCACTCATAATCAAAGATTGTTCAACAGCCTCCTCCGGTGATGTCATTTAGGTACATATCCACTAACGAGGCTATTTCAGACCCCTCTTAGTAAGGCCGCTGCGGACTTTAATTATGGCATTTTAGACACTTACGGGTGCATTTCAGAGACCTCCTTGACCTGATGTAATTTAAGTCTCTTACAGCCTTAATCAACGTGTATTTGACATCATAAATTGGCGCTTATTGTATTCCTCGATAAACTGCTATAGAAGTAGTTAAGATATTCTTAAACCAATGCAATTCTTTAGTTTGTCCCTCATAGTAAATTCAGGACCTCCTGACTGGTTCATTTCAAAACTCTTCCTAACTGATTACAGTTGACACCTTTGCCACCCTCTACATAGCAAGAGTTGTCACACTTCGCCGTAACTACCCACTTCTACGACCACGGTATCCCTGCTAATACAGTCATACCCTTTCTATAATATATTCCCTCGACCTATCTACCTATCGTTTATATTTTTTGAACTTCTTAGAACCCCATTTACTTTCCTCATCCATAATGACCCAGACCCCCTTTCAAACACAATTGTACAAATGCGAGCAATGTAAAACAAATTCCTGTGCCTGTAACGTGAACATATAGGTGCATCCTAAATTGTTAACCGCTCGCATGCTACCCTCCTCCACCAGACACTAATTGCAAAATCGAAAAACCACTTAACGCATTGCAAAAACCTACAGTCGCATGACACAGTAGCACGATAAAAGAGACCGCGTATTCCAAAAGCAGCTTCGCAGAACGGCACCACACGCCCGCGCGGATGGCCTACAGATAGGGTTTGTTGCTAACACCTAAACTATGCGCGCTCGTGAGGAAAATTTGCCGCGCGAGTACACACATCCCACACACCCACATCTAACATGTGCCATCCATGGACGCCAAAATTGAGGCAACAGAAATGTGAAAAGCAGAGGGAAGGCCAAACAACCAAAAACAGAGAGAGAGGTCGAGCGAGGGATACGACGCTGATAAGGGGATTCCTCCTCCTCGAGCAGGAGGAGAAGAAGACGAGATTCACACTTTTCCGTTTTTCCCCCCTTGGTGTCTTCTCCCTTTCCCTCGACGCCCGTACCCGTTCCGAACTCTTCCTCCGACTCCTCCTTCCCCCCCCCCTTCTCCCCCTTCCCCCCCCTCCTGTTTGGAGTCTAAGAGGTAGGGACGAGCACGAGATGAGGATTAGACCATTAACCCCTCTAACCAAGGGTCCCCCACGGATGGTCTGGAACCTCTAGCACAGGCAAACCCGCACGCCGGCAGAAGAATTACACAGGAAACCGAAGAGGGACGTCATAACACTCTCGTCTGCCTGTAGCGTCGAAGCCCAAGGTCCAGCGACCCTAAAGGAGAAAGGCATGTCTGAGAGTGAGCGAAGAGGCGATTTTGGAGCGATTGGACTGAGGTTGCTTAGACCGTCCTGACTGTGCTCTTCGCCGTCGCCGTCACTCGCCTAGAACAGTACTGTTATTACACACACACACCAGAGAGAGCGACGTGCCGGAGAGAGAAGCGATTACACATATGAAAAGGGGTATTCTATGTTAAAGACTGATTCTGCGATAAAGATATGCCAGCGAGTGCGCGGGCACAGGACGAATTGAAAAAACAATTAAAGTAAGAACAACCGCTCTCTCTCTCTCTCTCCTCTCTCTCTCTCTCTTCTCTCTCTCTCAGCTCCTCCTTCCTTCCTACCCCTTCTCTCTCTCTCTACTATTCGTCTGCGTTGAACACGTGCAGATCCGCTGCTCACAAGGATATTTTCCGGCACTATCTTACAAATGCTCCTCCTTACGATAAGTTACTCTACACGGCGATCTCGTCCTTTCCCTGCTGTCTGATGTCTGGCGCCTCTCTTGACCACTTTATGGGAACATTCCACCTGTTGAGTCCCTGACTAAGTAATGGTGTTTGCTATTACTAGGACCAGCCCCCCCAACCCCCCCCCCTCCATGATCCATCTCCCTCGCTACCACCTCTAATCACCAGGTGCTTTCCCCCAACTCCCTACCACTCACCCCTTTCTCTTTAAAGCTTTTTTTTTTTTTGAACGACATGTTCAAAAGAACAGGTCTCCATGCACAGTCACATCGGACGGTAGAGCGCGATAAACATTGGATGGATAAATTGAGAACACACTTGTACACATCCTGGAAAATCGGAACCCGAGAACAATCACGTTAAAAACTATCAGGACATCATTGGGTAATTTGGGTGACAATAACCCCTGGAACAGGTAGAACACGTTATGCAAGTGTAATGGGAGGATACGGGAATGTCATCGAATCCGTTTTTTGGTTTTTGTTTTGTTTTTTTTGTTTGAATTGAGGGAAACCGAGGCATGGAGGACGAATTGAGATAAGGAGGGAACGCCGAGGAAACTGAAAGAACTGACAGAAAAGAGGAGGAGGAGGAGCCAGAGAGGGAGGAAGAGGAGTCGGAGGTAGGAGAATGGGAAGCAAGAAAGCGTTATTTCCTTTGGAGTACAGCTTCTCAGAGAGAGGAGAGAGAGACAGACAGGCCATTGACCCAGACAGAAGGGTATAGCATCAGAGACTCAGAGAGAGAAAGAGAGAGAAGAGACTGGAGGGACAGACAGACAGACCAGATCGGACCGTGTCATCGCGCCAGCCGTCGCCCAGGCCGCTCAGGAGCTCCCAGCATATCAGACTGCCACCCACCCATGATCATTAACCCACAGTCACCACACACAACACAACACACTCACACACCACGTCTACAATTTATACCACAAACACACACCCTAAATACATTAACCATACCACAGAGAGAGGACATGACAAGATACAGACGAACAGAGAGACACAGTACACGAGAGCGGAGAGAGTTTGACGGAGAAGACGAGAGAGAGACCCAGATGAGTTTCTGACTTTGAGGTCTGAGTCTGGGCGCCAGTAGCGTTTGCCATTCAACTTGCCGCATTTTTTTGTACCGTCCTCTCCAGGCCTTTTCAGCGCCTTCGGGTTAGCAGATTGTGAGCCGGTGGAGCACGGAAGTTGATTAGGGTGGCGGCTGGGGAGAAGTAGACCAAGTGGAGATGAGTGAAGTAATTGGAGGTAAGAACAAAGGGAGGAGACATGGAAAGGATAGTCGCTGCATCAAGTCCAAGGAGCCGGAAGGTGCAGTGGCGGGACCTGGGGGGTGGAAATCACATCAAGCGGCGCCTTTCGAAGTGCCATGTGTCCGAGGGCCTAGGGGAACAGGCAACAGACGAGAGAGCTAAGCCCAACACGTCAGTTCTGGTCTTCTTCCCTTCGCTCCAGCTCCTTACGAGGTCCCCCTCCAGTCCGTGTGGACATACAAGGACAGCACCGGTCGCACACGCACAGTCGTCAGGCAGACAGTACAAACACATACACATTATTAGAAACCCGATGAGGGTCACATCTGAAAAGACAGGGAGGAGATGATGAGAGCAAGAGATTGGAGCGACCGGTACGAGAGTTTGGGCAGAAGGCGAGCAGCCCCTAGACCCGAGACGAGAGAAGTTGACACCTTGCAGAGCTCCTCCGGAGAGAGATTGCTTCTGGTTCCCGTTGCGACGGTTTTTCTCTTCGACGACGAGTCGCTAGATCGCGTCCACTAGCGGGGATGGGGAGAGATCCGTGCCGGCCCCGATCTTCTGAGGCAGGTACCCCCGGATTGAGGTCTTCCTTTTTCGAGCTAGATGTTAAAATGGGACTAACTTTGACATATCTCCCCCCTCCTTCCCCCCCCTTTTTTTTTTTTCCTCATACTCATGAAACAACAACCACATGTTAGTTATGAGCAACGCCTTCTGGTTCCTTTTTTTTCACTCGTTATAAAGCGGTTAGATTGTTTGGGTGTCCATAAACGGGAACATCATGTCAGTTAATGTAATACATTGAAATTTTTTTATGAAATATGATAACATCCAACATACTCGTAGCCCACCAAATGTTATTCACCCCCAAGCTTAACGGTCCCCACCTTTTTTTTAAATGCCTTCATGTCAGTTGCACTATTGCTGCTCAGTCTTGACATACATTTAGCCGTCCACAACATCTAGTAACGATACCCGAAGTAAGAAGGGTAACGTAAAGAATCTTCAGTGGAATGTATTTTCTTAAATTTGAGTATGTGGGACAGACGCATATAAAACTGAAGTCCCAACTTTTCTGGGACACTTCTCAAAAATGGGCAGTTAGGCGGAGTAACATTATTGGAGTATCGGTAACGATGCGTATCGTAATGCTGATAAACCTCCTAATCTAATCGATATCTAAAGTCTTTGTCAGTTCAACTCGGTTTTAGGCGACCGACTATGTATGGAGATGTACACTAGACGATTTAGG
Source organism: Conus betulinus (assembly GCA_016801955.1). Classification (NCBI taxonomy): domain Eukaryota; kingdom Metazoa; phylum Mollusca; class Gastropoda; order Neogastropoda; family Conidae; genus Conus; species Conus betulinus. Next base: position 380,209 of record JADBJO010001685.1, on the reverse strand, counting down.
CTTGATAAGATTGCATCAAAATGTACAACGTTTTACTCTCAATGTGTTTTTCTTCCTCTCCCAGTTTTCCACCTCTGTAATGAAACAACCCCCTGATAGTCGCGATTAGCTTTGTATTTATTCTTTGAACCCTTATTATTTGATGCAGTTATCTGGACTATTTCTGTACACCCCCTGGCTGCCCACGTCACATTGTCAGCATTCTATAATTTGTTAAAGTAAAACGCATTTAACCGGCACAGAAAACCATCTCGATCTGATTTTCTTATAATTGCAAGGCTACCATGCCTTCACTGTTATAAAAAATTTTAACGGCCCAGTGGGGATAAAAATCCCTACAGTGCGCGGACTCTTTTATCACGACAATCCTCACACCAAATGTTCAAACATATTTAACACATCTTGTATCTGATGTATGACCATTCTAGCAATATCGGATATTATTATCCCGCAGGTCGCATAGACGAGGACCATAGGTGTCTTAACGATAACAATTGAACAATCTTTTCAACGACAAAGAATGTGCTTACTCCCTGTTCATATCAAATTCTGGTTGGCAATTCAACTGCCCCAAACTTCAGAGCGCGTAGCTAGCATTTGTAAGATTTGACAATCAAATAATTTAAAGAACCCTTCTTTGATGCTTTTACCGAGGGAACCACAGCATTTTTAAGATACCATACAACGCCTCTCTTTGCTTTTCGCCGGCTCTATATTCTCCATAGCGTCAGGAGAAAGAGACCGGCAAGAGCAAAATGATACCAAGGTATATTATAACTGATTGACCACTTCTAGCTTTATTGCCTACCAAAGAACCATTTTCTTTCGCTGCAAGTGTAACTGCCTTTGCGCGAAAGACGACCAACTAGTTTTATCTAAATTAACTGATAAATTCATTCTCTATTGCGAGGGCTCCCTAAAAAGTTCGAAGGCCTTTTTGAAATCAACAAAGGCAACGTATAGCTTGCTCCGACTGAGTAACTGCTTTTGAATTAGTGCCAGAAAGGGTAAAAATGTGATCAACTGTACTACGATTTCGTCTAAAAACCAGCTTGAGATGAATCAATTAGATCATTATCCTTCGACCCATTCAGTAAGTCTTTTTATTAAGATATAACTGTACAACTTGCCTCCAATATCTAGCAAGGAAATACCCCTGTAATTATCAGGACAATCAGGATCACCCTTTTTATACACAGGTACAATGATAGATTGAGACCAACTTTTAGGAAAACTACCAGAATCAAACAGTTTATTGAAGTATTGAATTAAAAATAGAATGACTCTTGAGATGAGTTTTTATAAAATTCACCACTTAATCCATCGGAACCAGATGCTTTTCCATATTTCAAAGCTTTTATAGCATCCTCAATTTCCCATTGCTCTATCGCTCTGTCTAGTAGTGGAGCACAGTCCAAGTTTGTGTCTACAGGCAAGTTAGTTTGAAAAGTTTCTTCAAAAATCTGGTATATCAGTATCGTTAGATAGATCACTATTAAAAACCATCTTGAAATGATCAAACCATTCACCAGAAGTGATCGAATTATGCTTAACTTCTTTAGATATAAGAACAGATTTAACAGTTCCCCAAAAAACGTTTAGGATCGCGACTACTATTTACAAAGGTATCTAGAATTGAGTGTTTATGTTCGGACCTCTTAACGCTAAGCATATTTTTATACTGTCTCCTTGAAATCACATACATATATCTGTAATATATCATTTGTAGCTTTTTACTATCATTGTCAACATCATTTTTTATAATACTGTCGCAAACTCTGCGAAATGTTCGTAAAGCTTTACGTACTTCACGTCTTTTTTCTGCACATGCTCTGTCAAACCATGGCTTTTGTCTGAAACTATCTACCCTAAACGTCTTTAACATACTTTTTCCCAGCCATCTTGAGACCCACCAATGAATGAGGCTAATGAGGCATCAATATCAACATCTATTAATAACTAGCATCTTGAATTAGTTCCTTAACATCATTATCATTAAACATTGCACAATAATCATTTTTTCTTTTTCATTATTCCACACAAACTTAGTAACTTTACTAATCGTAGAATGGGACGAGGTGGTTTTCAATTCAATGGCCTTAGGTACTTCAAGAAATAATTCTACAGGCATATGTTTTGAGTCAGTTCTGGGAAATAACGTTTAAAAAAACATGAACCCGCATGAAACATACATTCAGATACAATAAAGTAATCAATAACACTACATCCATTATAGGTAATGTAAGTGAAGTTTCCCCCCCTCATCACCCAAAACAAGTCCGTTCATAATAATCAGGTTATATTGATCACATATTTGAAGTAAATATTTACCAAATTCATTTGTAACACCATCCTTTGACTCCCTACGAAATCGTGTACACAGCTTTGAATACTCTGCATTTTCACCAATAAAGTCGTCTATGGAGAAGTCAGAAACATTACCATTGCCTGTTCTGGCATTCAGATCTCCAAAAACAATGAGAGGTAGTTCGCCATATTCTTCAAATAAATCAGCGATACAGTTATCCAAAAAACATAAACCATTATCAATTTCAGTTTCAGCATAATAAACACTATTTGAAGTGGATATACAAACCAATCAAGAAACAGAATAAAAACTCCCGTAGTAGTTTCGATATCTTAAGAACCAAGCAGATGTCATATTCAATTGTAATATGTGTAATAAATCTACTCAGCTTTTTCTTTACAAGAAATGCAATTCCACCGGACAGTCTAGCGGTAACGGAATCAGAAACTTGAATACCAGGAGAACTATATACATCATAAACAAGGAAACAAGTGACTTGGGAAGGAATCTGAAAAAAAGTTTCAACGAAAAGAATGAAATCATAAACAGACGCAAAAGAGCGAATCTCATGATCATATACTGTTGACATACCTTCCAAGTTTGTAAGTCAAGAACCGTAATGTTTTGGCATCTTTTGAAATGCCAGATTGTTGTTGAGCCGTAAGGTGATTTGAAACACAGGCAGGGCCGAATTCCTAGCTACTGGAGGGGGCAGGGGCTGTACGAGGAGTGTGTCTAGGGCCTGTGGTAGTGAATGTGTCAGAGAGAGAGAGAGAGAGAGAGAGAGATAGAGAGAGAGAGAGAGAGAGAGAGACAGAGACACAGAGAGAGACAGAGAGAGACAGACAGTCAGACAGACAGACAGACACAAACAGAGACAGAGAGACAAGGCAAGACAAGACAAAAATTAATAAAGGCCATGGTCCCTTGGAAGGGGGGATACGCAATGAAATAACCTCGCATTTGTGTCACCGACACGCTGATTCTCCCATACCAATGCAAATCCGTATTCAAACGATCTTAGTCTTACATTCGAGGTCCAATCTTTCCCACTCATGGCATCTACTCTGCGAGCATCGTGTGGGCCGAGGGGTTCATTTGTTATCCTTAACCAATAACGAATACATTTAACCGCCGATGTTAACTATTTAAATAGATCTCTTCTTCTCTAGACAGACCAGTTCATTCGGTGTTTTCATTGAAACATCGAGACATTTCTTCAGAGCGTACAAATGAATGTTCTCAATATACATAGCAGCAGAATCAAAACCCCATAGCTCAGAACCATACTGTAATATTGATTGAATTTGAATATCAAATAGTTTTAAAAACAAGGACAGAGATTCGTTATTCAGCTGCGCTAATTTCTCAAAAAAGATATACACAATAAACTCTACTTAGCTCTACTTACAAGGTCTTTGCAAGCAAAGGTAAAGTGTAAGCGTGTAGAAAAGTAAATACTAAGTTATTTATAAGTATTCGCTACGGGCATTTCGACTCTATTATATGTCCACCTTTTTCTGGCGGCAAGATAACCAGCCTCTCTAACACACAATCATATTTCTTTCATCCATGTTTATTTTTAGCTGCAAGGCAGAAGAAGTTCAGTCTAAACCGTTCAGCTGGATTGTAAACCAAATATAATTTCAGTCATTGATACAACAACATCGTCTGCTAAACGAAGAATAAAAATCTCAAACAAGAAAAAAATCGTTCATGACTTCTGAGTCAATTCATTAATAAATAAGGAAAACAAAAGGAAAGAACAAATAACAAGAGAGAGAGAGAGAGAGAGAGAGAGAGAGAGAGAGAGAGAGAGAGAGAGAGAGACAGACAGACAGACAGACAGACAGACAGACAGGGAGAGACAGTCCATACCTTGGGGTAACCTGAGGACATATGACCACACAGACAGTAAAAGAGTGTGGAAGATTGACGAAAATGAAGATCAACAGGAAAGATATCTCTATAAGCACACTACGATTGTCCTTGACTTTGGTTGTGTCTGTTCTCTCTCCGTTCTTCGCTTTTATCTTTTTCTTTTGTCTGCCTTCCTGGCTCTGAATGTGTGTGTGTGTGTGTGTGTGTGTGTGTGTGTGTGTGTGTGTGTGTGTGTGTGAGAGTACAACTATGAGTGAAATCTGAAAATAAATTGGTTTCAGTCAGTCAGTCAGTCAGTGTGTGTGTGTGTGTGCGTGTGTGTGTGTGTGTGTGTGTGTGTGTGTGTGTGTGTGTGTAGAGTACAACCATGAGTTAATCTGAAAATAAATTGGTTTCAGTCAGTGTGTGTGTGTGTGTGTGTGTGTGTGTGTGTGTGTGTGTGTGTGTGTACAACCATGAGTTAATCTGAAAATAAATTAGTTTCAGTCAGTGTGTGTGTGTGTGTGTGTGTTGTGTGTGTGTGTGTGTGTGTGTGTGTGTGTGTGTTGTGTGTACGGCGCGCGCGCAAACAGTCAAACACATGTGTGCCCGCGCCGATTTATGTTACACGTTTGGTCAAAAGGATTATTTATGAACTGTTAAAAAATGTGACCTCGCCGATCTAAACGAGAGAGAGAGAGAGAGAGAGAGAGAGAGAGAGAGAGAGAGAGAGAGAGAGAGAGAGAGAGAGAATGTTGCTTACAGCCCAGCCGACCGCAGGACCCCAAATCGACAGGACGGCGACGGTTGAACTTCAAGATCAAATGAAGGAACAATCGGAGTGGTTACCAGTCCCACCCGTACTGATGGTTAGTTCTTTTCCAAACCAGCTTTTATTTTCGTTTTCAGCTGTGATAGTTTTTTTTTCGAATGATGTGAAAAACATCCCTGTCAGCATGTTTATTTCTTTATACATCCCCCCCCCCCCCCCCCCCCCCCCCCCCCTCTCTCTCTCTCTCTCTCTCTCTCTCTCTCTCTCTCTCTCTCTCTCTCTCTCTCTCTCTCTCTCTTTTCGTTTGTCGGTTTTGTTTGTTTGATTTGAATGTTTGCATGAATACGTGATTCAAATTGTTTGGGGTGATTTCTTTCTCTTTATATACATAATTGCCTCCCATCATTATTTTTTTTTCTTCCTTTTCCCCCTGTACATATGTATGAACGCAAATAAAAAAATTGAATTTTTTTTCGAACTTGCTTAAACGCACAGACCCAGATTTATACATATTTTTCATTTTATTTGAAAGTTCAATGAATCCTCTCTTTCTATTTTGGCCATACCCAAGAACGCGCGGTGATTTGTGTATCTTCAGCCAAACATGGAGGAGTTTGCACGCAAAGACGCCTTCTTGGAAAAGCAGAACCGGAAATGTTTTAAAATGGAATGCCGCCTCAGTAGCAGAATGATATCTGACCACCACGTGTGTGTCCACCCCCATCCTCCACTCCCCCATCCCTTACCCTGGTCTCCTCCCCTGCTCCTCCTTCCGACCCCCCTCCTCCCTTCACCCTCCCCATTCTACTCCGACTAAAAACACGACGCGTCTGTTTTCTACAATCGTCAACATTCGACTCTTCCCCCACCCCCCTCCTCACACCCGTTTTCTAACCCCCTCCTCTGTCTGTCATCCTTGATCCTCCGATCCCGTCACCACTCCCGTGAACCTCCTTCCCCTCTCTTTTCCGTCTTCTCCCCTCCCCTTCCCGTTCTTTCTTTTTCTTTTTTTCCCTGATTGCAAAGGAAACAAGCCAGGGAGCAGGGAGACGACATGGGCGAGTGACGCAGACACTCAGACCACCGGAGAGGCCAGTCCAAGCACTGTGCCGGTGCCGCCACCGTCAGAAAACATCCCCAAAGCCCCGGGTTGCACACCTTGGAGGCGGGAGGGAGGAAGTGACGAAGACTTGACAGGAAGTGCGTCAGCTTCCTGACTCCCTCTGGAGACTTACCGGCTTTTTTTTTTGTTGTTTTTTTTGTTCTCTCTCTCTCTCTCTCTCTCTCTCTCTCTCTCTCTCTCTCTCTCTCTCTCTCTCTCTCTCTCTCTCTCTCTTTCCTCCTATCTTTCTTTTTTTTTTTTTTTTTTTTTAAGATGTCCGGCTTGGAATGAAAGAAGGAAAGAGGAGGCTTAAGGGAGAGTAGTTGAAGGGAGGAGAAGGAAGATGTGTGTGTGTGTGTGTGTGTGTGTGTGTGTGTGTGTGTGTGTGTGTGAGAGAGAGAGAGAGAGTCGGAAGGACATCAGCGGGTAGGTGTCCAGACAGCATGTAGGTGGATGGGTCGTATTAGGTGGTATCAGGTGCGTTCGACCTTATCTGTCTCTAGTTCTGCCGCAAACAACGATACCGTGATCTGGTCATGGAAACTGCGCATAAAGCGAACACTTGTATGTTACTGCGTTAGAGCACAGAAATGTGTCGCTGAAATAGTGGACCCGCTCAGCACCGCCGAGAGAGAGAGAGGGGAGGAGAGAGAGAGCAACAAGGAGGTGGAGGTGAGAGAGGACGACGATGGAGAGGAGAGAGAAAGAGAGAACAACGCGCCAACCACCAGCAAAGAGAAGACGCACGCAGAGGAGACGCCAGAGACGCAACTGAGAGGAGAAGGAGGAGAGAGAAAGAGAGAGAGAGGAGCGGGGGATGAGAGAGAAGAAGAGAGGGAGAAGAGGGGGGGACGGGGAGAGAGAGGGAGAAGAGGACGCCAACTGGAGAGAGACGAGAAGGAGAGGAGAGATGGAGAGTACCGCAAGCACCGCACAACGCAAGATAGGGGGGGAGAAGGAGATGGAGAGGAGAGAGGGCGAGGAGGAGAAGAGAGCCAGCAACCCCGCAAAAAGACGAGGGGCGGCGAGGAATGACGAGACGCAGAGAGGAAGACCCGCCCCGACCCGCGCAACGAGGAGCGAGAGAGAGGAAGCGCGCACAGGAGACCGCCAGACCGCAGGTGAGACCCCCCCCCCGGACCCCCCCCCCGCCCCCCCCCGAGGGGACAGGGAGAGAGACCAAGAGACGCAACCGCGCCCGCGAGAAGATGGAAGAGAGAGACGAGAGAGAACGCCAGAGAAGACCGACGAGAGAGGGAGAGGAGAGTAGAGACGCAAACCAGCAGACGCAACACGCAAGCGCGAGAGAGGGACGGAGATCCGAGACGAAGGACCGCCCATGGAGGGAGTTGAGGAGAGAGAGGAGAGGAGGAGAGGACGGAGGGAGCAGGAGGAGTGAGAGAGAGAGAGAGAGGAGGGGAGGTTTTTTTTAGTTTGAGAAGAAGAGAGGCAGACCCGCACCGAGCAGAGGAGAGAGAACGAGAGACCTGGGGGAGAGAGATCCGACCGAGACGCGATATCTCGGAAAGGATTGGGGCGACGCGAGGGAGAGCAGACGACCATGTTTGAGGACGCAGATGGAGAGCACCAACGAGGGTGGAGAAAGAGACGCAAACGAGAGGAAGACGCGATGAGAATTTTTGGAGGCGAGAGAGAGGGCAGAGGAG
>JADBJO010001685.1:352500-357500 GCA_016801955.1 Conus betulinus | reverse complement strand
CGAACGAAAATGAAGAGTAGTACCAGCCGCCGTGGCGAAATGGTTAGCGTCGCGGACTCCCGGCCGGGAGGTCGTGGGTTCGAATCCCATCAGAGTCATGTGGGTTTCTGCTGCCCCGACCGGCTCCTACCCAGAGTTGAGTTTGCTGCGGACTCAGTTGGGAAGACTGGGACCACACAGTCGAGTTTCATCCACTTAAAGGATGCGTTTCTGAGAGTGTTGCTCAAATTTCCTGACCAACACTGCAGGTGCCTGTATCTCTCGGGCCTGGTTGACGCCGGGATATATTATGAAAGGAAGCGTCGAGTACAGCCCTGTCATGTAGTCTCAGACCGAAATGGAAATCCGTAGCATCATCTTAATCATCCTCATTCTCATCGATCAGCATAAAAAAAAAAAAAAGTCAAATTCTGTGGCCCTTCATGCCCTGCTCTCATGGTGACCTCAGTTTCGATGTCCTCTCCACGTCCGTTGTCTTGGTTTGGTTCCGTCGGGGTCACCGGTATCGGCGAGTCCATGGGGGCTGTCGTTGGACGGACGTGGTGGCGCCCTCCGGAGGGAGAGCTCACTCACGCCGGCTCCGCGACTAAGCAATTATGTCGTCAGTAGGGGGCTTAGTAGGTGGTGTCCTGCGTATGTTAGATCAGAACAGGCGCCACTGAACACCACCGAAGTGACTCGGCGGCAGTGCAGTGTCTCCTCCGGTGGGTTGCCTCTTGACGGCTTAACATGGACTGCTCCCTGTGGATCTGCGGCGGGGCCGACCGGGCCGTGGCTGTGGACGGGGTGTCGGAATGAGCGGCGTGGGTGCACTGCCCCTGAGGTGGCGCAGAGGTGGATGGGACAGCAAAAAAAAAAAAAAAAAAAAAAAAAAAAAAAAAAAAAAAAAAAAAGAAAAAAAAGAAAAGAAAATGAAGAGTAGTAAAGAGTAGTGTGTGTGTGCATGTATGTGTGTGTGTGTGTGTGTGTGTGTGTGTGTGTGTGTGTGTGTGTGTGCGTGCTTGTGTGTGTGTGTGTGTGTGCGTGTGTGCGTGCGTGTGTGTGTGTGTGTGTGTGTGTGTGTGTGTGTGTGTGTGTGTGTGTGTGTGTGTGTGTGTGTGTGTGTGTGTGTGTGTGTGTGCGCGCGCGCTTCAAGAAGCTAAAAAATTGTTCTGCCGAACCCGAACAATCCCTCATATCCACAACAGAGAAAAATCTGTCAGGTTCTTCTCCATAAGTGTACCGTAGCCACTAAGACAGGCGTCTGGATGTATCAACAAAAACAGCAAGACAGGTGAAGCAAAGTGGAAAAGCTATATTCCCCACATCGTATACAGTGTCAAAAACCATTATGTGATCTCTGTTTCGTGCACACACACACACACACACACACACACACACACACACACACACACACACACTCACGCGCGCGCGCTCACTCACACATACACACACTCACACACACTTACATGCGCGCGACATGCGCGCGTGCGCGTGCTTGGGGGAAACCTATGGTTTCGTCCCACCACTCCCCTTCATCTCCTCTGGAATTCATTACAACACTTTCCCTCTGAAGGCTGCTTCTGTCACATGCGCGGGCTGATTTCATAAACGTACACATCTTGTGTATTCTGTTTGTACGCCAATGATGAGATGTAAATCGTAAAAATGCCTTTATTTTCTACCTACAATCGTCTCGGTCTGAGGACAGACACGGAGCTTGATTTTGTCCAGCCACGGCCCTTTGGCATCCGCAAAGCATTTCCGACATATTCTGAATTCATGAAAATGTTGATGGAAGAAAGCTCAGACCTTGACTTAAGAGTCAGTTAGAGCCAAAAGCAGGGGGAGGAGGGAAGGATGGGGGACGGGAGAGGACGAGCTTTGCAACAGTTTTAGCCTGGCCGTCCATTTATCTTTCCCCTTTCGGCCGGTCAGCAGTATCTTAAACCACACTTCTGCTACGTCCAATCCTGCATCGATCCAGCAATACTGCCCATCGCGGCGTCCGACATCGCCCCCAATCAGCAAAGGTCGAATTAGGAAAGCGTCATTCGAGAGACCCTGTCACGCCCCTGCCACCAGGAAACAGGGAAAGTTACTCCAAGTACTCCGAGCAGGAACGCTAACTCCGGCAATCACCTGCCTAAATGAGCGGATCATGCCATTACTGGAGGGGAGTGCATTAACGTGGATTTCGGTAACAAGACAGTCGGCATCTTGCTGCTGTTTGTTCTTCCTCGCCTTCCTGCCATGTTCTAATCTCCCAGTTCAGTCTACGTGTGGCTGTGCCGGCAGGCATCGTCATTGGGAAAAGCCTCTGATCCACATCCCCTCCCCCCCCCACCGGACATGCTCTCTCTCTCTCTCTCTCTCTCTCTCTCTCTCTCTCTCTCTCTCTCTCTCTCTCTCTCTCTCTCTCTCTCTCTCTCTCTCTCAGAACATCCTGAACTTAAATCACAGGAAACAAACAAACAAACACAAAAAAAAAGCAAACGCATATTACCACGATTGTTACAAAACTTGACAAGCACACGAAGTCAGAAAGCAGGGCACGTAATAAAATTAAACACACACAAACATGAAAACAACAACGACACCACCACAACCACCATCACACCACCAACAACGATAACAACAACAATAACACGTACAATTAAAAACCCAAACAAAAACCACCTTTACAACGCCGAATCGGGCAAAAGAGCGCGAACTTGAAGTCAGAGGTTACGTGCCCTATCGATCCACCTAACTGCCGTTTGTGTGCCTCCCTAACGACACTGTCCTCGACGCTCTAACGGAGTTTCTGGAACGTAAATGTTGCAACCAGGAACAGAACGCCATCACCAAACTTGATTTTCCCGGCTTACGGGGCAGACAAGAGCGGGCTTGTAGCAGATGTTAGATGAAAGGAGGTGGTGGCAAATCAAAGTTTTGTGAAACTTCTCCTTCTCTCGGAGTACAAATCTTACTCAATCACGTGATCAGCCCAGGAGATGACTTGGGTGAAAGACATTTTGTCGCACAGAGAGAGAGAGAGAGAGAGAGAGAGAGAGAGAGAGAAAGAGAGCTTTTGCGCGTGAACTCCGGCTGTTCCTACAAACCATTACTGTTGTATCTCCGGACAAAAATCTGACGCTTTTTGAAGAATAGAACTGGCAGTCTTGTCAGCACACAGGATGTGAGGCTGTACTGAAAAAATACCGACTGTGGCAAAAGAAAATTGAAAATGTGTCAGTTTGATAGATGATTACAATTTTACTTCTGTCTGTGTGTCGGTCAGTTCTCTCTCTCTCTCTCTCTCTCTCTCTCTCTCTCTCTCTCTCTCTCTCTGTACGTATGTGTGTGTATGAGAGAGAGAGAGAGAGAGAGAGAGAGAGAGAGAGAGAGAGAGAGAGATTTCCTACTTCAAGTGTCTCAAAAATAGAGAAAACACAGTGTGTTACTATTCACCACCTTTACACAGCTAGCAAACCTTTTTCAGATAAATCTACCATTTACATCTAAGTAACATTTAAGAGATACAACGAAAACTAAAGAGCTTAAACTCATGGCATGCTGATGAGGACTCATTCAATACTGGTCTGAAATAGTCCAAACTCATGCCAACATTCAACTAAACAAGAAGATCTTAAAAACAAAGAGCCGCTCTGAGTAGAAAACAGAAACCAATTTCACACCGCTACTGGCCAGTTGTGATCAAAACGATCAGCTGACTCGTCTACGTACAGCAAGAAGGCCATTATAACAAAGATAATGGGAGAGAAAACCCATGTTCACTGACAAACTTCTGAACCGCTTGACAGCAACAATCTTTTTTTTGAACCCCTGACATCTGGGGGAAACAGTGTAACCCTAGGTCAAACGTTATGTGGCCAATTAATCACACAGACGGCAATCTCTGCACGTCCTAACGACGTCGTCTTCGCCGCTCTAACGGACCTTGTGGACCCTGAATGCCGCAGCCAGCAACAGTGGGCCATCAGGAAAAGTCGTTTGCCCGGCATTGCGGGACAGACCAAAGGGGAACTTGCAGGAGGACGTTAGCTGACAGAACAGTCCACACGAACGAATCAAAGTTTGGGGAAACTTTTCTCTCCCTCTGGGGTAAAGCCGTGACCAAATCACAACGACCCAACCCGAGACACAGTGATGGTGGGTGTGAGAGAGAGAGAGAGAGAGAGAGAGAGAGAGAGAGAGAGAGAGAGAGAGAGAGAGAGAGGGGGGTTCCACATATACTTTGCGAAAGAATCTTCTTTAACTTGAAACGAGCTACAGGTCGCATTCAGCAATGATCATATTGACACTGACAAAAAAGCATAGATCGACAAGTGAACAAATGAAACGAAAGAAGCGGTTCTTCTATCAAGGATATCAGCATCAGTCTGACTAGCCCATCCTCATACAGAAGCCTATATAGGGCAGTCACGTCGTAGAGAAAATGGAAGTCACTCTTGTCAAGGGAAAGCAACAGCCTTACACAGAGTACAAATAGTTTTTTATGGCTAAATATTTAAAAATACTGCAATCCATGAAGCTGTTAAATCATGCCAATTTGAGTGCCACTCCCTTTAGTTTAAAAAAAGCTGATTAAAACTGTTATCAAAATCAATAAGAAATATTTCGATGACCCCCCCCCCCCCCACCCCAACAACAACAACAAAACAAACAACGTATCAGCAAATACCTGGAAGACTAGACAGCTTGTCCTCATTCCAGGGGCTAAATTCTTATTTCTTAGTCGCCATATCACAATGCAAAATAACGTATTATAAACTGCAGAAATGGAGGGAAAGCATGTTAAGGTCTTTCCTAAAGAAAGGCAGGTGAACGAGCTACAGACGCAGAATACAAAACAATGGACGACAACAAAGAACTACAAAGAAAATCATTGTCAGACAGAATCCAAGGAAGTCACAAAAAGGAGCAAACTATCAGCACAGAATTTCCATGAGAACAATGGTGGACAATACTAATGAAAGAGAAAAAAAAGAAGAGTGAAAGAGAATAAAAGAGTTGCA
>JADBJO010001685.1:335000-347500 GCA_016801955.1 Conus betulinus | reverse complement strand
GCCTGAATCTGTAGCACAATTGATATACGATTGGTTTCTTTATGACTGATAGGCGACTCATTGCCTATGAACGCTTTTCTGTGGATGGCTAATGGACAAAAGAATTGCTTGAATGCCCTTTTCTCTGTTATATCATTGATTGTCAAATAATTGCCAAGATCCTTTTTTTTGGCTGTACTATGGGTGGTGCAAAAGGTAAGCTAAATCTTCCTTTCCGTTCTATGATTGATGGACAAATGATTGCTCAAATCCCCTATCCGCTGCATGATTGATGGAAAAATAATGCTCGAATAATCATATCCGTTGCATGACTGATGGGAAAATGATTGCTTGAATCCCCCTTTCTGCTGCATGATTGATGGAAAAATAATTGCTCGAATCCCCCTATCCGTTGCATGATTGATGGACCAATGATTGCTTGAATCCCCGTTTCCGTTGCATGACTGATGGACAAATAATTGCGCGAATCCCCCCTTTCCTTTACATAATTGATGGGCCAATGATTGCTTGAATCGCCGTTTCTGTTGCTTGCTTGATGGACAAATGATTGCTTGAATCCCCCTTTCCGTTGCATGACTGATAGACAAAAATTAATGATTGCGAGAATCCCCTTCCCGTTGCATGATTGATGGACCAATGATTGCTTGAATCCCCGTTTCCGTTGCATGACTGATGACAATAATTGCGCGAATCCCCCTTTCCTTTACATAATGATGGGCCAATGATTGCTTGAATCGCCGTTTCTGTTGCTTGCTTGATGGACAAATAATTGCTTGAATCCCCCTTTCCGTTGCTTGACTGATGGACAAATGATTGCTTGAATCGCTCTTTCCGTTGTGTAACTGATGGACATAATTGCTTTGAGGATCCTCCCTCCGTTCTACGATAATCGAATCCCTCTTTCCGTTTACTGTATGACTGATGGACAAATAAATACTGGAATCTCCCTTTCAGTTGTATGACTGAAGGACAAGTAAGTGACTGAATTCCCCCTACTGCTGTAGGTTGATGGTCGGGTGATTGCCTGAATCCCTCAAACAGAAGCATGATTAATGGACAAAGAAGCGACCGAATTCCCCATTGTGTCATGAGATGGATGAACAGATTACTGTCCTAATCCCCCGTTTCCTGTATAATTGACGCACAGATGACTGCTTGAGTCCCCATGTGTGCCTCCCGACCAACAGCACCCCCATCTCTCTCTCTCTCTCTCTCTCTCTCTCTCTCTCTCTCTCTCTCTCGTTGTGATTGATGGACAGATAATGCTGCTGCTGTGCTCCCCTGCCAGCAGTGGGAACCCTCGGCGGCTGCCGGGTCAAACCTCTTCCATATTCGCTATGGCACATGCATGCATCAAAAGATAAAGAACGTTTGTTTGCGAGGATGATCACAGTGAAGTTTTTTCTTGCCCTGTTTGTGTTTTCTTCCTCGTTTCTTTTCTTAAAATATCATTCTCTCACTCTTTCATCCCATCTGTTCTGTTCTCCCAAATCATGTCCAAAGGGATTTTTTTAATCGGAAAAAGGTTAACTGGATTAATTCTGCAATATCTGGTTTATTTTTGTGTTTCGATGATCTAGAAAACTGCGAGAGCGTTTTTGTATTGGGACCACTTAATTGTAATGCATTTAAAACACTTCATTTTGTTGTGTGATTCGCCTCCCTCAAGCCCTGACAGCCATGGGAACAACGGCAGACACACTGACAAGCTTCCTTTTTCTGTGGTACGGCGTATGCGGGGATCAAACTATAATGAACACTCTTTTCAAACAATTCTTCACACTGATGATGATGGTGGGTGTCTTCTCGGTGTTTCTCTCCCATCCTTTCTTTTCTTCCCACCGAAACATCTGACGTGGAGAACTCCAGCCAGAACTGCTCAATTAAATTTGATGCACAAAAATGCAACTGTCAGTTATTTTGATCATCTACTAAGTTTACAAAACATTCGGATTCTTTTTCCTGTTTGATGTTGAAAACGAAATTTCGTATGGCTACACAATTAATAATATAGTAACAAGAGTGACATGGGCAGAAAGGTATGGTATAACTGATGAAATGAGGTCTATGGCTTTGCTTTCTGTAGTAGGAGTGATGGGCAGATAAATCCTTGAAACCCTCCTTTCTGATGTACGGTTGGTGGACATGTGATTCCCTGAATACCCCTTTTCTGAACGCCACTTGCCTGTTGTACGCGTTATGGAAACCCCACGCCTTTTTTTTTTTTTTTTTTGTCTTTTGTATGTTGATGATCGATGAAAACAGCTCGCTAAATCCCCTTTTTCTGCTGTATGACTGACGAGCAGTAACTATCTGAAGTCCCGTTTCTCTTTTTGTGTAATTTGACAAATAACTCTTCAAATCCCCAGTTTTGACCACATGACTGATGGACTGGTAGCTCTCTAAACCCCCCTTTCTGATGTGTGACTGATGTACAAATAACTCTCTGAATCCCTCTTGGACAAAAAAAAACCCTCTTTGAATCCTCCGTTTTGATTGTGTGACTATTGGACAAATGACTCTTCAAATTCACTTTCCTGATGCATACACAATATGCAAATAACTCTCTGAATCTCCCCTTCTGTTGTATGGTTGACAGAAAATCAGCCCCTAACTTCCCTCTTTCTGATGCATAACTTATGGACAATAATGGCCCGATTTTTCCTTTTTGTTGTTGCATGATCAATGGTCAGATAAGACATTGAATCATCTCGTCCTGTGTTGTATAACTGAGTGACAAATCATTGCCTGAACCCCTCTTTCTGTAAAATGATTGATACACAATTACTTGTCAGGAGCCCCCCCCCCCCCCCCCCCCCCCCCCACACACACACACACCCCTCCACCCGTCCTCACTGACTCCTCTGTTGTATGACTGATGGACAATAATTGTTAGAAGCCCCGCCCCCATCCCCTCACCTAATCACTTCCCTCCACTAAATCACTCCCCTTGTGTGTCTGCGTGCGTGCGTGTGTCTGCGTGTGTGTGTGTGTGTGTGTGTGTGTGTGTGTGTGTGTGTGTGTGTGTGTAGTGTGTGTGTGAGTGTGTGCGCGTGTAAACTTCTGCCTACAAGCGAAAGTAGGGTACTAGGGGTGGAAAATGCGACAATATAACACACAATCCATACGTAAACACAGATGTCCTCACAAGACATGAACATAGTTCAAGGACGATTTAAATAAGTAAGTCATCGATCTTCAAGCCTGATGATGGAACAGCCTCTAAAAAGTAAATGCGAGAGAGAGAGAGAGAGAGAGAGAGAGAGAGAGAGAAGAACTTTTGGCACGCTTTGTGAGCCATACAACGAATGTCATTGAAGGAGAAGTGTACCTGCTGCTGTTGGTGCGAGGCTTAAAATGTTATTTCCAACACAGTGAAGTACATTTGGCTGAAGTGGCGGGCAAGAGAACAAAGGGATCCGTGAGGAGAGGTGAGACGGACAGGACCACTGGGGCAGATAAAGGGAGGTAAGATGGTCCAAGACTACCACCAAGAGAGGAAGAGACTCATTCACACACACACACACACACACACACACAGAGGCGCAAGCGCGCGAAATGGTAGCACTCACCCCCGTCCTACCCAAGTAAATATATCTACTAGACTCACATTGCACAGTTTCGCACTGGGGTGTGGGTCTAGAGAGAGAGAGAGAGAGAGAGAGAGAGAGAGAGAAACACTTATAAAGCTCTTTACAACAGCCTCGTCCAGACACAAGTACCGTTCTGGGCTGATGGCGTACTGACGCGCGCTGGAGCGTGCACGTCACCTTTAAATGCGGTGTGTTGACAAACAGGCCGACCAGTCCGGTGTCCCAACGCGTCCCACGTGGCCGTCAGTGTACAGACATCTCAAGAAGGTGCTTGCTGTCAGCAGTCATGATCCGCAGAGCTAGGAAATGCATGCGGATTTTCAGAGAGCCCTGAATCACGCCATGCTAGCGTGCTGCGCGCGAAATGTTGCATCCCGACGTCGCCATGAAAGGATATCAGTTCGATCTCGCCCAGGCCAGGTGGCGCCATATCCAGTCATCTGGGGATGTCGGACTATTTCCAAGAAGCAGACTCTCTTTCCTCTGTGCTACCCTTCGCCTCTGAAAGCAGCATATGAACCATCCGCCTTCGGCGCCAATGACGTGCATGATGGCAGGTGCTTCCGATGACCGCGGAACTGGAACATTCGCAGACTACATACTTGGAACCCATCAGCAAAAAGCTCCACCCGTGGTGTGAGCGACCAGGGAGCTAAACCGGCATCGGACCACAAATGGATGCCTCGACATTGTCCACAAGCATTTCATGGAACTTTTCTCTACCCCGTACATCCGTAATAGAGTAGGTGGACAAAATCTCAACGACGTTCCAACATCAAAACTTACTAAAAGCCAAATGCTGCAGCTGCTGGACATTTGAACATGAATCTTCAAGAACCACCACAGAGCAGACAACGATTGGCTGAAGCGAGAGAGAGCAGACAGCAGCACAAGGACACAAGTTCTGCGCAGAATGGATACAATGACTTTCCTCGTATTGTTCAGAGCAGTGGTTAGAAGAAATAATGGAATTGGAGGGGGGGGGGGGGGGGGGGGGGGGGGGGGGGGGGGAGTTAATATGCTACAGAACAATTGCTTTCTTCATTTTCGATGAGCTTGTGAAAACTGTTTCATTGGTTTCGTCCACAACACGAGTTTATGCATGAAAAATATAGCTATCCATAATGCTGATGTAGGAATAGAGAAGTATTCTTAAGAACTGCTGCAGTTGCAATTTGAAGCTGCAGTTCTTTGATCTTGCCCTGAAAACGGCGTACGTCCTTGAATGATGAGGGAGGAGTAAAACAGCATCAGCGTGTGTAATAGTTGTGTAATAGGAATGAGATGCAGGGGCAAGTGGCGAGGGGGGGGGGGGGGGGGGGGGGGGGGGGGGGGGGGGGGGGGGGGGGTGGGGGGGGGGGGGGGGGCCCGGCAGGGAGGAGAAGAAGATGGAGAGAGGAAGGATCGACAGCAGTAATCTCCCTTCTTCCGGAACGTCACAAAAAAAACATGTAGTCTGTCGTCGGTGGGTCCCCGGGGCACGTCTGGAAAGCGTGCGACCAGCATTAACATGTCTGGGCAGTAGGTGTGCGCGTGCCTGTTGGTCCGTCTGCCCATTGATCTTGGCCGGTGTTACTTAGACTAGTACTAGGCGATGGTTTGTGCGTGCCGCCTCCAATGCATCTCCTGAAGGTTTTCCGCTTTAGACAAAAAATAAAAAAAAATAAAATAAAATAATTAAAAAAAAAGCAAAACTTCGTACCTGAATGGACAAAATTCTTTCCCTCCGACTGCTTTGTATGTATAGTATGTATGTTTGTATGTATGTATGTTTGCATGTATGTATGTGTATGTATGCATGCACGCATGCCTGTATGTGCATGTATGTATGTATGTATATATGTATGTATATGTATATGTATGCATAGAGATAGATATAGACTTATATATATATATATATATATATATATATATATATATATATATATAATATATATAGAGAGAAGAGAGAGAGAGAGGAGAGAGGAGAGAGGAGAGATGAGTAATTTAGATGTGTGTGTGTGTGTGTGTGTGTGTGTGTGTGAGAGAGAGAGAGAGGAGAGAGAGAGAGAGAGAGAGAGAGAGAGAGAGAGAGAGAGAGAGAGAGAGAGGCAGCAAAGACTACAAAGATACCAGATGTAACTCCGTGTTTCGTTTTTCCTTTGCTGTTGCTGTCAAAGCTGTCGGGTGTGCTTCTGAGAAACCCTAATACTTCAGGCCGCGTGGTAACGTCATGTGAAAATCACATTCACTCTGCACCCCAAGCTGTGGTAAAAAGAAAATAGCTCTTCTGCTCTTTGGATCTACTTGTGGGACTGGGTGTGTGCGGATATGGATGTGTGAACATTGTGCAGTATTATAGCAGTGGACAAACTTACGAAGAGAAGTAAGATTGGTTCCATGGTTCTACCACTTTCTTGAGACTTGCCTTACTCCGCAAAACAACAACAAACAAACATACAAACAAGAGAAACAAAAAAGAAAGCACAGAAACTGCGGGAAAAAAGAAAGAAAGATAAAAAAAAATACGGTATTCTGCGCGCTAAGCCTCAAAGCAATATAGGCTTATGTTTAAAAATGAAATTTAAAAAACCCACAAAAACAAACAAACGAAGAAACAAACATCATCATCAACAGCGACTTGCATTTACTTTTCTAGTCATCATCGTCATTATCGCCACAATCTCCTTCCTCTCTTTTCTTCTCCTTGTTGTGTTTACGTGCTTGGTGATAGGATAGATGAAGACTCTTTGAACACAACACACACACACACACACACACACACACACACACACACACAAACACACACACACACACACACACACAACACACACACACACACACACACAAACACACACCAACACACACACACACGACCCACACACCACACACACACGCACACACAAGCGAATTATTATCCAAGACTGTTTACCCGGGAGGATACACTGCCGGACTCGGGAAACAAGAGACGCAATTGTCCTAAATTCCCAGCAAAACTTTATGTGAGGACAGACAGTGTCACTTTCAAGCCAAAACACAATTCTGGGACAGTACGGTTCTAGCCAAATGCTAACTTTCCAACAAAAGTGTCCCAAATTCATAACCAGGACTCCATAGGACGGCAGTATCCCAGATTGTCGCCGTAACTCAATCAAAAGACAGAAATGTCCCAAGTTATAATGAAAACTCAGTTGTAGGATAAAAGTGTTCCAAGTTGTAGACACAGGTCAATTTTCAGGAAAAATGTATCCTACTTTCTACGGAAACTGCACTGTGGGGACAAAGGTATCCCGAGTTGTAGCCACAACTTAGTTGTGAGACAACAGTGACTCAAATGTAGCCCAAACTCAAAACACGTTAGACAGGAAAGTTCCGACACATCTAGGCCAAGTATCCCAAGTTCCAGTCCAAATTCAGCCGTATGACAGCAGTATTTGAAACTCCAGCCAAAAAACCCAAATGCAGCACAGAACTGTCCCAAAATTTCAACCAAATCACACTCGTGGGATAGTCGTGTCCAAGCCCAAATTAAAAAAGAAAACCTCGGCCTCAGCAGTATGGTATGACAGCGGTGTAGAAAGTTCTAGCCAGGATCCAGTTGCAGGATTCGAACTGGCTTAAGTTCTAACCCCAACCTAGTTGTGGGGAGGAAATGGGGAGGCAGCAGGGTAGTGCAGCCGTTGTGGTTTCGCTGAACCATGTTGTCTCCCTGGGGGCCCGCTAATAACGCACTCCGCGTAGAATCTGCAGGCCTCCAGACGAAGGTAACTGTGCGGCTGGCCTGCCCCCCCCCCCCCCCCCCCCCCCCTCTCTCTCTCTCTCTCTCTCTCTCTCTCTCTCAGATGACAAACGTCTTAGTTCTACTTCGGCGTCCTTCCCTCCAGCCCACTTTATTCTGTTGAGTTTATTTCTTGCCCGTATTTTTCACCTCTTCTGCTCCCCCATCTTTATCTTTTTTTTTTTCAACTTCTTTTTTTTTTTCTTTTTTTTTAGCTTTGGATGTTTTTTAAGGGAGGGTACGCTTTGATTTTTTCTTTCTTTTTTTTTTTTTTACTTTCAGCTTCAATTGTGTCGTTAACAGCCAAGGCAACCACAGGGGGCCTTACGTTTCTAGAGTCTTACCATGTTAATATCTATTCCATGCATGCATTAAAAAAATATTGCTCAATACATGCTAAAAACAGCTTTAAAAACTGGATCCACATTCTAAAAATTTCAAGAAAGATTGATGGGTTAGGCAACCCTGAGAAACGAACAAGACAGGTTTCCTTCCAGACAGGTTTACGATAGAGAATGGGGCGAATGGGACGGGGGAGGGAGGGAAAGGGGGGGTGGGGGAGGAAAGAGGAAGAGAGAAAGGAAGGGGGTGGGGGATATGGGTGCTGATCCGAAAATCAAGCGGGGACAGACGTGTCCCGGGCATAAGGCACACCACAATTAGGATTTTGCACCATATCACTGCACAACTCATGCAAGCGTTTTGAAGCCTAGCATACGTTTGAGTCAACATTGGATATCAAACTGACAACTGATCAAAAGAATGACCCCCACCAATCATTTCACTTGTAAAGAATGACCCCACCAATCATTTCACTTGTAAAGAAATGACCCCCACCAATCATTTCACTTGTAAAGAATGACCCCCACCAATCATTTCACTTGTAAAGAATGACCCTCACCAATCATTTCACTTGTAAAGAATGACCCCCACCAATCATTTCACTTGTAAAGAATGACCCCCACCAATCATTTCACTTGTAAAGAATGACCCCCACCAATCATTTCACTTGGGGGGGGGGGATTTCCACGGATGACATCATTCACAATCTTCAAAGACAAAACCTTCTCCTTAGCTGACGTTACATTTCACCCGTGACCCTATCTTTGCGCCAGGTTGTCTCCCCCAAACAAACCCATCCCTTTGATTTTAATCTGTCTGCATAGAACCATCTGGCTTGCATCTTGATGGCCATACGAAAGAAAACGTGGAGAATCAACTTTAAGACAAAATAAACATTCTTAAGACAATCTGATTGTGCCAGTCTATAAGTAATCGACTCCTTAAGCACGGCTTTGGCGCATTCATTTTTGGTGTACAGCCACACGAATCAAATGTAGGAAGAAAGGCAGGGGCATCGGGGTAGTGCGGCCGTTTTAAGCTAAGTTCGTGTGTCCAGACTGAACAAACGTGTCACACATTCTCTCTCTCTCTCTCTCTCTCTCTCTCTCTCTCTCTCTCTCTATATATATATATATATATATATATATATATATATATATATATATTCCTTCCCTCTTGCCCCCATCCTCCTTGATTCTGCTCATACCTCTTTTTTTTCTTACTTTCTCATTTTTTTTTCACTTTTATTTCATTTATTTATTTATTATTTTTACAGATGGAGTAAGGCAGGGGAACTGGAAGAACAGGAATGTTGTTTGACAAAAACCAACTAACAACAACAGCCGAACGACCAAACCTCCTCCCAAACCCCCTTTGCTTTCAAGATTTGGGGAGGAAAAGTCGGAGAGGAGAGGGGGGGGGGGGGGGGGGGGGGGGGGGGACTGAGGGAGGGAGCAGCAGGAACTGGTACAAACTCCCCCCGCGGTGAGAATCGACCGAGGACGGAAGTGTAGCAGGTCCCAAACACCGGTGAACTGTGGGAAGGAAAGGACGGAGCAACAGGACAGTGCAGCCGTTGTGTACACGCCGAACAAAACCTAATTTCGGCCTCCCTGAGGCCCCTGCTAACAAACTCGAGTGGCAATAATTAGCAACCCTTTCACACTGACGTAACATACCACTCTCCCTGTCTTCAGGCCAGTGAGTTGGTCTCACTCCCTCTGCTCTGAAGGTTCGCCTGTGTTTCTCTCCCATTTTTATTATATTTGTTTGTGTTTCCTCCTCGTCCAGTCTTTTTCGCTCTTCCCCTTCCCCTCCTCCCCCCTCCATCCTTCTTAGTCATTATAACATTCTTTTGCGTGTGTTTCTTTATATCCCTTTCTTCGTCGTCGTCCCCTGTTTCACTTGCCATGTTTCACCTTTTCCCCTTATTTTTTGGTCTACGTTTAACGTTTGCCTCTCAGCTTGGATAGTATAGATGAGATCTCCAAGATCTTTCCAGGTTTTAAGATAATTTTTTTTTCATCATTGTGCGACACGAAATCAAGACTATTTAAAGTTGAGTGAATGTTGAAAGAGTGCTCGCTTGTCTAGACTTTTCCAGGCTGGTGACCATCGGCGCACAACGCTTACTGTTGTAGTTATGTTTCACTTACTGCGATCCCTCCGGACTGGGAACCAGGACCTACGTCAAGAGATTTGATCCCCCAGCCCCCGAATCGTTACAGAGTTGTTTTCAGGTACCGGTCAACTGATACCCATACACTGCTAAACCCTGACGTGTAATAATCGTGGTCATGTTGTTTTTTCAGCATACACCAAGAAGACAGTATTTCGTGAGTTTCACAGAACAAAATCAGGCCAATACATTCTTCATCTTTATAATGCATTCTTCATTAGTTAATTGATATTCGTAGTACGCTCTGCCTGATTTCATTAACAAAAGGGACAGATTACTGTCCAAGGAAGGTTGACATGTGTCAGAGAGACACATGTAGGAAGAAGAGAACCCAATGCACACCTCACTACATGTATCTTATTGTACAGCTTTTATCATCACAGCGTCTTCGGCATGAAGTTCGGGCTGCTGCTCTTACCAAAGGAGGACGCGTCGCTATGGAGTTGCGCCATCTTTGATTTTCATCTGTGTATGTTTTGGTTTATGCATTGAAGTAGGTTTTTTTTTTTTTTTTCTATTTTTGTAGGTTCTTTTTTTTTTGACAGTGACAGTTTCCTTTGCAGCACAGGGCACCTTGGATGATAATCTCATCCGAAGGGCTAGCATACCAGGCAACAACTAAGTCTAGCAGACACAAATTGACAAAATGAGAGAGAGAGAGAGAGAGAGAGAGAGAGAGAGAGAGAGAGAGAGAGAGACAAGACAGACAGACAGACAGACAGCGAGACAGAGCGAGACATAGACAGAGACAGAGAGAGACATACATACAGACAGAGAGATAGAGACAGAGACAAAGAGAAAGAGAGAGAAAGAGGAGATAAACGAAGAGGAGAAGAAGAAGAAGAAGAAGAAGAAGAAGAAGAAGAAGAAGAAGAAGAACAACAACAACAACAACAACAACAAGATGACAAAGAAGAAGAAGAAGACCCAGCTCGTGCGAGAAACCAAGATGGATGACCGACTCTCTTATATCTCAGACGAGCGCTTTATCCACTGGGCCCACGTCCCACGGGGCATGTGCGCGAATCTCTGTGAAGTTTTTCAAAGCATGTGATTGGATTGTTTCACTCGAAGCTGACATTTCAATGGTTGTGCAGTTTGTAGGTGTACAGTGTTATGTGTCTTAAACACACACACACACGCACACACAGAGCACGCACGCACACACACACACGCACGCACACACGCACAAACACACGCACGCACAAACACACAACACACACACACAAACACAAACACACACACGCACAAACACACACACACACACACACACAACACACACACACAGAGAGAGAGAGAGAGAGAGAGAGAGAGAGAGAGAGAGAGAGAGAGAGAGAGAGAGAGAGGAGAGCGCAGACCTTCGCAAAGGTCGAAAACGGATCCTGATCCAGATCAGTTAAGCACTAAAAAATCTGTTCCAAAGCGTATGGGTTCGGCCTTGACCACATTGCATCTTTCCGCCACGTTTTGTTGAAATCAGTTCAACTATTTTTTGCATAATCTTGCTGACAGACAGATAGACAGACAGACAGACAGACAAAAGAACAGATGCAGCTGAAAACATAAGTTCATTGGTGAATATAATACCGAGATTCGTCTGTTGTAAATTATCATCCCTGTATTGAATGTTGAGATTTGCCTGAGACATAAACACTATTTAGTAGATTGTTTGAGCTGTTTCTGCAGATACATTCAGAGAGAGAGAGAGAGAGAGAGAGAGAGAGAGAGAGAGAGAGAGAGAGAGAGAGAGATTTTATCTTATAAGATCATACGTGACCCAGAATTATTTTTGCTTCTTTTCTGTTTTTTTTTTCCCTTTAAAACGGATAGTTGAATGTAGATTCGTGTCTCATCCTCAATTTTCTTTTTTTTTTTCTTTTTTTTTTTCATTTTCTTTTTTTATTTCTACAGTGTCGCCCCTCAGCACCCTCTCTCTCTCTCTCTCTCTCTCTCTCTCTCTCTCTCTCTCTCTCTCTCT
This sequence comes from Conus betulinus, assembly GCA_016801955.1. Classification (NCBI taxonomy): domain Eukaryota; kingdom Metazoa; phylum Mollusca; class Gastropoda; order Neogastropoda; family Conidae; genus Conus; species Conus betulinus. The sequence continues at coordinate 335,651 of JADBJO010001685.1, read as the reverse complement.
CTCTCTCATTATCATTGGACTTACAGCCTTGGTATTGCCTCAGAAGTCGACTGGGCTGTAAACAGAGTCATTTTCTTCGAAAGTTTGTGCGAGATTTTGTTCAGATTTGTGGTCTGCGGTTGCCTATTTCTTTCTTTGTTTACAGCACGGCTAACTGTGCGTGGCCACCGTGTCGAGGCTGACGACATGGAGAAAAGAGCGTCAACATGATAAAACACTCAGTACAGGAACCGTCAATGCGTGCAACACTGCGAGCAAAGCAGACGGTGAGTCAGGAAGGATCTGTGTTCCAGGACGTGGGTTCTAGGAAGTGGACCTTTAAATAAATGTTAACGAACCGCTCAGAGAAACGTGGACAAAACGAGTCACAAGACAAAACACAACGCGTTTCGATCTCTTAGGTCTTTTCAGGGTGGGACACAGACAACGCGTTTTGACCTCTTAGGTCTTCTTCAGGTGGGACACAGACAATTGTTTGTGTTGTGTTTTGTCTTGTGACTCGTTTGCCCACGTTTCTCTGGGCGGTTTCGCTAACATTTATTTAAGATTTGTTTAGATTTCCGTCTGCAGTCGTCTCACTTCGCAATTAGATCTAGGAAGTGGGTTCTACGGCTTGGGTTTTTTTCTTCCCAGGTGTAGGTTTCAGGCGTT
>JADBJO010001685.1:315000-325000 GCA_016801955.1 Conus betulinus | reverse complement strand
TTGCGTGGTGTAAATTCGTTGATTAGAAGTTTACTTGCAGTCCCGCAAAGACAGGGGAAAGGGTCACCCCCCCCCCCCCCCCACCCCCCCCCCCCCCCCCCCCCACCCCACCCACAGAAAAACGTCACAGTTTGCGTTCTGCACAACAATAAATCCAAAAGAATGACCTTAACAGGATTTTCTGTCCCAGGCAACAATGATTCGAATGCACGCACAAAAGTGCGCGCGCACATATTAATGAGTGGAAGCATGTATATACACTCACGGAAACGCGCGTGCACACACACAAACATGCATGTGGATGTTGGGAAATTGACAATTTTTTTTTCTGTTCTTCTATGACCGTGCCAGACTTCCTGGATTCTACCGATGTTGTCTGTCCGTCTATCTGTCTGTCTCTCTCAAACACACACTGAGACACACACACAGACATAGAAACACACACACACACACACACACACACACACACACACACACACACACACACACACACACACACACACACACACACACACACACACACACACCGGCCGGCCAAATCGAACAGATCCTGTATTTGCCATTTGTGCGTGTCTTTGTGTAATTCTGGAGAATCAGTGGTCCTCAAGTTTTTTTTTTTTTTCTTTTAGGCAAAATTTAGAAAGAGAGGGGGTTAGTTACCGCTAAGGACAGACACACAAAGTACAGGACACGACACAATGCGTTTCGACCTCTTGGTCTTCTTCAAGCACAAGCAAATAACATTTAGGATAGTCAAAACGAAGAACGAGAAACCACTTACCTTCTCATATTCAGCGCACGATCAAAAATGGATGCCGGACGAAAACGAGGCCACCAAGAAGGGGATCATGGGAGCTGAAATAGTAAGCGCGCGCACGCGTGTGTGTGTGTGTGTGTGTGTGTGTGTGTGTGTGTGTGTGTGTGTGTGTGTGTGTGTGTGTGTGTGTGTGTGTGAAAACAATGGGGTTTGTAGCTTGTTTTGAAGAATGGTATGGTGCATTGGTGACAGTAGTGATTATGGTGGATTGATCATAGTGCAGTGGGGGGAAAATGAAAAAAAAAAGAAATATAAAGATAAATAAATAAAAGATAATTAAAAAAAATATTGAGACTAAAAGAACTTTGCTCCCCTTCCTCTCTCTCTTTCTCCCTACCCCCCCTCTCTCTCTCTCTCTCTCTCTCTCTCTCTAGCTTATCCATAATAAGGTATTTATTATTGGTGTTGGCAGTCATTATTGCTTTCGTGTGTAAGTGCATCCATGGATGTTGAAACAGTAGCATTGTTTTAATTCATGTTTGGTTTGGATTTACTGTTTACGTCGTTTGCCTTTTGCTTTGCATCCCCCATTTCATCAAAGCGGTATAGCTAGTGACATTAAAAATGTTCTGTGCTCAGTTCAGTTCAGTTCTCTCTACCTTATCCTTCCTTTCCTAAGCACATTTACAGCATGCCCCTTTCAGTAGCTGCGGCGTGGGGTGTGAAGGGAGGGGGCGGGCATGGAATATAGTCTCCTCGATATCCAGTCGAATGTCTTCAGATGTCTCAAGAGAAAAGATTTCCCCCGGGGCAGTTCCACTGCCATCAGTTGGTAACAGGGTACAGACGGTTCCTAGCCTGTTACGCCACCTTGCTCCAAAGTCAGTATACTGTTTCTGATTTGGCAAGACATGGAACACAGACAACATGCAACAAACACAGAGGCTCTTGTCACGCAGATTCTTCTACACGGGAGGACACAGTGAAGAATCAATGCCAGTGAGCTTATAGCAGTCTGCATAGTACCATTTTCGGCGATGATGAGACTGGGCGTCTGAGAGTGATGTTATCGTAATGCTTTGGTTTCTCTTTGCAGGAGCAGGAGGAGGGGGTGTGGTGGGAGAAAGTGACTAATAATCAACATTAAGAGAGAGAGAGAGAGAGAGAGAGAGAGAGAGAGAGAGAGAGAGAGATATATATATATATATATATATATATATATATATATATATATATTATTTGTTTTTTTTTTTTTTAATTCTGTAGCTTGTTTATTTCACTGAATGCTTGAAAAAAACATAAAAGTAATGCAGATTTTATATACAGATAAGTTAATTTTCGACCAGCACGTCTTCTTCTTCAAACAGAATAAACCTTCATTTGTGACGCCAGAAGAGGACTTATTCGTCGAAAATTTACTTGTCTGCTTTGTACTGTATGTAAGATGACCCAATCACCTGTTTTGTACTGTGTGTGTGTGTGTGTGTGTGTGTGTGTGTGTGTGTGTGTGTGTGTGTGTGTGTGTGTGTGTGTGTGTGTGTGTGTGTGTGTGTGTGTGTGCGCGCGCGTGCGGGCGTACATACGTGCGTGGGCGCGCGCGCGTGCGCGCGCGCGTGTGTGTGTGTGTCTGTTTGTGTGCGTGTGTGTGTGCGCACGCGCGTGCGAGTTCTTGTGGGCACGTGTATGTGTATTCCTCCATTCTGATTCTGAACGAATGGACAGGATTGATCAGTCCTTGTGTAAGAGGATCTCAAATCTAAAATGAAAATCTGAACAGTAATTACGGCATGCAAAGCTGCAAAAAGGAGCGTTTTTAACACTGCTGGACACGGACATTAAACCTGAGGGTAGATGACTAAGTGGCCATTTAAACAGGAGAATATTCAGTCTCTCGACTCCTTTTGATCTCTTGCAATCTATACTGATGTCTATGATGTACATCAGACATAGAGGAAAGCAAAAGAAAACAAAGAAAGAAACAAAATAAACAAAAACATGAACAATGTTTACCCTTCAAGCAAGCTTGGCGGAGTGTCACATAAAAAAATTTCAGATATATCACATGAAAGAAGATAAAAACGACAATGTAGATTTTAAAAAAAAATTATCAAAACCAACAGATCTCGTAAAATCATAAATAGCATGAACGTTTCAAATCATGGCACTGAGTTATTGCCGCAGCTGTCAAAATTGATTTCGGCGCGTTTTCTTTGTAATATTCCCTCGGCATGATCAACCAGGATTAGACTTCTTTCCCAGAAGGCCACGCTTTAAATATCGAGCAAAATGGAACCAAGAGGAGGGACGACAAAATTCTCTAGCCCCGAGAGATAGAATCACGTGGCAGGCATCCGGCGCTTTTTTTTCCCTACAAAAGTTCCCGAGGCTCTCAATGGTTGAGCAGCAGACGCTGTGTGATTAAAGCTTTTATCGATGTTCTGAAGCCGTGCCTGCAGTGCCGCCCAGTCGCTTCCGCCATTCTGTGGAAACGGAAAGGGGCTGAATCTGTGGTGTGGACAGATGAAGTTATCTAGCCTTGTTAAGACAAAAATGTTAAAGCTGTGACAGACAAGGGTTTTTTTTTTTCACCAGCAGGATTCTGGAGTAATAAAATGAGGCCTGCATATGAACTGCTTGACACGAACTCCTGACCAGTTACGTGATACTGACTGTATCACAAGCGCTGTACGTAAAACAGACCTAGACCTTAGACCATCTCACAAACTCTTAAGTCAAACAAACCTTTATCTAATCACTAACCCTTTACGTCAAACAGCTCTATCACCAACGAAGTACGTCAAAGAGATCCTCTCACAAATCCTTAAGCGCAAACGTACCTTATCTTCAAACCTGTCCTGATGTCAAACAGATTCTATAATCAACTCTGTGCTGGAGTCAAACAAATCCTATCATGAACCCGCTCTGATGTCATAGACACCTTATGAATTCTGCCTTGACGTCAAACAGACCCTATAATCAACCCTATCCTGACGTCAGACCCCATCATCAGCCCTGTTCTGACGTCAAACAGACCCTATCATCAACTCTGTTCTGACGTCAAACAGACCCTATTATCAACCCTGTTCTGACGTCATACAGACCTTTCATCAACCCTGTCCAGACGTCATACAGACCCTATCATCATCAATCTGACCTGACGTTGAACAGAGCCTATCATCAACCCTGTCCTGACGTCGAACAACCCAATCATCATCAATCCTGATCTGACGTCATACAGACCCTATCATCAACCCTGTGCTAACGTCAAACAGACTCTATCATCATCAATCCTGAACTGACGTCATACAGACCTTATCATCAACCCTGTCCTGACGTCAAACAGGCCCTATCATCATCAATCCTGACCTGATGTCATACAGACCCTATCATCAACCCCCATGCTGACGTTAAACAGGCCCTATCATCATCAATCCTGACCTGATGTCATACAGACCCTATCATCAACCCCGTGCTGACGTTAAACAGGCCCCATCATCATCAATCCTGACCTGACGTCATACAGACCCTATCATCAACCCTGTGCTGACGTCAAACAGGCCCTATCATCATCAATCCTGATCTGACGTCATACAGACCCTATCATCAACCCTGTGCTGACGTCAAACAGGCCCTATTATCATCAATCGTGACCTGACGTCATACAGATCCTATAAACAACCCTGTGCTGACGTCAAACAGGCCCTATCATCATCAATCCTGACATGACGTCATACAGACCCTATAAACAACCCTGTGCTGACGTCAAACAGACCCTATCATCATCAATTCTGACATGAAGTTGCACAGACCCTATCATGGCAGTACAAATCTCCAAGTACAGTAATAGATTATTTCAGGCTAATGATATGCCTACTGTCATATCATTGATATTGCAAAGATACTTTTGCAGCTTTCTTTCGACCCAGACTTTCTTTTTAATCCTTTTTTTTCTCTTATTCCTGAACCCCCATCTCCAGCCAATCCCTTGTCTATATCCTGTAGTCTTTCAATCAAGATAACAATCATGAGACAGAAGGGAAAGACATGCTTAAGATGATTCTAACACGGCTACACTATCATCCTTTGAACACAAGTATTCACGTTGACACATGCGGCCAGCCAGCAGAACACATACCCACGTGAAAACACATACAAACAGACATACATACCATGTACAAATACATGCACACATTCAAACATGCATGCTGCTCCAGCTATGGCAGCAGGATGCTGAAAAGTTTTCAAGTGATATTTCCTTTTAGAAATACCAGTCATAATTTCATTTTGTCGCTGCAGGCGCGCTTCAATTCTCCAACAAATCAGAGTGCTCAGGAAGGATGGCAAAATTGTGGTTCCATAGAAAAAAAAAATCACGCGGTGCGCATCTGGTCTTTTTTTTTTTTTTTTTTTTTTTTTTTTTCATGTCTTTTTCTTTCTATCTCTTTTTTCAACGGTTCTGTAGGCCCTAAATGATCGCGAAGCAGTTGCTGTGTGATTACGCTTTTATTGACGTTCAAAAGCCACGCCAGTAGTGCCGCCTGTTTTGCTTCTACAAAACTGTGAAAACTGAACAGAGCGGAATCCATGGAACGGGGAGATGCAGTTATCTGAGCTTGTCAAGGCAACGGCTTTCTACAGACATTTACGGACTTCGTTTTTCACTGGCAGAATTCTGCGATAATGAACTGAAGTTTTGCATGTGAACTGCTGCTTACAACAACGAGTGTCATGCCTTCACCAGTCCAGTATGTGAAACAAATCTCTCCACAACCTGTACGTCAAATATACTTATCACAGAAACTGTACGTCAAACAGACCTTATCACGCACCCTGTACGTCAAACAGACCTTATCACGCACATTGTACGTCAAACAGACCTTATCACGCACCTTGTACGTCAAACAGACCTTATCACGCACCTTGTACGTCAAACAGACCTTATCGCGCACCCTGTACGTCAAGCAGACCTTATCGCGCACCCTGTACGTCAAGCAGACCTTATCGCGCACCCTGTACGTCAAGCAGACCTTATCGCGCACCCTGTACGTCAAGCAGACCTTATCGCGCACCCTGTACGTCAAGCAGACCTTATCGCGCACCCTGTACGTCAAGCAGACCTTATCGCGCACCCTGTACGTCAAGCAGACCTTATCGCGCACCCTGTACGTCAAGCAGACCTTATCGCGCGCACCCTGTACGTCAAGCAGACCTTATCGCGCACCCTGTACGTCAAGCAGCAGAATCGCGCACCCTGTACGTCAAGCAGACCTTATCGCGCACCCTGTACGTCAAGCAGACCTTATCGCGCACCCTGTACGTCAAGCAGACCTTATCGCGCACCCTGTACGTCAAGCAGACCTTATCGCGCACCCTGTACGTCAAGCAGACCTTATCGCGCACCCTGTACGTCAAGCAGACCTTATCGCGCACCCTGTACGTCAAGCAGACCTTATCGCGCACCCTGTACGTCAAGCAGACCTTATCGCGCACCCTGTACGTCAAGCAGACCTTATCGCGCACCCTGTACGTCAAGCAGACCTTATCGCGCACCCTGTACGTCAAGCAGCACCTTATCGCGCACCCTGTACGTCAAGCAGACCTTATCGCGCACCCTGTACGTCAAGCAGACCTTATCGCGCACCCTGTACGTCAAGCAGACCTTATCGCGCACCCTGTACGTCAAGCAGACCTTATCGCGCACCCTGTACGTCAAGCAGACCTTATCGCGCACCCTGTACGTCAAGCAGACCTTATCGCGCACCCTGTACGTCAAGCAGACCTTATCGCGCACCCTGTACGTCAAGCAGACCTTATCGCGCACCCTGTACGTCAAGCAGACCTTATCGCGCACCCTGTACGTCAAGCAGACCTTATCGCGCACCCTGTACGTCAAGCAGACCTTATCACGCACCCTGTACGTCAAGCAGACCTTATCACGCACCCTGTACGTCAAGCAGACCTTATCACGCACCCTGTACGTCAAGCAGACCTTATCACGCACCCTGTACGTCAAGCAGACCTTATCACGCACCCCTGTACGTCAAGCAGACCTTATCACGCACCCTGTACGTCAAGCAGACCTATCACGCACCCTGTACGTCAAGCAGACCTTATCACGCACCCTGTACGTCAAGCAGACCTTATCACGCACCCTGTACGTCAAGCAGACCTTATCACGCACCATGTACGTCAAGCAGACCTTATCACGCACCCTGTACGTCAAGCAGACCTTATCACGCACCCTGTACGTCAAGCAGACCTTATCACGCACCCTGTACGTCAAGCAGACCTTATCACGCACCCTGTACGTCAAGCAGACCTTATCACGCACCCTGTACGTCAAACAGACCTTTATCACGCACCTTGTACGTCAAACAGACCTAGCAGACCTTATCACGCACCTTGTAAGTCAAGCAGACCTTATCACGCACCTTGTAAGTCAAACAGACCTTATCACGCACCTTGTAAGTCAAGCAGACCTTATCACGCACCTTGTAAGTCAAGCAGACCTTATCACGCACCTTGTAAGTCAAAACAGACCTTATCACGCACCTTGTAAGTCAAACAGACCTTATCACGCACCTTGTACGTCAAACAGACCTTATCACGCACCTTGTAAGTCAAACAGACCTTATCACGCACCTTGTACGTCAAACAGACCTTATCACGCACCCTGTACGTCAAACAGACCTTATCACGCACCTTGTAAGTCAAACAGACCTTGTCACGCACCTTGTAAGTCAAACAGACCTTGTTCACGCACCTTGTACGTCAAACAGACCTTATCACGCACCTTGTACGTCAAACAGACCTTATCACGCACCTTGTACGTCAAACAGACCTTATCACGCACCTTGTACGTCAAACAGACCTTATCACGCACCTTGTACGTCAAACAGACCTTATCACGCACCTTGTACGTCAAACAGACCTTATCACGCACCTTGTACGTCAAACAGACCTTATCACGCACCTTGTAAGTCAAACAGACCTTATCACGCACCTTGTAAGTCAAACAGACCTTATCACGCACCTTGTAAGTCAAACAGACCTTGTCACGCACCTTGTACGTCAAACAGACCTTGTCACGCACCTTGTACGTCAAACAGACCTTGTCACGCACCTTGTACGTCAAACAGACCTTGTCACGCACCCTGTACGTCAAACAGACCTTATCACGCACCTTGTACGTCAAACAGACCTTGTCACGCACCCTGTAAGTCAAACAGACCTTATCACGCACCCTGTAAGTCAAACAGACCTTGTCACGCACCTTGTACGTCAAACAGACCTTATCACGCACCCTGTAAGTCAAACAGACCTTGTCACGCACCTTGTACGTCAAACAGACCTTGTCACGCACCCTGTACGTCAAACAGACCTTGTCACGCACCTTGTACGTCAACACAGACCTTATCACGCACCTTGTACGTCAAACAGACCTTGTCACGCACCCTGTACGTCAAACAGACCTTATCACGCACCTTGTACGTCAAACAGACCTTGTCACGCACCCTGTACGTCAAACAGACCTTATCACGCACCTTGTACGTCAAACAGACCTTGTCACGCACCTTGTACGTCAAACAGACCTTGTCACGCACCTTGTACGTCAAACAGACCTTGTCACGCACCTTGTACGTCAAACAGACCTTGTCACGCACCTTGTACGTCAAACAGACCTTATCACGCACCTTGTACGTCAAACAGACCTTGTCACGCACCTTGTACGTCAAACAGACCTTATCACGCACCTTGTACGTCAAACAGACCTTGTCACGCACCTTGTACGTCAAACAGACCTTATCACGACACCTTGTACGTCAAACAGACCTTGTCACGCACCTTGTACGTCAAACAGACCTTATCACGCACCTTGTACGTCAAACAGACCTTATCACGCACCTTGTACGTCAAACAGACCGTACCATGGACCTTTTGTTACCAACCCTGCACCTCATGCAGACCTTACCACCAATTCTGACTGTCAAATAGACCCTGTCACGTGTCAAACCGACCTGCCTGCATCCATCTTTTAAGTCAAACATGCCTTATCGCCAACCCTTTAAGTCAAACAGATCAACTTTTTAAACCATATAGACTCAATCACAAACCGTGTACGTAAAATATTCTCTTTCACTATCCATTTCTGATCAAGAATCCCCTGACATTAAACACCTTAATACATCTCAATATCAAGCAGAGCAATGAAATCTTTTACGTACAACAGATCCTATATCTTAAGTCCACAGGACGTCCCCAGTTAACTATTACAATGGTGAAATGGCGAGATAAGGTATGCCTAAAGCAGAATTATAATTACATTCTCATGCTATAAATGAAATGCACGTGCAAGCAGGCTAAAACACACACAGCCCCTAGCGCCAAAATATATGTGAAAAACAGATCCTTTCACTTGAATCAATATGTTCATGATTTACAACCAAGTTCATCTGCAAGACTGCAGCGACTTCTGCGTGGTATGAATCTTACTGTCGTTTCACGAATAATACCGAAATTCTTTTGCGGCTTGCAGTTGATTTTGGACTACCTTTCATGCATCCTTTTGGCCTTTTTTTTTTTTTTTTTTTTTTTAAAGACAAAATGGTTGTTCAGCAAATGTGTGGAAATATGGTTTATGGAAAGAAGATTGTAAGTGTCGTATGCTTCAAACGAAATAATAACAGCACATATCTCCTCCCCTAGGTTTTTCCATCCGCCCTGCACCAAAAAACATTTACACATACACATACGCACCCATACATAGACATAAATACTATCAGTTGATATACCTTCATCCTCTTCAAACAGTTGCGTCTAGATGCCAAAATTCCCAGGAGTCGCCTATAATTATTGATTGTTTTGACTCCATCCTAGAAAAACCACACATCAATTTTCAAACAAAATGAGCCTAAATTCGATGAAAGATAAAATTCTTTTTGGAGACAGGGTCACGTGACGTACGTCTAGAATTTTTTTTCAACAACAGCTCAGAATGTTCCCGACTGTTCTGCAGCAGACGTTGTGTGACTATCATCAGCTTTTATCACCAGTCTTGAAGCCGTGCCAATGGTGCTACGTCTGTACTCCCACAATTCTGTCGAAACGGAAAAGGCTGAATTTCAGGAGGCCGAGAGATAGACTTATCTAACCTTGTTAAGGCAGCTTTATGCGGACAGATAGAGTTTCGCTTTCTAAGAAACTGTGGGATAATGAAGTGAAGCCTGGCACGCGAAAAACCTG
>JADBJO010001685.1:305000-310000 GCA_016801955.1 Conus betulinus | reverse complement strand
CCGAGGAATGTACTCATTACCAGCAGTGAAAGGGTTAATAATTCTCTCTCTCTCTCTCTCTCTCTCTCTCTCTCTCTCTCTCTCTCTCTCTCTCTCTCTCTGAAAACATCAATCAGACTTATAAAACAAGGTATAAGAATTCCTCGTTGACCAATGGAAATATGAAACTCTGTGAGTATGCTTTTGGTTCTGCTTGGATGAACGAACGTGTAGGTGAGATGAATAATTCTATCTAACTTTTCCGGGAAAGACTGGTAGCAGTCAACGAAATCAGAACCCACATGTACAAGCCCATGACAGACTGAATAACATAGAATGTAAAGTCATCTATATTGTTTACCAGTTTGCATGTCATTAAAAACACATAAAGAAACAAAAAACGCCTTATACTTAGGCTTCGATTTGATGTGTCTGACTTTTTCTATTCATTGTTTTCATCAAAGATGGTCAAATGATAACATTTCATTACATATCTGGCCGAAATTCAAAAAAGAAGAAGTGGGCGCTTTTGTACTGTCTTATCCAGCACTATGAGATTTTAGACAGCGATTTCTTCACAAAAGCACATCAACCATTCATGCTCTCTCTGATTAATGTGTCATCCAATGAAATACAGTTAACCAGTTCACTATTTATTTGAACAAGCCATTCAAAAAGGAAAGCGCTTCTGTGATATTATAAAGAGAAAAATCAAAGTGCGATTTTGACGATTTGAATTACAAATGTATAAACCAGTTCTCTGGGGCTGTGGCCTTTAACAATAAAATATTTGATTCTCTCCATATATGTCTGTCTGCCTATCTGGCTCTGCCTGTCTGTGTGTCCATGTGTCTGTCTGTCTGTCTCTCCCCCCTCTCCCTCCCTCTCTATATCTATGTTTATGTATCTACGTATTTCTCTCTCTCTCTCTCTCTCTCTCTCTCTCTCTCTCTCTCTCTCTCTCTCTCTCTCTCTCTCTCTCTCTCTCTCTCTCTCTCGCACTTGTATTATGACAGAAAGAGATTATGAATGCAAAGCTGCAAAAAGGAGCAAATATCGGCATTCCTGGACATGGACGTTAAACCTGAGGGCGGCTGACTAACTGACCACTTAAACGGGAGAACAGAGTATGTCTTGACTATCTTTTTGTCTCTCACAATCTAAATGATACCTGTTGAGTATGTCTGACACTGTGACAGAAAGAAGAAAACAAACAAACAAAAACATGAACTGTGGTGAACTTTACGAGCTTGGCGGTGTTTCCCATAAAAATTCACATATATCACATTTAAACCTCCAAGCGTGTATGTAAAAAAAAAAAATCATCAAGCTAACAGATCTTAAATTGTGTGAATAGCATAAACGTTTCAAATCATGGCACTGAGTTATTGCTGCAGCTGTCAAAATCGATTTATCGTGCGTTCTTTTGTAATATTCCCCCCCTTGGACTTGTCAACCACGATTAGATTCTTTCCCAGAAGGCCACGCTTCAATTCTCCATCAAAATGGAACCAAGAGGAGGGACGACAAAATTCTCTAGCCCCGAGAGATAGAATCACGTGGCAGGCATCCGGCGCTTTTTTTTCCCTACAAAAGTTCCCGAGGCTCTCAGTGGTTGAGCAGCAGACGCTGTGTGATTAAAGCTTTTATCGATGTTCTGAAGCCGTGCCTGCAGTGCCGCCTAGTCGCTTCCGCCATCTGTGGAAACGGAAAGGGGCTGAATCTGTGGAGTGGTGAGATGAAGTTATCTAACCTTGTTAAGAAAACCGCTTTAGAGCTGTGAACAGACAAGAAGTTTCTTTTTCACCAGCTGGATTCTGCTGTAATTAAGTGAGGCCTGGCACACTTGACACGAACTCACTGTGACCAGTTAACGTGACATAGACTAGATCACACCAATGCCCTGCGTGTCAAATATATCCTCTAGGAAACTCACGAGACAGACCCTATCACAACCCTTTACCTCAAACAGACCCTATCATTAGCCCTACACTTAAAAAGACACTATCATCAGTCCTGTACTTCAAAAAGGCCCTGTAACTGACCCTTTGCCTCAAACTGACCCAGTCACCAATCCTGGATGTGTCACAGAATCTATCATCCGCCCATTACGTCGAAAAGACCCTTTCACCAATGTTGTACAATCTAAAAAAAAAAAAAAAAACCCTGTCACCAATTCTGCACGTCAAAAAGACTCTACCACGCAGCTGGCCTTATCGGCAGCCTGATATATATCAAACAGACCCTGTCTGCAACCCTGTACATTAAACAGACCCATTCTATTTCAAGACTTCAAACATAATTATCCTATCCTAAACCCTGTCGTGACGTCAAACAGACCCTGTCATCAACCCTATCCTGACGTCAAAAAGGCCCTGTCATCAATGCTTTCCTGAAGTCGAACATATCCTACTATTAAAACATTTCCTGACTTCAAATGCACGCTGTCACGGCAATCCAAATAATCATGATGGTTTACTGCTTTGCTAATCCTCGATGCCGTGTTCCCGCTCTCCTTTTTCTTCATTCCCTAGTCCTTTACTGATGACTGAAGGCAAGAGGTAAGCTTAAAACGACCTTCACACTCCTATACTATCCATAGCCTATTCTAAAAGAACATTGATCCATACAAACACATGCAGCCAGCAGACACATATACACGTGCAAACACAGACATACAAACATGCACACTGTGAACGCATACGTACATAGATACATGCTATTCCAGCTATCGCACTTGGATGCTGAGAAGTTTTCCAAGTAATCTTTCCCTGCAGAAGTATCAATCATACTTTCATTCTGTACCGGTAGAGCACGTGTCAATTCTCCAACGAATCAGAAGGCTCGGGAAGGACGACAAAAGGTATGGTTACACGTGAGAAAGAATGATCCCTTTGTGCTCATCCAGAATGCTTTTTCTTTTTCTTTTTTTTCTGTTTTTTGTTTTGTTTTTTTTTTTTTCGTTCTTTCATTTCAGCGGTCCCTTAGGCTCTCAAAGATCGTGAAGCAGACGCTATGCGATTACGCTTTTATCGACGTTCAAAAGCCGTGCCAGCGGTGCCGCATCACTGCTTCTACCCAACTGTGAAAACCGAAAAGAGAGGAATCAGTGGAACGGGGAGATGCAGTTATTTGAGCTTGTCAAGACAACGGCTCTCTGCAGACATTCACGGGGTTCCTCTTTTCACTAGCAGACTTCTGGGATAATGAACTGAAGCTTTGCACACGAACTGCTTAACACACACACACACACACACACACACACACACACACACACACACACACACACACACACACACACAAATGAATGTCAAATAGATGCTGTCGCCAGCCTTGTACGTCAAACAGACCTTGTCATCAAGCCATTCAGTCAAACAGACCTTTTCACTAATCCTTTAAGTCAAACAGAACTTAAAACAAAACTTAACATCAAACTGATCAATCTTTTAGATCAAACAGACTCAATCACCAACCTTATACGTAACACAGACTATTTCAGTATCCATCACATTAAACACACCTAACTATAACACTGCATAAGTAAACCTACCACAATGATGTAAGCAAAACAGATTCTGTCGCTAATGTTAAACAACCCTTATCATCTGACGCATAACACACACACACACACACACACACACACACACACACACACACACACACACACACACACACACAGACACACAGAGACAGAGAGAGACAGAGAGAGAGAGAGAGAGAGAGAGAGACAGAGACAGAGAGAGAGAGACAGAGAGAGAGAGAGTCTATTTGTGGAGTTTACAGGATGTCCTGATTAACTGAGAAAAGAGCTGTGTGGAATGATGAGATAAGGTGTGCCTAAAGCAGAAATATAATTACAACCTCATATTATCCACAATGTGTACACGTAACCATGCTTCAATGGAAACAGCCGCTATCGCCACGCGATATGTCAAACAGATCCTCTCATGTCGGTCCAAATGTTCATGATTTACAACCTAATTTATCTGCCAGACTGCAAAGACCTCTGTATAGTATGAATCTCTCTGCCTTCCGTGAATAATGCTTTTCTGGCCCTCTGTCAATGTTGGACTTATTTTCATGCAAACTTCACGCTTTTTTTAAATGAGCAAAATGGTTATTGAGAAAGGCAGAAGGGGGACTTGGGGAAGAAGGTTTTTATGGAGGTGTGCTTCGAATGAACTGCTCATAACACACATTTCCTCCCCTATGTTTTATCCACACTACGTGCAAGGACATTCCTTGATACGCACTCGTGCATATACATGTCTTCTATGGTGCGGTGTATTTTCATGTTTTTCAAGCTGTTGCATACGAATGCCTAAATTTCCCAAGAGTCATCCATTCTGCTTTGACTCCATCCCAGAAGGCCAAGCATCAATTTGAAACAAAGCACAGTCCACTGTAGATGGAGGATAAAATTCTTGCTGGAGATTGGGTCACGAAGCGTACATCTAGACTTTTTTAAACACAACGGCTCAGAATGTTCCGGACCGTTC
Organism: Conus betulinus; assembly: GCA_016801955.1. NCBI lineage: Eukaryota > Metazoa > Mollusca > Gastropoda > Neogastropoda > Conidae > Conus > Conus betulinus. Next base: position 305,522 of record JADBJO010001685.1, on the reverse strand, counting down.
TGTAGCAGACGTTGTGTGACTATCATCAGCTTTTATCACCAGTCTTGAAGCCGTGCCAATGGTGCTACGTCTGTACCCCCGCAATTCTGTCAAAACGGAAAGGGGCTGAATCCAGGGGGTGGAGAGATAGAGTTATCTAACCTTGTTAAGACAGTTTGCAGTGGACAGATAGGGAGTTTCCCTTTCAAGGGAACTGTGGGATAATGAAGTAGAGGCTGGCACGCGAAAAGCCTGCCACAGATTGTTGCACCCATACCGCTATCAGAAACGGGCCTCATAGCCAGCTTGTTACGTCACACACAGACCGCATTATCAACCTGTGACGCAGCACAGACTCTATCGACAACCCATCACGTGACATGGACTCTTGTAGCATCTCTGTGAGTCATGGGCTCCACAGCATCTCCGTGAGTTATAATTTTCATAACTTATTTGTGGTTCTGGGTAAGTGAAAGACCATGTGAATTCAGATCACTGATTCCACCATTCACAGGAATGTTAACAAAATTCGGCCAATCACAT
>JADBJO010001685.1:297500-300000 GCA_016801955.1 Conus betulinus | reverse complement strand
TTCATCTTTATCTCCATCACTTTCATGCATTAACTAAATGTCCTCCTCCACCCTCTACCTTTCCATGCCACCCACTCCTCCCCTTTCCGTGCTTTATCCCCGTCCCCGCGTCTCCCCTGTCCTCCTTCCTCTCCTTCCCCCAAATCTGTCTTCTCTTTCCCTCCATTCTTGTCATTCCTTCTCTGGTCCCTCCCTCCCTCCGCTTCCTCCCCGCCACTATTCCAATGCTTTGCCATACAACCGCTTCGAATCCCTTGAAATAGAGGGGGGAAACAGTGTCTGAACCCCGAATCGGACCACGGAAGTTTAAGCCTTCATAACAATACTCTCCCGACTGAGCTAGTCCGGCTGGCAGGAAGCATGGTACTTTTAATCCTTATGAATGCCGACTGCCAAATGTGTTTTACTGGCTTGGAATCTCGAAGCTTGGCTTGGCTGTATGGTCGCATCAAAAACACAACTGACGCCACTTTCTAGTACAAAGTCATTCGCTCGAGATCTGTCCTGTATATTGATAAGTCATCACGCTCAACTTGGACAAGAATCGGGATAAGGAATTGTATCACCGACAACAAAGATTACATTGCACATACACGCAAACGCAAGCGCAGCGCGCGCATACACGTACATGTGCCAGCACACAAACATATCGACAGACTAACAGAATGCGAACAGATGCACAGATTGTTGCAATAAGCCTCAGCTGGCAAATCCTCTCCCTTGGGTTCAAGATCATGTAATCATTCAACCAATCAACCAGTCAGGCAATAAACCAACATCTCTCTCTCTCTCTCTCTCTCTCTCTCTCTCTCTCTCTCTCTCTCTCTCTCTCTCTCAGCTTGGTTTTGGATATGTATGGGCGAACCAAGGAGTTCAGAATGTTAAACACTTTTCGCATGAATTTAATGCAGACTGATTTCATGTTGATGGCAAGATTGGGATTCCCATATTGAAGACAGTGACAGGTTTAACATGTATAAGACACTTTGCACCATACATGATGTCAAGACGTATTTGAAAATGGATTTTACGCACACATCTGAAATGCATAATGACAAGGTTTAGATGTGGTGTTTCAGAAACTGCTGTACAACATTATCGTTACAAGAAACACTCTGAGATTGATTTGCGTTGTCCTCTTTGCAAAAAGGGAAATGAAGATGAACAGAATTTTGTTTTGTGTTGTCCTGTATTAAGTGATTTAAGAATGCCATATATACCACGAAAATATTACAATGATCGTAACCAGTTTCGCTTAAGTTGCTTCTAGCTTCTGGAAAAGATGGCATTGTGAGAGCATTTATCGATTTACGTATGCAAAGCATTTTAGCTGCGTTCTGTAATGACATCATGATAAAAGGAATCTAGTGATCTCTATTGTTGCAAATAATACTGGGTTACATATTTTGTTTTTTGTACCCCCTTCATGAGAGGCAAAGGCCTAAATAAATAAAATATCATTCGTTCATTCTCTTTCTCTCTCTTTCTCTCCTCCCTCCCTCCCTACCTCTCTCTTTCTCTCCTGTGTCTGTCTATCTGTATATATGTATGTGTCTGTTTATCTGTCTGTATATCTATATCTATCTATATGTATATGTATCTGCCTATCTATCTATCTATCTATCTATCTATCTATCTATCTATCTATCTGTCTATCTGTGTCTGTCTATTTATCTATCTATATAACTATATTTCTCTACTATCTATCTGTCAGTCTGTCTGTCTCTCAGTCTCTGTATCTGAGTGTGTGTGTGTGTGTGTGTGTGCGTGCGCGCGCGTGTGTGTGTGTGTGTGTGTGTGTGTGTGTGTGTGTGTGTGTGTGTGTGTGTGTGTGTGTGTGTGTGTGTGTGTGTGTGTGTGTGTGTGTGTGTGTGTGTGTGTGTGTGTGTTATGTCTGTCTGTCTGTCTGTCTGTCTATCTGTCTTTTAACTATGCGAGGATTAAACTCCAGGGCACGGATGCATAGTGAGGAGATGGTGGACCCACAGTCTCAGAACTTCTCATGAGCAGAGATAACGAAGTCAGTATCTAGTCATGCCGCGTCCGCTTTCGGCTCGCCGTGCATCCGTGCCCTGTCCTCCTCTACAACACAAACCAATATAGCTAGGTCTGCAAAGACAGAAAGAAAGACAGACAGACTGATTGACTGACAGATAAATATAAATAGAGAAATAGGCAGAGAGAAAGAGGTAGCAGACAGAAAGTTAGACTGACAGATAGATAGATAGATAGATAGATAGATAGATAGATAGATAGATATAGATAGATAGATAGATAGATGGATGATGGATGGATGGATGGATGGATGGACGGACGGACGGACGGACGGACGGACGGACGGACGGACAGACAGACAGACAGACAGACAGACAGACAGACAGACAGATAGATAGATAGATAGATAACTTTCAATAGTTCTCTGCGACCCACTTCCGGCTTTACTCAGTCTCTGACGGCGTCTCTAAGGAGCGAAACACTGTAGTTTTGAACGAACGTTTTT
>JADBJO010001685.1:282500-285000 GCA_016801955.1 Conus betulinus | reverse complement strand
AGGGGAAAAAAAACCCTGAGAGGGATTAATTCTAATCTAACTACACTGATGCAAACAATCTAGAACTGGACAGGGGCTGTTTTTTGAGCCGCAGAAGAAACCACATCGCTGTTGTGATTTGGTTGTTGCTCCTTTGTTTGTTTTGTAACATCGTCAGCTCCTGTGCATGCAGGGTAACTATTTCGTAATGTTTCTCTTTACGCATAACTCATTGTTATCTGTTCTGAATAGACTATCCTGAGATCAGTCGTTCAGCGACAAATCGTTTTGCAGAATGCACGCAGGGAGCGGTTAGGGTTGTGCAAGATGGACTCATGCACGCGCGAGCTAACGCGTGCGCGCACGCACGACGCACGCACGCACGCCGCACGCACGCACGCACACACACACACACACACACACAACACTGCACACACACACAAACTGAGAGAGAGACAAAACGCAGACCACAGACGGACATACACACAGACGGACACACACATGCACATACACAGAGAGAGAGAGGGAGAGAGAGAGAGAGAGAGAGAGAGAGAGAGAGAGAGAGAGAGAGAGAGAGAGAGAGAGAGAGAGAGAGAGAGAGAGGAGACGGAAGTCGGCTGTGGACATACGCAAGAAAAGGATTCTGTTTTTTAGGCAGACATTGATGATGCCCCTAGAGGGCTAGTCAAAGAAAAAAGAAAGAATATTTACATTTTAATGTGTTCTCCTACCCCCCCCCCCCCCCCCCCCCCCCCCCCCCCACCCCCCGACATCAGCCCTACTCTTCCTTCCATTTCCCCCTTTGGGAAATTGTTATCAAGTCCGCGTCTTAATGACTGGGGAATTCTTTGCCAGCTCTCGCTTTCTCCAGTTTTTTTTTTTCAATCAATATATGTGTGTACGTATGCATGTATGAATGTTTGTATGTCTGTATGTATGTATGTATGTATGTATGTGTGTATGTATGTATGTATGTACGTATGTATGTATGTGTTTGTATATGTAATATGTATGTATTTAAGTATGCATGGATGGATACACGTGTGTGTGCGTGCGTGCGTGCGTGCGTGCATATATATGTGTGTGTGTGTGTGTGTGTGTGTGTGTGTGTGTGTGTGTGTGTGTGTGTGTGTGTGTGTGTGTGTGTGTGTGTTGTCAAAGAAAACGCACGCACAGAAAGCATTCACAGAGCTAGAAAACAGAAAGGGTGGAAGAGGCCATGGGGAATACAGAGAGAGAGAGAGAGAGAGAGAGAGAGAGAGAGAGAGAGAGAGAGAGAGAGAGAGAGACAGAGAGACAGAGAGAGAGAGAGTCAGAGAGCGAGAGACAGAGAAAGAGAGAGAGAGAGACAGAGAGAGAGAGAGAGAGAGAGAGAGAGAGAGAGAGAGAGAGAGAGAGAGAGAGAGAGAGAGAGAAGAGAGAGAGAGAAGAGGGAGGGGGGGAGGAGGAGGAAGAGAAACAGACGAGTTTAAAACTGTGAACCCACAATCCTTTCTTAAACAAATATTCCTTTGACCACAATTTTAGTGTTATTTGAGGATGAATCGATGCCAAATCACCCACTGAATGAATCGGAATTCTTTTAAAGCATTTCTCAATGCCTGGCCTTTAATTTCATTCCTGTGATTATAGCACGCCGGTCAGTGAATGTGCAGAGAGAGATTGAAAAAAGAAAGATGACAGAGACACAGCATGAAAGACAGAACAAAAAAAAAAAAAAATTAAGGAGAAATAAGGCAATATTTTTTTTCTTCAGTCGTACCCAGTTTGTAGCATTCAAACACCACCACCACAGATCTTTGAAAAAATCTGCTGTGCGTGTGTGTGTGTGTGTGTGTGTGTGTGTGTGTGTGTGTGTGTGTGTGTGTGTGTGTGTGTGTGTGTGTGTACGTTTCACGGCACTTGAAAATAACGTCTTTTGTTCAACACGTTTATCTTGTTCAGACAACCATCCACTGTCGATGGTAATGGAACGACTGTAAAACATCAACGGTGAACAAGCCGTCGTGTGTTTTGTCTAACTATTGACACGGCTGCTGTGCAGATTGTCATAAAAACACCACATCGGAGTGTCAACATGGCGATCCTGTGCTGGGTAAAGTGGACACCTCCAGGCACTCAGCTGCTGTGTACATGGCCAACAGGGCTTCCACGTCTGATCGATTCCATCAGCAATCTGGACTCGGATGGTTAGAATACGCTTGCGCTGAACGAGCAGCCTCTTTAACATCACTTGTAGTACAAGAGATTCTAGAAACAACACTCTGGGGGTTTTTTTTGGTTTTTTTTTTTATCCTATAGGAAGGGGACAACAAAGTGGTACGGGCTGACGATTTTTTTCTTCTATGTACTTTGACTAAGGATGCAGACAATCAGCTACATCGTAAGTGTGTTGGCAACTACGTCTTAAATGAAAGGGGTATAAAATATCACATATTTCCTCTGAAAAGCACTAAAACCTTTTCCAGTTGAAACCACCGAGCTCGCAAATAGAACCTAACTTCTGCGTACATAACAAGTG
>JADBJO010001685.1:275000-277500 GCA_016801955.1 Conus betulinus | reverse complement strand
GCGCGCGCGCGCGCGCGCGCGCGCACACACACACACACACACACACACACACACACACACACACACACACCACCACCACCACCACCACCACCACCACCACCACCACCACCACCACCACCACCACCACCACCACCCAACACCACCACCACGACTTAAAGACACAATCGCGGTCTGTCAGTTTCTTTTTTCTTTTCCTTCCCTTTGTTTGAGTGCATGCCCTTAATATATACCCACCCTTATTCTGAGAGAAATCACCCTTTTTTTTTTTTCTGACAGTTCACAACATACTATTGCTTAGAACATCAAGTCCAATAACTAACTCAGTGCCAAGAATGGCGAACCTGCAGAAGGTAAACTGATTTAACTCCGAAAGATGCTAAAGAAAACTCTCCCGATGCGCGGGCGGTGTAACTTATATCACGATCTTTTACCTTCAATGGATATCGAACTACCGCAGTCCAACACTCATACCCAGCTGATCACTATTGAGAGATGCTGTTCTGCTGCCGATGCACAAACACTCAGGAGGACACAGGCAAACACAGTGAGCTGTCGCCTTGTTTGGGATGGAGATCTGCAGTGTTTTTTTACGATTCCTTCGAAGAAACTTTCATTTAGATGAATAATCTGTTTCTTTTGCACAACGCAGCTGATCAAAACGAGATCTGAAGGCTCAGTGCCGCTCCAGCTCATCTCAATAGAGTTAATCCCGATGGGGAATGGGATCCTGGCTGCATCATTCAACTGATTAATCAAAGAAAGGAAAAGAAACGAGATGGATTAATTTTAATCCAACTACACTGAAGCAAACAATCTAGAACTGGACAGTGGCTATTTTGAGCCACAGGAGAAACCACATCGCCATTGTGATTTGGTTGTTGCTCTTTTGTTTGTTTGTAATATCGTCAACTCCTGTTAACCTGAAATTCAGTGCAGGCAGAGCAACTATTCCGTAACGTTTCTTTTAAGCACTACTCCTTGTGTGTTATCTGTTCGAATAGGTTTTCCGTCCTGCAATTAATCGTTCAGCGGCTAATTGTTTAAAAAAAAAATGCATGCGGGATAGGTTAGGCCACAGTGGAGAACGAGTTGATGTGGGCATTAGTGAAAAGGAGGGATTGCAGGATGGACGCATGCACGTGCCAGCTCACGTACAAGCGCACACACGCACATACAGCACATACAGAGAGAGAGAGAGAGAGAGAGAGAGAGAGAGAGAGAGAGAGAGAGAGAGAGAGAGACAGAGACAGAGACAGAGAGAGAGAGATGAGAGAGAGAGAGAGAGAGAGAGAGAGAGAGAGAGAGAGGGAGGGAGAGGAAGAGAGAGAAGGGTTTAGGTGTGAAACCCCACAATCCATTCTTAAACAGATATTCCTGTCAAGGCAATTTGGGTGTTATTTGAGGATGAATCACTGCCAGATCATCAACTGATTGAATTCGATTTGTTTTAAAGCGTTTTTTAAATGCACGGCCTTTATTTTATTCCTATGACTATAGCACGTTGTGCAGAGAGATGTTAAAGATACAGCATGAGACACGGAAAAAAAAAAAAAAAAAAAGAAATACGAGAAAAAAGTTCAGCCGCACACCAAATTTGTAATTCAAACACCACTATAAGAAGATCTTTAAAGATCTGTCGTGTGGGTTTTTTTCCGTTTCACATAATCTTAAAACTCCTGTTCAACACGCTTATCTCGTTCAGACAACCTTCACTGTCGACGTTAACAGAACGACTGTAAAACATCAACAGTGAAGAAACCACCGTGCGTTTTGTCTGCCTGTTGACACGGCTGCTGTGCGGATTGTCATTAAAAAAAAAAAAACCACAGAGTGTCAACATGGCGATCCTGTGCTGGGGGTAAAGTGGACACCTCCAGGCACTCAGCTGCTGTGTACATGGCCAACAAGGCTCTCCACGTCTGATCGATTCCATCCACAATCTGGACTCGGGTGGTTAGAACACGCTTGCGCTGAACGAGCACCCATTAAACATCACTCGTGATACAAGAGATTCTTGAGACAGCACTCTGATTTTTTCATACCCCAGGGAAAGGGGGGCAACAGAGTAAAACGGGCTGATGAATCATTTTCTCCCGTGTATACTGACTAAGAATAGAGAAAATCAGCTATATTTATGATTTTAGGCGTATGGACAAGTCCGTTTTGAATAACAGAAATACCAAAGTTCTCTCATTTCCTCTGAAAAGCAGTGAAAGGCTTTTCATCTGAAACCACTAAGCTCGCCTAAGGGCTTGATTCTTGTGTACATAACACATGACTTGCGAGTGTAACGACGCCTTCGTTAGAAAAAAGAAAAAGACAAGAAGCAAACTTTCGTGTCTTCGATTTTCTTGTTGACACGGCTGCTGTGCAAATTGTCATGAAAAATCATTCTGCCAATGGCGTTATTGTCAACACGACGATCCCTGCTTTTGTGAGGGCATCTGCTTTGGGGCATTCAGCTGCTATGTGAATGGCCAACAGGGGGTCTCAACAGGTG
>JADBJO010001685.1:262500-267500 GCA_016801955.1 Conus betulinus | reverse complement strand
GATATTGACGATGATATTAATGATGATACTGACGATGATAATGGTGATGATGAGGAGGAGGGAGGAGAAGAAGGAGGAGGAGGAGGATGACAACCACGATGATGACGACGACGACGACGACGACGACAATGATGATGATTCTGGTGGTGGTGGTGGTGGTGGTGGTGGTGAACGATGGTGGTGGTGACGACGACGACGACGACGACAGTGATGATGAAGATGATGATGATGATGATGATGATGATGATGATGATGGTGAAGATGGAGATGATGATGAAGATGAAGATGATGATGGTCAAGAAGAAGAAGAAGAAGAAGCTGAGCCTTACAGGCTACATCGGTCCTATCTAGAAAGAAACATGAGTCTCAAAATGTGTTCGGAGCTCTTTGTCTCTACTTCTCTTGCCAGTGGCTTTGTCTAGCTTACACACACACACACACACACACACACACACACACACACACACACACACACACACACGCACACACACACACACACACACACACACACACACACACACACGTACGCACGCACGCAGACACGCACGCACGCACGCACGCGCGCACGCACGCACGCACACACAAACACACACGCACACGCGCGCGCACACACGAGCATGTGCGAGGGTTCCCTGGTGCTTTTTGGTTCCATCACCTCGGCAAAGATCACAAACGGCAGTTTTGATTGTCCCCTCCCCAAGGCTTTTCCCGAAATCGACCATTATTTCGTTATCTTCTCCTGCTGCCCGCATCTCTCTCTCTCTCTCTCTCTCTCTCTCTCTCTCTCTCTCTCTCTCTCTCTCTCTCTCTCTCTCTCTCTCTCTCTCCTCGTATTATTAACGCACCCCCCCCCCCTTCCCCTTTCCCTTCTCTTTTTTTTTTCCATTTCTATCATTATTTTATATCAAGAATATGCAAACTGCATAAGAGCGCATTTCATTTCCACGGACATGAGAGAAAGTGTGATTAGGGAAGGAGGTCGGGAGAAGGGGGGTGGGGTGGGTGTTGACCAAAATGTTCAATTTTTGCCACGAAGGGCCTGCTTTGCCCTATTCGAAGTCTTGTTTACAGCCAAGCCGACCACGCTCTCTGTCTGTCTGTCTGTCTCCCCCCCCCCCCCCCCCCTCTCTCTCTCTCTCTCTCTCTCTCTCTCTCTCTGAAAATAACAACAAGGCAAGACAGCTTCGTGCGTAGTTCATGGCATTACTTTTTTGTTTGTTGTTTGTTTTGTTTTGTGTGGTCATTGTTTTTGTTTTGTTTTGTTTTATTCCGTAAACAGAGAGAATACTGCTCCTTCGAACACCATAGTCTGTAGTGAATAAATCCTCTCTTTCTCTCCTCCCCCCCCCCCCCCCCCTCTCTCTCTCTCTCTCTCTCTCTCTCTCTCTCTCTCTCTCTCCCCTAAACACGCACGAAATATTATCACTAGGGATGGATAAAAAAAATAATTCGACTTTGATCACCAAGTTCCCTCCTCAGTATTCTTGTTTTTTTTTTTTTTTACTGTTCCGTTATGGCTATGGCCTCTCTCTCTTTTTTTTCTCTCTCTTTTGTCTCAGGGATGGATAAAAAAACATTCCACGATGAACTGTACACTACACGGGAGGATAAAAAAAAAATTACCACCCTCCTCAGATGAAACTCCTCTGGATCACCCTACCCTACCCCTCGTCTCTAGTTTTAGGCGTGCAGAATTCTACGATAAGCACAGGGGATACCTGCTTTATGACGAGTTATTAGTTTCAAAACATCACTGTAACCGTGATTCGTGACAATTATAAACACACACACACACACACACACACACACACACACACACACACACTGCCCAGATCAAACAGATCCTGTATTTGCCATCTGATCCCCATGTAGGCACCATAGATCCGTTCCAGAATTCAGTGGCTTCGTTTCTAACTGAATTGAAGCAGTTACTGTATCATCTTGCCAACTGTCACCAGGTCCGCCTTTTTTCTCCTGAATCCCCGTCACAGTGTAACAAACAAACTCTTCCCTGGACTACACTCGTTCTTTCTTTCTGTGTGTTGTTCAAATCCATTCTGCAAGGGTTTTTTTCTGTAATTTTTGATAGACAGACAGACCTACCAACACACGCGGGTGAAAACAAAACATCCTTGGCGGGACGTTTCACGTGCAATGCGAACTTTGTGCGTGGAAAAAAAACGTTCACTGCTTTTGACGCGGATCGGGTAGGACAGTGAGTTAAATAAAAAGAAGAAGAAGAAGAATGATCAAACTAATGACCAAAGAGACCACGTGCAGTGAAACAGAAAAACAACAGTCATATATATATATATATATATATATATATATATATATATATATATATATATATAATTTTTGGCAACCATCATTGCTCATTGCACGTTGTTTCCGTACACATGCGCCTGAGTTACAGTGTCTTTCCACGAATCATCATTACCGTTTTCATTATGAATCATAATTTACTCTTTTAATATCTAATCATGCAGCAAAGAGGTCAAAAATCTAAAGAAGCAGTATGGTTGATTAATTTTCCTCCGAAGCAGTCACCATCACCATTTCATGACCAAATGATTGTTTTCTCATAGAAACCAACTAAATAAACAAAACAAACAAACAAACAAAAAGAAAAAGAAAAAACCAATCACCAGCTTTTGGAGCAACCGACCTCCCATACATGTCCATTCCTATCATCCCCAGGAGGTCGGAGATTCGCCTAGATTTATTTAGTCTCCTTTTGTGGACAGAGCCATGCGGCAAGCAGCAGGCCTCGGGTAGACATACTGTGGGGATAGCGTTTCAGACGTTATCCATCTGTACATGGTTCCACGTGCCATGATCTTAAAATAGCTGGCATCACCTTGCGTCTCATAGGGGAGGGGCGCCGTCATCAATCAAGTCTGCAGGGTTTCGTCCCCCCGTTCTGACCGGCCGTTTTCAACATTTCTTATAATGCCGCTCAATTTTTTTTTTTTTAATTATTATTTCCCCGCTTCTGAATTTTGTCATTTCTCTGTATCTCTGTCTCTGTCACTTTTCTTTCTTTCTTTCTTTTCCATACGCCACCCGCATCTCTCTGTCTGTCTGCCTGTCTGTCTGCCTCTCTTTCTCTCTCTCTCTGAGGGAGTGTGGTGTGGTGTGTAGGTGCGCGAGCGCGTGTGTGTGCGCGCGCGCGCGCGCGTGCGTGTGTGTGTGTGCGTGTGTGTGTGTGTGTGTGTGTGTGTGTGTGTGTGTGTGTGTGAGAGAGAGAGAGAGTGAGAGAGTGAGAGAGTGTGTGTGTATCAGTGTGCGCATGCGTGTGTGTATGGCACTGTGTATACACGCGTACGAGTCTTATACTAAAGAAACTAACCTCAAGAACACATACACACACGCACACATACACACACACGCGCACGCGCGCACACACACACACACCACACAACACACACACACATACACACACACACACACACACACACACACACACACACACACACACACACACACACACACCACTTCGTTCAGTGGTATGCGGATGGCAATCGTGAACAAGCACATTTTTTTTCTGCTTCAATTTCTATACCGTCCATGATGAGCTACGCGATTTTTTTTTCTCCTCCTTTAATGACGATCGACAAGGCTGTTGAGAACAGCAGTGATGTTACCGGGATTCAGGTCGATCTGGATGCTGCACGACAGCCTCCGTCATCAGCATCCAATTTCCCACAAACGATCATTGCAGCGACCTGGGCCAGGACCGAGAGATACAGGCACCTGCAGTGTTAGGTCAGGAAATGGGAGCCACTCTCCCGCAAAAAACGAATGACGCTCGACTGGGTGATTCTAGTTATCTATCCCGAGCGGTGTCATCCCGAAACGCCTATTCCTCATTCGCCTCTTTCCCATTCGCCTATCCTCTACTCGCCCATTCCCAGTTTGCCTATTCCCCATTCGCCTCTTTCCCGTTTGCCTATTCCCAATTTGTCTATTCCCCTTTCGCCCTCCTTCACATTTGTCTATTCTCCATTTGCCTCTTTTCCAATTTGCCTATTTCCCATTCGTCCGTTTGCCATTCGCCTTACCCGCTTCGCCAATACCCATATTGGTGATTCCGTTTCGCCAGTACCCGTACTGGTGATTCCCTTTTCGCCAGTACCCGTATTGGTGATTCCGTTTCGCCAATACCCATATTGGTGATTCCGTTTCGCCAATACCCAATATTGGTGATTCCCTTTCGCCAGTACCCGTATTGGTGATTCCGTTTCGCCAATACCCATATTGGTGATTCCGTTTCGCCAATACCCATATTGGTGATTCCGTTTAGCCAATACCCACACTGGTGATTCCGTTTCGCCAATGTCCAGCTCGTTCATGTTCTCTGTAAAACATCAGTTGTCTCTTTTACGTTTTCGTTTCATGAGTGAACAGTGAAAGACTCCATCATGCAACACTGATAAGAAAGAAAACTGAACCCTGAACTGAACTTGTATTACATTTGCTTGGCATTTCACTTCGGTAAATGTACTCACGAGTACTTCCCCAGATGCACGACTAGCTTGGAATTACAACTTTTTTTTTTCGACATTCATGGATACTGGCGCGCGCGCTCGCACGTGTGTGTGTGTGTGTGTGTGTGTGTGTGTGTGTGTGGTGTGCGCGCGCGCGCGCGCGCGCGCGCGCACGCACGCACGCGTGTGTGTGTGTGTGAGCGCGTGCACGCGCGCGCGTGTGTGTGTGAGTGTGTAAGCGTGTTTTAGTGATAAAGAAGAAGAAGGAGAGAGAGAGAGAGAGAGAGAGAGAGAGAGAGAGAGAGAGAGAGAGAGAGAGAGAGAGAGAGACTCAACTCAACTCAAATCAAATAGTTTAATTGCAAAGGCCACCGACCTATCTGCAATGAGACCAAAAACAAATGTAGAACACACACGCGCTCGGCGCATATACTGAAAATCATGAAAGGAATACTTGCATAAGAAAAATTTATGTTCTTTCCTGAAATTACTCTAACATTTGTGTGTTAA
>JADBJO010001685.1:250000-257500 GCA_016801955.1 Conus betulinus | reverse complement strand
GTGACTGTAAAGGAGTCTTCAGAACAAAAGAAAGGAAAATGGTGCACATAGGAAGGAAACAGACAGCAGTAAGGCGAGACACCACTTCCAAAAAAAAAAAAAAAAGAAGAAAAAAAAAAGAAAAGAAAGAAAGAAAAAGGCCAAGTCTAAGACAGTGACAGAAACAAGGAAGTTTCTAGCACAGAACTTCCAGAAGGAATGGGAGGAAGTGGGGGGGTGGGGGGGAGGGGGAACTATTTGAACTGGGAGAGCCCCCCCCCCTCCCCCTCAGCATCCCACGGGAACGATTTGGAGCCAGGGAGAGACGAGTAAGGGCAGTATACTACACCACACATTCATCAATGCCACCCACCAGTAGGATGGACTCCAGACGGTTCAGGTTAAAACCAGTACTCACGTGAAACTTGCTCCTTTATTCCTTGCACAATGCGATGGAATGATGCGCACCAAACAGCTAGCTAGCTTCACGGGAAAAAGAAAAACTGTGCGTGGGACTGGATTGGAATGATTCAAATACCTGCCTCCCCCTTTTTCCACCATATCTCCCAATCCTTACCCCTACCTCCATCTCTGCGCCGTGTACACGCCATTATATGGAGAGAAAGGTGAACGCTGAACAGAAGATTGTGGCGTTAAAAAAAAACAACAAAAAAAAAAAAAAAAAAAACTCAGTCAAATGTCAAATATAGATCGTTTTTAACGACCGCGCACCAACAAACTCACAAAACAAACAAAAAAATGGTCATGAATGTTTCGGAGTCCGTGTGTTGAAAATGGAACCTGATGATTGGAATTGTTATCCCAGATAATGAAGTGTGTGTGTGTGTGTGTGTGTGTGTGTGTGTGTGTGTGTGTGTGTGTAGTGTGTGTGTGTGTGTGTGTGTGGTGTGTGTGTGTGTGTGTGTGTGTGTGTGAGAGAGAGAGAGAGAGAGAGAGAGGGGGGGGGGGGGGGGCACACGGGCGTGAGTATAAGCTGTGACAGTTAAGGCGCATGTTTCTAATCGCATTGATTTGACTTTGAGGTGACTGTCATACATTTATAATTGAACTGCTATACACACACTTGGTGCGTCAGGAAAGGATAACACCTACAAGTTAAGTGTTCGAATGCGCTAGGCGATGAGTTCCACTTCATTTTTTTTTTAAATGCCCAAAAGGTATATTTAACATAGAAAGGTTTTACATCCCTCGCACCGATTCCCCATCCCAGCCCCACCCCCTCATCTCATCCGTCTGAGCAATTAGTGTTTTCATTATGAAACCTTACGAGTGCAAGCACGTCTGTCCATTGAAATAAGCTACGCAAAACTGTTAATTTATGTCTTGTGATTTACAATCCATGGTATGTTTCTCCTGCGCACTTCATGGGGCTTAACTTCGCATTTAAACGTGTTCATATTCCCTCATAACTCGGGGGCTAAAGGAGTATTTTCTTCCACCTTTCGCATTTAACGTGTTCATACTCCCTCATAACTCAGGGGCTGAAGAAGTATTTTCTTCTGTCTTTCGCATTTAAACGTGTTCATATCCCTTCATAACTCAGGGGCTGAAGGAGTATTTTCTTCCGTCTTCGCATTTAAACGTGTTCATACATCCTCATAACTCAGGGGCTGAAGGAGTAATTTCTTCCATTTTTCGTCAATCTTGAAACCTTTTCAAGTGTGGTCTACAGAACAGCATGAATGTCTCTACGCCAACGATAGAACATTGTCTTAGACACTCCTGACAATGGGGGTGGAGGGAGGCACGGGACAGCGAGAGGTAGGGGGGGGGGGGGGGGGGTGGGGTGGTGACTAAAAGAAAGGGCGGGGAGAAGGGGGTAAGAGTTTGGAGAGAGGGGGATGGAGAGGGGGGGGGGGGGGGTGGGGGGGGGGGGGGGGGGGGGGGGGGGGGAGACCGGTACGGCTGTTTCGATCAGCGGACAGCCTCATCAGCTTTCGCAGGCCGACTGGCGAAGAACAAGTCCGGCCAGGCGACGAGGGCAGACAGCTGCGCTTGCCGATAGAAACGAGCGAGTCGTTCGCAGCGACCCCTATTGGAAGGGTGGCTGCCCAGATATTGCCGTGCTACATTTTTCCCCCCTCTGCGGGTCCAAATTCCACTTCACATTTGTTGGAGCGGGAAGTGCAACGTTCCCCTACCCATCATAAAAGGTGGATCAAATCACTGCTTCGCATTTTTCCTTTTCTTCTTTTTCTTATTCTTTTCGGGATCTGTAGTCTTCTCCGAACTAGTTCTAGAATAATGAGTTTCTGTGATAGAAGTGACAAGGAACTGACCGTTGCCGTAACGAGGAATACAACGATTTCTTTCTCTCTCTCTCTCTCTCTCTCTCTCTCTCTCTCTCTCTCTCTCTCTCTCTCTCTCTCTCTCTCTCTCTCTGCCTTCCGCTTTAAGTTTTGAGATGGGACGTGACTTTTTCGGAATCATTGGCGTGCTTTTTCACTCGTCTCCTCGCATGTGCATCTCGCATTTCTCCTTCATCATTCTCTCCCCAGTGCGTAAGTTTCAAAAGTTTTCCACCTTAAAATAAATTTCTTTCTTGCATGTCTTCCTTTATATCCAGCTGCTTTTTGTACTCCCAGTTTCTTATAGAATAGGGAGTATTTTAGAATGGGAACGAACAAATGTCTGTGTGTCTGTCCGTCCGTCCATCCGTGGTCAAAATGTGTTTCACTCGCTCCAGACAAAACTCCAGGGCCGATCTTTCTGAAAATTTGTAGGTATGTTCATTATGGGTCAAGGATGATGCCCGATGTTTTGGTTTACCGTTATAGCCGTTACTAACGGCTGTGACGGCCTGTAACAGTTTTTCATCGTTATGGAATATCTCTGAAAGTACTTTGCCGTCTTTGCAAAAATTAGCAGGTATGTTCATTACGGGTCACGGATGAAGCCCGATGTTTAAGTTTACCCCGTTATAGCCGTTACTAACGGCTGTAACGGCCTGTAACGCTTTTTCTTCTTTATGGAATATCTCCGAAAGTACTAAGCCGATCTTGGTGAAAATTAGCAGGTATGTTTATTACGGGACACGGATGATGCCCGATGTTTTAGTTTAACCCGTTATAGCTGTTACTAATGGTTGTAACGACCTGTAACGGTTTTTCTTCTTTATGGAATATCTCTGAAAGTACTTGGCCGATCTTTCTGAAAATTTGTGGTCATGAATAATGCCCGATGTTCTAGTGTACCGTTATATCCGTTACTAACGGCTGTAACGGCCTGTAACGGATTTTCTTCGTTATGGAATATCTCCGGAAGTACTTGGCCGATCTTTGTGAAAATTAGCAAGTATTTTCATTATGGGTCACGGATGATGCCCGATGTTTTAGTTTAACCCGTTATAGCTGTTACTAATGGCGGTAACGGCCTGTAACGGTTTTTTCTTCTTTATGGAATATCTGAAAACGTACCTGGCCGATCTTTCTGAAAATTTGTAGGTATTTTCATTATGGGTCACGAATAATGCCCGATCTTTCAGTTTACCGTTATATCCGTTACTAACGGCTGTAATGGCCTGTAACGGTTTTTTCGTTATGGAATATCTCAGAAAGTACATGGCCGATCTTTGTGAAAATAAGCAGGTATGTTTATTATGGATCACGGATGATGCCCGATGTTTTAGTTTACCTCGTTATAGCTGTTACTAACGGCTGAAAAACGCCTGTAACGGTTTTTCTTCTTTATGGAATATCTCAGAAAGTACTTGGCCGATCTTTCTGAACATTTGTAGGTATGTTCATTATGGGTCACGAATAATGCCCAATGTTTTAGTTTTCCGTTATATCCTTTACTAACGGCTGTAACGGTCTGTAACAGTTTTTTTCTTCTTTATGGAATATGTCCGAAAGTACTTGGCCGATCTTTGTGAAAATTAGCAGGTATGTTCATTATGGTTCACGGATGATGCCTCATGTTTTCAGTTTACCCCGTTATAGCCGTTACTAACGCCTGTAACGGTCTGTAACGGTTTTCCTCCTTTATGGAATATCTCAGAAAGTGCTTGGCCGATCTTTCTGAAAATTTGTTGGCATGTTCATTATGGGTCACGAATAATGCCCGTTGTTTTAGTTTACCCGTTATAGCGGTTACTAACGGCTGTAACGGCCTGTAACGCTTTTTCTTCTGTATGGAATATCTCCGAAAGTACTTGGCCAATCTTTGTGAAAATTAGCAGGTATGTTCATTATGGTCACAGATGATGCCCGATGTTTTAGTTTATCCCGTTATAGCCGTTACTAACGGCTGTAACGGCCTGTAACGCTTTTTCTTCTTCGTGGAATATCTCAAAAAAGTACTCGGCCGACTTTTCTGAAAATTTGTAGGTATGTCATTATGGGTCACGAATAATGCCCGATCTTTCAGTTTACCGTTATAGCCATTACTAACGCGTGTAACGGCCTGTAACTGTTTTCCTTTTTTTATTGAAGATCTCAGAAAGTACATGGCCGATCTTTCTGAAAATTAGCATGTATGTTCATTATGGTTACGAATAATGCCCGATGTTTTAGTTTACTGTTATAGCCGTTACTAACGGCTGTGACGGCCTGTAACGGTTTTTCTTCTTCTTCATGGAATAGCTGAGAAAGTACTTGGCCGATCTTTGTGAAAATAAGCAGGTATGTTCATTATGGGTCACGGATCATGCCTGATGTTAAAGTTCACCGTTATAGCCGTTACAAACGGCTGTAACGGCCTGTAACGGTTTTTTCTTCTTTATGGAATATCTCAAAAAGTACTAGGTCGATCTTTCTGAAAATTAGCAGGAATGTTCACTATGGATTCCGGATGATGCCCGATGTTTTAGTTTACCGCTATAGCCGTTACTAATGGCTATAACGATCCATTACGGTTTTTCCTTTTTTATGGAATATCTCAGAAAGTACGTGGCCGATCTTTCTGAAAATTTGTAGGTGTGTTCATTATGGTCACGGATGATGCCAGATGTTTTAGTTTACCGTTATGGCCGTTACTAACGGCTATAACGGCCCCTAATGGTTTTTCCTCTTCATGGAATATCTCAGGAAGTACGTGGCCGATCTTTCTGAAAATTTGTAGGTATGTTCATTATGAGTCACGGATGATGCCCAATGTTTTAATCTACCGTTACAGCCGTTACTAACGGCTATAATGGCCCCTAACTGTGTTTTTCTTCTTCATGGAATATCTCAGGAAGTACGTGCCGATATTTTTTAAAATTTGTAGGTATGTTCATTATGGGTCGCGGATGATGCCCGATGTTTAAGTTTACCGTTATAGCTTTTACTAGTGGTCCATAATGGTTTTCTTCTTGATGTGAAATCTCAGAAAGTTCTCGGGCCGATCTTTCTTAACATTTGTAAGTATGTTCATTACAGGTCACAGATGATGGCTGATGTTTACCAGAATAGCCATTACTAACGGTTACACCAGCCCCAGACGGTTTTTCCTCTTTATGGAATATATCACGCGTATTCAGGATAAACTGGGGAGTACGTTTATATGCTTTGCATTTTGTTTTTTTTTTAATTATTGCTCATTTATGCCTGCATCTCTCTTTCTCTGATTTTGCTCTCTCTCTCTCTCTCTCTCTCTCTCTCTCTCTCTCTCTCTCTCTCTCTCTCTCTCTCTTCTTGCTGTCTTTTTGTAAGTCCTCTCGTCTCTTTGTAAGCATTTCAGTTTTTCTTCCTCAGCCTCTGGCTATTTTGTTTTCACTTTTGGTTTTTTGTATGTCCCTTCTTCCCTCCTTTCCTCCTCCCCCCCCCCCTCTCTCTCTCTCTCCTCCCTCTCTATCTCTCATGCACTCAATCCTCTCCATTTTTAGGGTAGATTAATCATCCACTTTAATTCATTTTCCCATGCGTTTCGCTCCTGTGGCAGTTGGAAAATGAACATGTCCTTCAGGGTGGATGTAAATGGTTTCGAGGGACGGGAGGATAGGATGTAGATGGTGTTTCGAGTAGATGTTTATTAAAGAGACAAAAGGGGGAAAGGTATAGGCTAAGAAGTGTCTGTGTGTGTGTGGGGGGGGGGGGGGGGGGGGTGGGGGGGGGGGGTGGGGGGGGCGGAGATAGAGAAATGGAAAGTATTCACGCGTATTACAGGATAAAATGGGAGTACGGATATAGCTTTGCATATTGTTTTGTGTTTAATATGATCCATTATGCCTGCATTCTTTTCCGATTTTAGCTCTATCTATCGATCTCGTGTTCTCTCTCTATCTCTTCTCTCTCTATCTCTGGGGGGGGGGGGAACGGAGGGTAAGCAATTTCAGGTTGTGGGAAAAGGGGACGGGAGGATAGGATGGGTGCATCTATCTTCGTCGCCCAGACCCTCTCTCTCTCTCTCTCTAGGTTAGGGGGTTTCTGGATGGGCTTTGTTTAGACAGGGGAAGGAAAAGGTTGTTTTTGGGCTTGTGGGTCCCTTCTTCTCATCATTTCATCCTCCCATCCACACCTCTCTCTCTCTCCCTCCTCGGGGGGGGGGGGGTGTTAGGGGGTAGAGCGACAGAGAAAGGGAGGGAGATACGTAGAGAGACGAAGACGAAGCGGGAAAGACTAGGCCCAGGGAAAAAAGACAAAAAGGACACAGACATGCATGTAAACAAACAACCAGCCAGCAGCAACAATTCCATTTAAAAATCATGTCGAAAGTGTTGTCAAGTTCGTCAGTTTATCATCCCTATAGCATCTCTTGTATTCTGAATTTATAATTAATGCTCTCAAAACGAAGTTCACTCAAATGTTAAATGCACAATTGTGAACAGATCGAATTCAATAAGATTAAGTTCCATTGCGGAAGAAGGCAAGCTTCTTTCCTAGATCCATTTATATCAAATACTTTGTCAGGAGAAAACTTTGAAGAATTGCTGTGCGATACCCATTTTAATGGACACTGCCGAAGCTTTGATACATCGTCCCGTTATCCTGTCAGTGTGTCAGTTATGAGAGTGATGGCTGAACTCCCTGTGTGTGTTGAATGAACTTGCTGGTGGTGGCGTGTATTGATTTTACGCAGATTTATATGATATGTGTTCATGTTTTGAAGGTTCAGGCAGCATATAAAAGAAAGAAACTTAACTTGTGTGTTGCCTGGCTGTCCATGTTCGTGCAGTGTGGATGTGTGTAGGGAAAAATCGTTACACGCATCCAAACTTTTGAAAGTGAGAGTCAGACAGTCATACACACAGCACCACACCATCCATAACAAAAAGGAAAACAGCGGATTCGGTTGACACCCACGCAAAACATTAAAAAGGTCGTCTTCGGACCACTTTTCATAAATTTCCCCGAGTTTTACGTCAATCGATTGGGTAATGATGGCATTATTCCGCAGACAGACACACAGACAACAGACAGACAGACTGACGCAGGTGAAAACTGAAACTATAATGGTAGAGACACAAAACATCTTTCTCTTAATGTCACTGAATCATTTATCCTTTCTTTAATTAACTGAAAATAGTGACTGGTCATCTTTATACTGCAGAAGGCCTCCAAACCATTACATCTCTCTCTC
>JADBJO010001685.1:235000-240000 GCA_016801955.1 Conus betulinus | reverse complement strand
TAAGAAAAAGGAGAACGGTAGGCATAGCATACTTATAAAACTCTCCGATAAGGCCGTCTGGACCAGGAGCTTTGTTTCTTTTTAAAGCTTTATCGAGTCTAAAATTTCTCCCTCTGTTATATCTTGATCAAGAAAACTGGGCATCACAGTCAATTTCAAGCAAACGGTCATCTTCTGCATGAAAGCCTGGAGAAATGGGGTCAGGTAGGGTTAACTCTTCATTAAATAATCGTTCAAAATGCCGAAACCAGTCTGTGTTGGATATTGAGTTTGACACAACAGAACTACTTTTTATTGACTTCAGAGTCCTCCAGAATTGTTTTAGGGTCTCTAGCATTTTCATTAAGAGTGCGCAGAACACATTGTCGATATAACTGCTGCTTATAGCGGAGTAAATCTTTGTACTGATTTCTCAAATAACAGTAATTAAGTCTCAGGTCAACGGCGTCAGGGCTATTAGCAAGTTTTACTTGGCTGAACATTCTCAGTGCCTGTCTTACCTGACGGCGTTTAACAGAGCATTCTATATCAAACCACGGGACTGCGCCTGTCATTACCAATAATGATATCTTTATTCATGCACTGACCAGCTACAGAAAGACCCTCGTTGAATTTGGCTAGAGCATGTTCGAAATCAATATCGATAAGTTTAACAGCTTCATCAAAAATTGAAGTTACAACATCAGATCCAAGTGCAGAAACAAAATCATTTCTTTAACTGGATCCCACACATACTTTTGAAATTTTGTAGTAGTTTAGGTGCTACTGGATTCAGACTACGGTTAGAAAAACCTACCTTAAGTTCAACGGGCATATGTTTGGATTCTATCCGCTGGGTTACTTCAAACTCGCGGCACGATGAGAATAAACTTCTTGAAGAGATAAGTAGTCGATTAAGAGAGAGAGAGAGAGAGAGAGAGAGAGAGAGAGAGAGAGGAGGGAGGGA
Source organism: Conus betulinus (assembly GCA_016801955.1). NCBI lineage: Eukaryota > Metazoa > Mollusca > Gastropoda > Neogastropoda > Conidae > Conus > Conus betulinus. The sequence continues at coordinate 239,054 of JADBJO010001685.1, read as the reverse complement.
GAGAGGGAGAGAGAGAGAGAGAGAGAGAGAGAGACAGAGGGAGAAATGAATAAAGAAAAACAAAAAACGCGTTAAGTAGAGACAAAGAAGATTTGAACAAAAAACATGAAGATATCAACAAAACAAACACACTGGTGTACGAGATTAGAGAGAGAGAGAGAGAGAGAGAGAGAGAGAGAGAGAGAGAGAGAGAGAGAGAGAGAGAGAGGAGAGAGAGAGAGGACTGAATAAAAAAAACAATACCGCGTTAAGTAGACAAAGAATATTTGAACAACATGAATGAAGATATCAACAAAATAAACACACTGGTATACGAGATTGACGAAGATTTCCACAGGAACGTCAAATGTACTGACATGGATCTCGACCAATATGGTTGGCTGGCTTGGTTAACCATTAGAATATAGTTATCTTACAATGGAAATCGACTTTAGTGTCTCGGTTTCTCTCTAAATTTGTCTCTCGCTTTTGCCCTCGCACCCCCCTCCAATCTCCCTCCTCTCCCTCTCTCTCTCTCTCTCTCTCTCTCTCTGACTCTTTACACACACACACACACACACACACACACACACTCTCTGACTCTTTACACACACACACACACACACACACACACACACACACACACACACACACACACACACACACATCTGTGTGCCTGTGCTGTCTGTCTGTCTGTCTCTCTCTTCTCCGTGTCATTTTTTTGTCATTTCGACGTGTCCCCACTTTTACAGCCCGCTGTATCAGTGGCTGCGGCGACGCCGAAGGGATAGGAAGCTAATCAAGGGACGTCACCTTGGAGTTGGCCGCAGCTCTCTGTGGATTCTGCCCCTTTCCGGAAGGAGGAGGCCTGAATATTTGTATGTTTTATGTTTGTTTTTGTTTTCACCCAGCCTCCTTCCTCTTTTCTTTCCCTGTCTCCTCGTACACAACAAACATCCGTTACATGTTACCGCTTCCTCCGTGGTAAAAAAGAAAAAAAGTGCAATACAATGACAACTCAAATAATAACATAGAATCAGAAGAAGAAGGTTATATATGGAGAAGAAAACGACTAAATGAAATTAAAAAAAAAAAAAAAATAGGAAGATGAAAAAGACTACGACGACGTAGACGACAACGATGACAACGACGAGGACGACGATAACAGTGAAGAAGAAGAAGAAGAGAGAAGAAAATGATGATGATGATGATAATGATGATGATGATGATGATGATGAAGGAAAAGGAGAACGAGGAAGAGGAGGAGGAAGAGGAGGAGGAGGAAGAAGACAGCAGGAAGAGAAGGACGAAAAGAGGAAACATGTGGAAGAGAAGGAGAAAAAAGGAGGGGGAGGGGGAGGAGGAGGAGGAAGGAAAAGAAGAAGAAGAAGAAGAAGGGGAGTAGGGGTGGTGGAGGACGATGAGGAGGAGAAAAAGAAGATGCAGGAGGAGGAGGAGGAGGAAGAGGGGAGGAAGAGTAGGAGGAGTATAAGAGGAAGAAGAAGACGAGAAGGAGGAGAAGGAGGCGGAGGAGGTAACGAAAAAGAAGAATTGGGGAAATAGAGGCGGGAAAAAAAAAGAGAAAAAAAAAAAAAAAAAAAAAAAAAAAAAAAAGGGGGGGGGGGAGGGAAAGAATAGAAGCAATAAATGCAAGACCACCTCCTCTCTCTCTCTCTCTCTCAAGCCAAAATATCCCTACTCCGATGGGAAGACTGGCTTACGTTAACCGGTGACTGTGCTCTCAGAGTTAATTCCCTCTACGGCAGTATATCGAACGCAGCCCGGGGAAGATATGGCTCATTACCCCAATTTAAAACACGAAACGCTTACACTATTCTCTCCCCTGCAACGGAGATACCCTACAGGTGAGTGGAATCCACATCAACAGGATAGCTGAAATTTTGGTGCGAAATTGTCTGCACGTGTTTTCCTTGTATGTGGTAAAAGTACATTTGCATTGACATTTTTTTTTCTTTTTTTTGTTTTCGTAAAATTTGGATACTTAAACACCTGAAGAAAAATTCTAATCGATTTCAGATTTACAGATTATAAAATTGACGTATGTTGTGAAACTGATGATTTTGGTGATTTAAACGGCATAGATATCAAGCACATGAGTGAGGTTTGTCATAACAGAATATGAATGAAGAATTGAAAAGGAAGAAAAAAAAAAAGACGGTCTAGAGATTTTGGATTGTCTGCTGGCTTTACGCTTACAGCATCAGAAGGTTGAAAAGCATTGATTTCGTCATGATCATACTTTCTTTTCTGTTATTGAAATAGCGTCTGGCTTTCTTTTCCGATCTGCCTGGAGTAGTTTTCCTTTCAATTCTCGAGGATGATTTACCCATAGTCTAAGTAAGCAGCCTGCCTGCGAGACTTGCCTGTCTGTATATCCATCTGTCTGCTCTGTCTTTCAGTCTGTGTAAGTCTGTAGATCTCTCGATCTCGCTCTTTCTCTCTCTGTATCTTTAACACACACACACACACACACACACACACACACACACACACACACACACACACACACACTCACTCTCTCTCTCTCCTCTCTCTCTCTCTCTCTCTCTCTCTCTCTCTCTCTCTCTCTACACACACACACACACACGCAAGCGCGCGCGAATTACAAATGCATGTTACCTCCCGAATGTTTTATTTCGTTTACTGCTTTTCCTTGATTTGGAAATGTTGCTGTTATGATGATGCTATTGCTTTTCGTTTTGTTTGCCCTGGTTTCCATTTCATTTCGTGTATTTTTATTCATGTTTCATAGAATTTCACACAATTTCAGACGACCCATTCAATTATGGAACCAATCACATCATCTGCTTCCAATCCCCCCGTGATGTTTTGTAAAAGATTTTCTCACACATTTGTTTACTGATCTTTATTCGTTTGTTTGTTCATCCCTTTCTATGCTGGTTCATGACCTTCTTCTTGCTTCTGTCTCCGGTTGGGAGTGGGAGAAGAAGCAAGAGAAGGGAAGGAGGGAGCATGGGTGTGAGAATGTGCAGGGGTCAGTAAAAAAAAGAACAAACAAAGCAACACAAAAACTGCCGACGTGTTGTATCTGTTGTTTTATAGATGACTGATGAGATGTTGTCCGGTGCATAACATAAACACCTGCAACACGGAGAATCGATTCAAGGCTTGCTGTACGAGAAATGGACTCGAGATTTGCTGCACGAAGAATTGATTCCAAGTCTTTGTGTTACACGAAAAATTGATTCAAGATTAGTTACAGCTAATACTGCTGCAAGATTGACTACACATAGCATTGATTCAAGGCTGGCTACACGTAAAACTGGTTCAGGACTAGATACACGTTACTCTGGTTCAAGACTGGCTACACGTAACATTGATTCAAGACTGACTACACGTAACATTGACTCAAGACTGGCTATACGGAGCGCTACTTCAACACTGGCTATACGTAGCACTGATTCAAGACTGGCTATACACAGCACTGATTCAAGACTGGCTATACGTAGCACTTATTCAAGACTGGCTATACGTAGCACTGATTCAAGACTGGCTGTACGTAGCACTGATTCAAGACTGAATGCATGTAGAATCGAGTCAGGACCCCTACACGTGGCACTGATTCAACACTGGCTTCACCTTCAACTGATTCAAAATGATCTACATGTGCATTTGATTCAACAGTTGTCACATGCTGAGCTGAGTCAAAACTTGCTACACGCAAAGTCGATTCAATGCTGACTGCATACAGAACGTGATGTTGACTGCATATATACCGTGATATGAAGGCAAACAGATTGGTGTTAAAAAAAAGAAAGGTATCTGAAGGGAAGGGAGGGGGGGGGGGGGGGGGGTTCTTCTTTAATGGAGTGTGTTCTTTCGTCTTTTCTTTCTATAGAAGATCCTGTTGAGTACTTTCATTCTGCGTCACCACATGAAGTTCCACCCGGATATACAAGTCGAAGGGGTCTTCAAGACATTGGCCACTGGTGCTACAAAATATTGAAAATCGATGATGCAACAAGGAATTGGCCATCAGCGCAATAAGACACTGGCTATCAGTGCAATAAGTTATCGACCTTAGGCGCAACAA
>JADBJO010001685.1:215000-222500 GCA_016801955.1 Conus betulinus | reverse complement strand
ACCATCTTAGTCCACTGAACCAAGACACACAAGCCACTGACACACAGGAATCTTCAGGCCACACTTAATCATCAGTCTGGGGAGGAGAGAGAGAGAAAGAGAGAGAGAGAGAGAGAGAGAGAGAGAGAGAGAGAGAGACAGACAGACAGACAGACAGACAGACAGACAGACACACAGAGACAGAGAGACAGAGACAGACAGAGAGAGACAGAGACAGAGAGAGAGAGAGAGAGCTAGTTATCTGGAAGCGATACCTCCAGAACATCATTCTTTGCCCACGAACTTTGGGTTTTCTTTTTATAAACTTTCAAAACATTTGACTGTCAGTTATTGCTTAATAACAACCTTCAGGGATGCCATTCCGAAAGACTCCTGATTTTTATGTAGCGGACAATATTTGCATTCAAATGAACTGTGCTGCCAGCAGGCACGGTGATGGAGCAGTGACGCTTTTGTCCACGAAAAGGGAATACATATCGAATTAAGAACCGTCTACTATGGAGTCAAAACCTGTCCGTCTTCCATCACATCACTGTCAGAGTTCATATAAACAGACCACTGTGCTCTTCCTGTGATTGCCCAGAGGAGATTTGGATCTTAATTCTTTGATCCTGTCCCCCTGTCTGCCGGCGTCTGTTCCTTTCCTCCGTCTTCCTCTGGGACTTAACCAGGCCTCTGCTTCCATTTCACTCCCACTGTTAGGTCTGGACTGTTGTGAGTCCAATTTTCCAAGTTAAGCTTTTGTCCTTCTGTTTAATTTCTTTCAGTGTGTATGTCTGACCATTTGTTTGTCTCACTGTCTCGTGTGCTAGATAGATAGATAGATCGATATATATATATATATATATATATAGAGAGAGAGAGAGAGAGAGAGAGAGAGAGAGAGAGATAGATAGATAGATAGAAGATAGATATGTGGGACATATAGATAGATTGAGATGTGTGTGTGTGTGCGCGCGCGCGCGCGCGCGCGCGCGCGCGCGCGCGTGTGTGTGTGTGTGTGTGTGTGTGTGTGTGTGTGTGTGTGTGTGTGTGTCCTCCATCAATGACACTTGCCTGCATGCTTGCAAGAAGCCCTTACTAAACCGATCGTGTATTACACGGTTGTGACTTTTTAGTAGGTGTGTGTCTGCAATAACTTGGTAAAGTACACTTTTTCATTATTTTGATATCCATGAGTCTAGAATGCTTTTGATATGAACAAAGTTTGCCATTTTAAACATTCTATTATGGCATACATACTGGTAAAATCTGTTGGCCGCCACTTTGGACATTACGTACATGTTCAAAGTGGCGACCAATATACATTTATGCACACCATCGCATCTTACAGTATCTGTCACTTATTGGTACCACCGCCCCCAACGTACAGCCTTGAAAGTGCCCTGTCTGGTGCACTGGCTAGAATGAAATTGAAATCCCCAGGTTATAAGGCAAAATACTGTTCCCAGACTCCTTCCTCACAGTCATCCCTGACTAACGTAGCTGAAATTGGCAGTCTGCAGTACCACACACACACACAAGCACAAGCTGCATGAAGCACCCCCCCCCCCCCTCCCCTCTCTCTCCTCTCTCTCTCTCTCTCTCTTCCTCCCACACCCCTGTTTATACGTTCCTTACATGGGCGCACATTTACAGTTCGTGAGTGTGCGCGAATGTGTGTCTTCATCCCACTCCAACGATGACATGTGCGCCGCTTCCCCACTCCAGTGTCGGCCGTGGTAGACACACCCATTCCTCTTCTCTCCTTCCACTTGCTCAACCACAGGACTACCTCTCCAACGGGCATCTTTCCATGCAATTCCCTAATGGATCCGAACAGGTATAACTCCAATCCCTTTCTGCTTGTTTCTTGAAATGGGGTTTGGCAGGAAGGGTGGGGTGTGGATCAAGTGCGGAAGAGGGTGGATAGGGAAGAGGAAGATACTGAAATCCGCAGAGAAGTAGTAAATGTAATATGAGCAGGACTGGGCCACGTATGGACATGGCTGGGGATGTTGCCACTGCATGACAGATGCAGAAACACAGATGAGCAGGCAGCCAAACAGACAAATGATGTTCGTCACCACTACACAATATCCAGTTTTCTGCTCAGTTCACCGGAAGGAATTTTCAAACCACAGCTGGAATATTCATCTGATGCAACACAGCCTCAGTTTGATATAGACGTTGGGACGAGTGAGTGGGGAAGGGTGGCCGCGGAAGGGTGGCCAGAAAACCGTCGCTCTTTAAGTGATGAAGAAAATCACCCAAAACACTGTCACGCTTGCAGTCTGATTCTTATATAATGAGCAGCATATTATGCTCTTCAGAGCTAAGGACTCAGAGCAGCATACAGGCTTCGCATTAATGGTTGTCAAAGTCACTCACACCTTCAAAATTGTCATTCAGCGCCCTTTTCTCCTCAAGCATTTTTTCTTTCTTTCAAAATGTTGTAATGCTTTGTGGATAACCATCGTCTGCAACTCATTGTTCGTGAATAGTTGGCATACTTTCACATTTTTGACATTTTTGAAACCAGTTAATTCTTATTCTCTTTTCGACTGGGTTTGACCCTTAATGGCAGAGAGAGAGAGAGAGAGAGAGAGAGAGAGAGAGAGAGAGAGAGAGAGAGAGAGAGAGAGAGAGGGACGTGGAAAAAGGGAGAACGGACAGAGATGAGGGGAAGGTGAGATGGGTAACTCTGTTTCATTTCATAAAACAATCGCTCATCACTAATCCGTGAGACAAACAGACGTCTGCAGAGCTGGTCGGGTAAAGCCTTTTGGCCAAATGGGAGACGACTGAACTTGATGGTATCCCTGGAATGCCCCCCACCCCACCCCCCCCCCCCCCATCATCTTCCCCAACCTCTTATCTTTTTTAAAACACAGGTCGAAATGTAACTGACTGCGAAGATGAAACAAGAGATAGGTTACTATCTTGCATGTATAGGTCTCAGGGATGTTCATCACACTTTGTTCTCTTTTGGGCTGATAGGCCTTCTTGTTGTTGTTGTTTTGTTGTTGTTGTTGTTGTTGTTTATTAGATTCCCTCATTTTTATCTTTCATCCCCAACCATTGTTTTTGAAACATCACTACCTTGCATTGCTTCAAAAACTTAATGGTCGAGCCGATATCCTGACGATGAACACACGAGCAGGAGTGGGGGGGGGGGGGGGGGGGGGGGGGAGGCGTTGAGGAGGGGTGGTGATGCAGAGTGACATTTCTTAGACTCACAAAGGATGAAGTTCTCCCATAGCCTCTGGCAGAACATGGGCAATGGCAGGACTTAAATCAGCAAGGCGTTTTCTGAACCTGTCACTCTCGGTCCTCATCTCTGTCACTTTCAAGATTTCTCGTTTTTTTTTTTCAAGTCATGCTTACTTCGCACCTAAAAGCACACACACAACTCTTTCAGATTGTCAAATGTTCTCTTAATACAACAGCTGTCGAACCTTTTCCTATTGCCATTCAAACATACACTTTTCCCCTCTGTCAAACCTAAAACGTCTTAATGTTCATCTGTCGACTGTCACTATCCCAAAGTGTCTACACATTCCTACACCACCCCTACCCCAGCTCACTCCCATCCCAACCCCGACTTTCTCGCTCTTACTTCATCCTTTCCCTTTCTCAATCTTCTGTCGAGCGCACGTTTGCATTTCTTAAGTGAGTATACTAGTTGTTGATGGTGGTGGAAGGGATGTCGATGGATTGTGTGTGTGTGTGTGTGTGTGTGTGTGTGTGTGTGTGTGTGTGTGTGTGTGAGAGAGAGAGAGAGAGAGAGAGTGAGTGAGTGTGTGTGTGTGTGTGTGTGTGTGTGTGTGTGTGTGTGTGTGTGTGTGTGTGTGTGTATGTGCATGCGTGCACGTGCGAGCGCGCGCGTGTGTGTGTTTATGACTGGGACAGACAGGCAGACAGAGAGATGATGATTGTGGAAAGACAAGATCTGGACAAGGAAAGGAAGACAGGATCTCAGAAAGAAGGGGATATGGAGCAGCAAGGTGATGTGAGTTCCAGACTGGTTTCCTGCTTCGGGAGGACAAGAGAGAACAATCCCACTGTTAACGTGATCAGAGAATAGCACAAACAAACAAACAAACAAACGAAGAAAACTAAACCCAAAAATCTCTAACTGATACAGTTCCGTATTCACAGACACAGTTGTAAGCCAATCCTCCACCAGCAATCTTTGTTGGCAGCAAAGGTCTGCACCAGAAAGCACTTCAATGTTCTTTCGTAGTTACTGGATGAACAACGGAGTAATGGTGAAAGATTTTAAAGCTTTGAGAATAAGCTATGGCGTGGACTAACTTTACCCATGTCTAACAGTGAATTCCAGCTCTTCATACTCTTTATATTAGTTGACTTCGTTCTTTATGTTGAAACCTCTTCATTTGAATCAAATGACACGAAGTGCAAAGGGAACAAACAGAACAGTGTACAATCAGCTATTGTGGAGCAGCGTGGGTTGGTGCCACTGACCGTAGGGTGGGAGATGGAGAGTTCAAGAGTATCACAGACTCCTGCTTACCAGCTAAGACTGTGGTGTATGACCTGCCAAGTCTGACTGATGTCAGCATGTGTTACGTAAGGGAGCAAGGAGTCTCAGCCCAAAACGAAACTGCACAGCATTATCCTCATCATCTTCAATGACCATCGTTAACAAAAAATGTGTGCATGCGTTCAGTTCATCAATGGACCTGAATCATGACAACAAACTTGATACCCTGACAGAAACCATTATAACTCTTAAAAGAAATTGATTTCTTTGAAAAGCTGGAAAGAACAGTTTCGTTTTCATATCTGCTATGGTTCCACCATGGCGTGTGCTGTCCAACCCTGCTAGCATTATCGCTCGTTGTTCAGACACAGCACTTAGGCGTCTGACAGCTTTCATATCGCAACACTCCATCAGCCCGTTTCCCGCGCTTCACGTGCTACCACAGTTCTCTTCGAGCTGTTGCGTCAGTGGCCATATGGTTGCCTAATTTGCATCACGACCGGTACAGTCTGCAACGCTAATGGCGGACGAGGATTAACGCCTGTCTCCAGATGGCAGAGCAATCACAATGTAGGAAGGTAATTGCCATCACTATCGCAGTTAAGGTGTTCACTGATGTTGGAGGAAGCTGCAGCTGCGACAACACTGAAATGGCGGGGAAATTGCTCAATTAGCACGGTGCCCCGAACACTGGTGATAGTAGTACGTATCCCCAACTTTTCCATTCAAACACAAGCAGTTAGTTCGCTGCTTGTTTGACCTAGTTTCTCCTTACTTTGATGTATTGCGTAGGCTTAAAAAAAAAAAGATCCTGTCCATGGATGCTTACAAAAAGTTCAAACTGTCAGTTTTATACAAAAAGCTTGCATCGACAATTATGTACACAAGCAAACTTGAGAATCTCGATGCACATTTCATTATTTTGAAATCATTTTTCTGGCACTGGATCACTGATTAGGCAGTCTGATCTGCTCTGCGACTTTTGCACAAACCAATCCTGTCTTTTTTTTTTGCAATACATCATCATGGAAACACAGTTACTACTGGCTTTCATGAAGAAACATCGATGGCTATCAGTTACTGGTTACATTTGAGTGGTAACATGAATGACACCTTAAGTTATAACCTCCAAACGTGGAACAAGTACAAATAGATTTCTTTGAGGTAAAAAGGGAAATCAGGTATTCACAAAATACTTTAATGTAAAAATGGGACAACAAATAATAATCTGAGAGAGGGGGAATAGAATGAATACGTTTTCACTATTCGGGGAGAAACCATGACTACAGTTCAAGTTCTTATGTCGAAAACAACGTTTCGAACATTTTGATAGTCTTAACAGTTTATGGCACAGAAGATCGACATTTTGAATGGTTTCACCGGTAAAAAAAAAAAAAAAAAAAAAAAAAAAAAAAAACGTTACTTGCTTTTACAGAAAAGCTACGATATGACTGATCTGAGGGAAAGCATGGCTACAATTTTGACTTCTTTGAGAGCATCATCAGCGACATTTTGACCGCCCTGAGGGAAAGCACAGTCAGATTTCCAATCAATGCTGCGTGAGAAGACCCCGCGACTTTAGCATCAAAGCACATCGCTCAGACTAGGCACTTTACGGTCTGACAGCTTTCACATCCCAACGCTCCGTCTGCGCTGTTCTGTGGCTTCACGTGCCGCTGATGGTGTCCACGACCTCTTTCGTCACTTCCCGTGTATTGCTTAATTTCTGTTATCTTGCCTGATTTGCATCACAAAGTCTGAAAAGGTGATGGAAGCTAGAGAAAACAGCTTTCTTCTGGATGGAGGTGCCGATGGCGGAGTGTGTTCAGTCACAACTGAAGGGTACTTAGGAGACCACAGACCTCTGCCATGGTCACAAGAAACCTGGATCCTCCCTTTGATCCAGATCCGCACAAGAATATATGCCAGATTCCTCCAGAAGCCACATTCGATCTTTCTGTTGTGTGTTGCAGAAACTGGTTCATGAGTTATCAAGTAATCTTCCTGACAGACAAACTCATCAGCTGACACGTGACAAACATGGCTTCTTTGGTGGAAGAGAAAAGCAAAAAGATATCCCCCCCCCCCCCCCCCCCCCCGCAACACACACACACACACGACAAATGTAATAAACAAACAGCACAGTAATAACACACACACACACACACACACACACACACACACACATACATACATACATATATATATATATATATATATATATATATATATATATATATATATATATATATATATATATATATGTGTGTGTGTGTGTGTGTGTGTGTGGTGTGTGTGTGTGTTGCTAACCAACAATAATTTTTAAAAAGTGCTCAACCAGTTGGGAGCGGCATCTGTTAAAACTTTGATTAAAATGTAAGTGATAAAACCTACGGCGCTGTTTCTTGCTGGTGCAGTCGTCAGGGTATGGGGGGGGTCGGTGTTGTCGGGTTTTTTTTTTATACGTGTTCGCTGTCTGCCATCACGTGCGGTCAGTGTTTTTCATGTGTTTTTTTTTTTCTGCTCGCTGATAGGAACTTCCATTTGTGTCTGCAATTGTTAACCATTTCTATCCTAGTGTTTAGGGTTGCTAATTTTGGTTTGCATAGGATCATATATTTTTCTGTTAGGCATAAATTACATCTTTTTGAAATGTTATTATATGATGCAGCTCTTTTCAAGATTTTCCAGGATATGTTGTAGTCTATTTTTTTTATCTTTGAGTTTCCAATATATTTACTCAATTCTGTTTGATTTTTGTATCTTTCTTTGTTAAATGACTGTTTATGATTTGCATATCTAGTTTTAAATTGGTTTTCAGTGATACCTATATATGTTTCTTCAGCTTTCTCTGATTTTACAGTGGCTGATATACAATATTGCTGTGGAGGCATTTATTGTTTAGAGGGCACTGTTATTTCTTGGTACAGTTGCAAGATTTCCTTTCTTCACCCTCGTTTGTCTCTGTACTGCTTTTCGTTTTGTTGGTTGAATCAATGATGTTTTTGAGATTC
>JADBJO010001685.1:205000-210000 GCA_016801955.1 Conus betulinus | reverse complement strand
TTCGTTTTCGAATTTCCATAACCCTCCTTCTTTGCTGTGTTTGTACTACTGTGTATCTGTTTATTTTGGCATCATCATCATCATCATCATCATCATCATCTCTCTCTCTCTCTCTCTCTCTCTCTCTCTCTCTCTCTCTCTCTCTCTCTCTCTCTCTCTCTCTCCATTTGTGCGAGAACATGCATGCATGAAGTTGTCAGTGAATCCAAGTTGAGACAAAACAAATACAAAACCACATGCTAGAAAAACAGATGTGTATGGGGAGAAAGGGAACGGGGGGAAGAGAACATCAAAGAAATAAACAGCGTAGCCGCTACCGATCGACGAAAAGCAGAGACAACAGACTGCGAAGTTCTTAAAGAGGCATTTGTCGTCTACGTCGTTTCTTCTTCACGCTGATCTTTCTTTAATACAAAGAGTTTCCTACATTTTTTTTTCGCCTGCCATGTCCTGATTAACAAAACACATAAAAAGATCCTCTATGTAGACTGGTAGACTCTTTATCAGCATGAGTGCTGTTTTCTGTTTATTTGACTTTGTGTATCTACATATTTCTGTAAATTCTCATCATTTATTTTTTCCTTTCCGTGTTCCAGAATGCAAATGCCATGACAGTCTCTTAAAAGCCCAAATCCGTATTTGAATTTTGTAGACGCAGTAAATCATGCTTTACCAAGACTGAAGGAGAGAGAGAGAGAGAGAGAGAGAGAGAGAGAGAGAGAGAGAGAGAGAGAGAGACAGACAGACAGACAGACAGACAGACAGACAGAGACAGAGACAGAGACAGAAAGAGTTCTGACTCTGACTCCTCCTTTTGTCCCAACATTTGTCAGTGGTGGTTATTTTACGACGACCACCGTCTCACACAGCACTGAAGTCCAAACGCATACATAGACACAAACATGCCACCTCATTTCAGACCAAAAAAGAAAAAAAAAACATGGGGAGCCGGAGAGACAAATGACCGCCAGTCTGCTGAATTTATGACATGGTAAGTTCTCCGCTCTCATTTCAACTTTTCGCATAAATCTGTCGATCGTGTGATTATCATATTTCTTCATGTCATCTGTTGCAGACCAGTGCCGGCATGCCACAACCAGAACGACAGGACTGTTTTTATTAGAATTACAAATCCATCCATCAATCTATCCCTCCATCCGTCCGTCCATCTATCCATCCATTTATCTATCTATTTATTTAATCTTTCTATCCATCCATTTATCTATCTGACTACCTATCTATCTACCTATCTATGTATGTATGTATGTATGTATGTATGTATGTATGTATCTATCTATCTATCTATCTATCTCTATCTATCTATCTATCTATATCTATCTATCTATCTATCTATATCTATATTATCTATCTATTTGAGGAGAGTTTGGGTGGTGGAGAGGAGTCTCTATGGATGGAGACTAAGTCAGCTTTCACCTAAACGTTTCTCCGCTAAACTGAGACAGGGAAATCCATCTTCAGTTTTGCTGAAGTGGATGACATATTAAAACCAGAAAGTCCCCACCTGCCTCGGATCTGCCGTTGACGACATCACGCAGTTTGGCACATACGTTACACATTAACAGCATGCAGGAAGCAGAAATGTGAGCGCAAGGGGTTTGCTGGATAGAATTTAGTACATCTGAAACACATCAAAACATCTCTTTTTGTCATTTTTCTCCAAAGAACGGAACTAGCTGTTTCGGTAACAACGACCCAAACTGTCTGTTAGACAACAGATCATATAAAAGTTTCTTGATTTTGTTGTTGTTTTCGTCGTTTCCGTGTTTCTTTGTCGCCTATCTTAAATTCAGTCACTATTTCGTCTGCAATAGCGCAGCGGTTAGCATCGTTGATACGTGGGCGGGAAGCTGTGGATACCAGTCTCAACAGTGACATTATTAACTACAGTATTTTTTTTCCAATCTGGCTAGCTCTCGTCAACAGCTGAGTGTGTTTTGGGGGCTCAGATCGGTAGACTAAAATCACACGGTCGAGTTAAATCTCTTTAACGGATGCACCTCTGAATTTGCTGCTCAAAACTCCTGGCCAAAAGTGCAGATGTACGTACGTTACTAGCCTCACTGACACTTTTTTTTCCAATATATGAGGGGAAACAAACCGAACCGAAGAAAAAATGTTGCCGAGACTTGCCTTTCCGACAACGCTCCACCCACCATGATTCAAAACGTGTCTAACAGAGACACAAACTCACATGGCGTCCATTACATAACTTCTAGAAAAACATCATCATAAAAGTCGGAAACCGTCGATTAAAACAGCACAAGCTATAAAGGAAGTCATATTCTTGTGTAACAAGGCAGATAAAGATTCAAAAGCGAAAAAAATATTTTCAGAAAGGGAAAAAAAAAAAAAACAACAACAACAACAAACCACGATCGCCTGTTCTTGTGTAACAAGGCAGATAAAGATCCAAAAACGATTTTTTTTTCAAGATGGGGAAAAAAACACAAAACAAGAACAACAACATCAAACCACGATGGCATTTGTCTGTTGATTGCAGTGCGTGTGTTGTGTAAGCTGGCCCATGATTTCAGAGTCGATATTCATCACTGAGAGTGAGCGCTTAACTGTCTGTCAGCTTCCATATCGCAACGCTGTCTACCGTGTTCTCTGGCTGCACGTGCTGTCATGGCTGTCCACGAGCTGTTTCTTCACTGGCCACGTGCCTGCCTAATACGCATCACCGTGCGTAAAGTCAGGAATTCTAAAGGCTGGCGAAGATTAAAGTTGGCTGCAGAAGACAGTGCCATCTATCAAGAACCAGGCATAGTTCCAGCATTAACAGGAAGTCGAGGTGGCATAGGTTTCCAGCCGCAGCAACATGTAAATGGTGGGGAAATGGTTCAGTTACCACACTGCTGCCTCTACTCGAGATGGTAGTAAATCACACCCCTTTTCCTTTCTCGCACAGACATTAAGCTTCTTTCAACCTGGTTTCAGTTTCATGATTTCATTACGGATGACGTTTGGTGCACAGTAGGCTTACAATTATCTTTGTCCACCGAACTGCAGTGCACAACCTACTGACACAAGAATCTTCAGTCACATAAGAGCATTAGTCTGGAGACAGAATGACAGTCATTTGAAAATGAATATAATTATTTAATCAAGAATTTCAGGTAAAACTGTTGTTTTTCTTAACATTTGAAACATTCGACAGAGAGTCCCTGCTCAATAATAAGTTTCTGAGTTGCTACTCCAAATGACTTTATCAGACCAAATGCACAAATAACGTTTTAGGACCATTCATATGAATATCCTGCTAACAGTCGGAGTAAACAACAGTGACGCTTTCGTGCACTGACGGCACATAGGTGTCACATGTAGAACTGTCTACAATGGTGTCAAAACCTGTCTTTCTTTCACATCACTGTCAGAGTTCACATGAACAGACCACTGTGCTCTTCTTGTGATTGCCCAGAGGAGATCTGGATCTTAATTCCTTGATCCTGTCTCCCTGTCTGCCGGCGTCTGTTCCTTTCATTCGTCTTCCTCTGGGACTTAACCAGGCCTCTGCTTCCATTTCACTCCCACTGTTAGGTCTGGACTGTTGTGAGTCCAATTTTCCAAGTTAAGCTTTGTATATCTCTGCCTGTCTAATTTGCCTTACTGTAGCGTGCGCCCGTGTGTGTGTGTGTGTGTGTGTGTGTGTGTGTGTGTGTGTGTGTGTGTGTGTGTGTGTGTGTGTCCCCCCATCAATAACCCCTAAGGCAGAACGTATTCAATGGATTATGAATTACATAGTTGCGAATTAGGTAGTTGTGTGGCTGCAGACACTTTCTCATTTACGATATGATCTCCTTTTATTTCATGTCGGCTGTATTAACAATTCTATTAGCAGATTTTTGTGTGGATGACATTTGAACTTTTAAAACAATCTATCACAACATTCACACTTTTACACTGTCTTGATTCTCACATTCAAAATGACGTACACTATCACTTCTTGCAGGGGCCTTTGTACGGGGGCCCTGTTTGATTGGCTGGCTATTATCATACTGAACTCTCCATTTAAGTAAAATACTGCTCAAGGAGAGTTTTTTTCTACTGTCATCTGTATGACAAACTCAGCTGGAGAGGTAGACTCTCACTCACTCTCTATGTCTATGTGTGTGTGTGTGTGTGTGTGTGTGTGTGTGTGTGTGTGTGTGCGCGCGCGCGCGCGCGCGCGTGCGTGCGTGCGTGCGTGCGTGCACGTTTCTATTTTTTCAATGCATTCACATGTGTAGCTTACGGGTCTGCGAGAATGTGTGTCTTCAACCAGCTCCAGCAATTACATGTGTGACATTTACCCAGTCTGACTGACGATATTAGCAGATAGCCTACATGGTCCCCACCCCACCCCCCCCCCCTCCCTCTCCTCTCCCTCCTCTTGTCCAACCGCAAGTCTAGTCTTCCTGGCGGCATCCATCCATGTAATTCCTTGATGGATTCAAGCGGAGTATTACCCCCAGCCCCTATCTGCTAGTCGCTTGAAATGGCCTGGCAGGGAGGGTGGGGTGTGGCGAACGTGGTTTGGGGAGAGAAGGCATTGGAACCCGCTGAGGGGTAAATGGGAGATGAGCACGATCGAGCCACAGGTTCGAATGACTTCAGGGATGTTGCTGCTGCATGACAGATAGGAGGTTAAAGATGAACTGGGAGCCAAAAAGACAAAACTGATGTTTGTTTTCACAGCACAGTGTCCGATTTTCCCCTCGACTTCACCAGAAGGAAATTTGCAAACAATGGTTGGAATATTCATCTGATGCACCGCAGCCTCCTGCGGGATGTCGGGAGGAGAGAGGGAAGGTGGCCACACAAC
Source organism: Conus betulinus (assembly GCA_016801955.1). Taxonomy (NCBI): domain Eukaryota; kingdom Metazoa; phylum Mollusca; class Gastropoda; order Neogastropoda; family Conidae; genus Conus; species Conus betulinus. The sequence continues at coordinate 205,175 of JADBJO010001685.1, read as the reverse complement.
TGTTTTTTTTGCAAAAGATGAAGACATATGCCTAAAAAAATGGTCTAGCTTGCAGCCTGATCCTCGAGTAACGAGCAGCATGAATGTTCCAAATAGCGGAGGACTACTACGGAAGGAAACGGAGTTTGCATTGAGGATTTCTGTCGTCCACTTTCTTATGCTAATGCTTACTGAT
>JADBJO010001685.1:185000-197500 GCA_016801955.1 Conus betulinus | reverse complement strand
GTAGGTTCTTACAGAATTGCGTATGTATTTTTGTGTGATGAAGGAATGCTTGTGATAGACTCTGTAGGGAAAAAAAAAAGTGTACATGTGTGAGCCGTTCATATGGTGATCCAAAAATGGAAACCGTACTGCAGCATCATAATTCGATATTGATGTGATAAGCGTATGACATACATGAGTCATTACATCTGGTTTCAGCTGTGAACCTCTTCTAGTTCGTCTTAGGTGTACAGTGCTTCGTTTGCTTGCTTTGCAAAATGTTGTTGTGCACTTTCAACTTTACCAGTTATATGGAAAATTTCTCCGGGGCACTGGAATTAGTTTATATGCTGTAGGGTAATGGATCCATATCTAAATGCAAGGCATATCTTAGTGTCTGTTATGGGGAAGCAACGTTTTTTCGTCTCAGTTGATTTCAAGTCCCTATTCGTTTTACCTATTCTGTAGCCCAGCTGAGTGAGTTCATATCGTCCATATTGATCCGCTGCCAGAATAATAGGCTCGGCTCTGCCTTTCCACACTGATGACCTTCGCTGCCAACTGCGACAGATGACTTGGTGACAGTCGTGTTTCTCTCAGCTTCTTGTCATTTTAACCCTCAGCATCCCCCATGGCCACTCCTCATCAAAACTGTCTCTGTCTACGCAGTAAAAGCAAGATAATCCCCAATCGCCCCTCCCTCTTCTGTACTCTCCATGTAATGGACTGAGGGACAATAAATTAAAAACAAAACCACTGACCACCGGATCAAGGCCGATGGAATTTGAGAGATTAATGAGGCTGGTGAGGATCACAGTGGTGGGAAGACAGAACACTGCGGAAATGGTTCCTCTGCGGGGCACAGGTCCAGGAAGGGTGGGGAGAGGTCGGTTGAAAGTAATACGAGGCGGTGCTGGAAAGAAGACGACTTCATCTGTAAGACAAGCGTAAAGAGAGACTGGCTACACCTGGGGTGGGAAGAACGGCAAAAAATTGTTTTCCATGACACAAATCTATGGACAAAAGCGGAAGGCAGTGTGCCACCACAATGAGCTATGCACCTCTAAAAAAAGACATGAAGACAGTGTGAGAATGGGCTGGGAGGGATTGGAGAAGACGAAAGAAAGTCGTGTGTGTGTGTGTGTGTGTGTGTGTGTGTGTGTGTGTGTGTGTGTGAGAGAGAGAGAGAGAGAGAGCTGAGGTGGACACAAGTGCAATGTGTACTGGAATGTTCATCTGTGGCTCCACAAGCTGTTTCTTTCTACACTGAGAGAGAGAGAGAGAGAGAGAGAGAGAGAGAGAGAGAGAGAGAGAGAGAGAGACAGACAGACAGAGACATACAGAGTAATTAGCTCTCAGCGGAAGACAGTGACAGAGAAAAAAAAACTAGCTACAGAAAGCCAGCTGGGCCTTCATGACGGTTTTCAGGAAATGAGCAACGGCTAAAGTCGTTAGGCGATTCACAAATACCCGAACATTTCGAAAGAAAATAAAGCTTTTCACACGCTGAAGGTTTTTTTTTTTATCTTAGGTGGAAAGTACGGCTGACATGTATGAAACTTTCGCCCTTGTCGAAGCCTCTGAAATTAATCCAAATTATGGAAAAATATATACATAAGCAGAATTTCAGTCAACAAATGGCTACTTTACCATCGTGTCCAAGGCACATTGTCAGATTAATTCACAAATTAAGGCTGAATGCTTGGACCACTAAACATATTCTCATGGCATTACTTGTGTCTGCAGAGAAAACATTTCTGTACATCATATTTTGTTTGAATGCTCAGTGTTGACCTCGCTCTATCAGGAGAAAGGTACTGAGATGACTAACTTTGATAATGTCAATACTGTCTTATATGGGTCATATGTTGCTAAACTTTCTATGGTTCTTCTGCAGTCATAGGTTGCAATTTTTTTTTTATAAAGATCAGCAATTTCGTGTACCACTATGGTATTTCACTTATGTAAATATGCATATATCAGATGTGCGTTTAAAAGTACTAATGTGGATGATAAGTTGAGTGTGTGTGAAGGTTTTTTTTTTTTTTATAGATAAGTGCAATACCATCTGGCGATGAAAAGACATCAAATAAACCACTCAACTGAACTGAACTGTAGCCTCTGAAAGCCAATTTCCTTCAACGAATTTTCTCCCCTGCTGTAGTCTTTGAAACAAACTTCCTTAAAGAACTTCGACCATCGTGGTGCATTGCGCGCGCGCGCGCGCACACACACACACACACACACACACACACACACACACACACACACACACACACACACACACGGGTACAGTAGCGGTAATCCATACTACTGTGATGCATGAGCGGATGGCTTAAGCCAAAGTCCATGAAAAGGAAAAGAAAGACAGAAAAAAAAGAACAACAGAAAGAATGAGAGAAAAAATACGCATGATGTCCTCCTCTCTTTCAACAGACACTATGGGAGAACATAGCAGAAAATGCGTGTGGTTTTATTGCCTCTTGATGGAGGCCCTTCCATTGAACTAGAATCGGTATCTGCAAGCCCAGTCCCCTTCTTCCATTACACGTCCGTCTCCACCTTCATCCCTCCCACCCCACCCTCTCCAAACACACACACACACACACACACACACACACACACACACACACACACACACACACATACACACGCGCGCGCGCGCACGCACGCACACACACACACACACACACACACACACACACGCACGCACGCACGCACATGAACACACGCGCACACACACACACACACACACACACAACACACAAGCACGTGTGCGCGTGCACGCACGCTAAAACAGGAGGAGGGGGGGGGGGTGGTGGTGGTGGTGGTGGTCCATTCGTGGCCGCTTTGTTAATCAACACCAGACTTTTTTCCTCTCGGCAAGAATATTGGATTGAAAATACTGCAAAGTTTTTCTTTGGCGTAAACATAAGAATGAAAATTTTTACACCCATCCATTCACTTGCCCCCCCCCCCCCCCCCCCCCCCCCCCCCCCCCCCCCCCCCCCCCCCCCCCCCCCCCCCCCCCACCCCCCCCCCCCCCCCCCCCCCCCCCCCCCCCCCCCAACATACTCCTGCATTCATATTAATCTCAGCTCTTGCTGGATGAATGACGTCACCACCATCACCACCACCTGCTCTTCCTCCCTTTAAACACTCCCTTCCCCTTCCTTCGACCTCCTCCCATTCTCCATTTTCCGAGGATGGAAAAATACCCCTCGGGTATGAATTGCGTCCTCGGGCCTAAAACAGGAGGACAATAAACACCAAAAGCACAATCTTTTGAGGGACAGGCGGAGATGTGTTGTCACAAGCGTATCGCGGCAAAGGCCTTGAGTATCAATCAAGTCCAGGACCACTAGTTTCCACTCATCAAGCAAATTGCTCCACAAATTGAGCCCTAATTACTCTGTCAATACTGTGAACACATGCAAGCCCGTACGTATGCCCATAGGCATGCACGCACGCATGCATGCACGCACACACACACACACACACACACACACACACACACACACACACACACACACACACACACACACACGACCACGACCATTGCCCAATAGGTGGATTCTTTTGTGCCGTACCCGCCAGCACTTTAAACCAGTTGACTCGTTAATTACAAACGCAGTTACCCTTCTCATTCAAAACAGGTCCAGATCAATAATACACCTTCATACTATAGTGGTGGCCAAGGAAAAAAACTACCCTCGATCCCTTCCCCTCGCTCCCCGACCTCTCTTGCCCGATCAACGATATCAAGCTTGTTTAAAAGAGAAGAAGAAAAATACAAAACGAAGAAAAAAAAAAAGAAGAAAAAACATACATCACGAACAAACAAGCAAAAACGTAGATCTTAACAAACAAATAAAACGCGGAAATCAGCATTGTTAAAGAAAAAGGATGTTTTGACAAATCTGATGTTCATTTTCCATTAGCTCAGAAGATTTCTATGTGGAGGAGGGGAGAGTGAAGGGAAGAGGAGTGATGAGACTTGCGCTCCAAGAAATCTCTACAGCAAATTCCATCTCAGTCCGGTCCTGATTGTCTTCCCATTTCCGTGTGTCCCATTTGTTTGTAAACTCGATATCTTCACATTACACAAAGCATCCAATCTAGAACAATTTTGCCATGTGGGAACAACCAAAGTAATAACAAAAAAGCTCTTGCGTTTGAATTTCCTTAACCTCCCGTCTTTGTTGAGTTTCTACTATTTTTTTTTAATTTATTTTAACACTCTCTCTCTCTCTCTCTCTCTCTCTCTCTCTCTCTCTCTCTCTCTCTCTCTCTCTCTCTCTCTCTCTCTCTCTCTCTCTCTCTCTCTCTGTCGGTCTGCCTGCCTGATTATCTGTCTGTCTGTCAAGCCGTCTGTTTGTCTGTCTCTCTCATTCTGTCTGTCTGTCTCTCTCTCTCTCTCTCTCTCTCTCTCTCTCTCTCTCTCTCTCTCTCTCTCTCTGTATGCATTTGTGCACAAGCATTCATGCATGCACGACTCAAGCGGCTGTCTGCAATCAGTATGTTCAACTTGAGGCAAAATACAAAACTAAATGCTACGAAAACAGATGATTGTGGGGAGAGGGAGACAGAAAGAGAGAGAGAGAGAGAGAGAGGAGAGAGAGAGAGAGAGAGAGAGAGGGGGGGGGGGGTGACATCAAACGAACAGCCTCGCTATCATCAATGGACAAAAATAAGAGAAAGTAGACAAAGAATGAGAAATGCAAATAACTTAATATGTGTTATCTACGTCATTCCTTATTTACACTATTTTTTTCTCTACAGATTATTTCCAGAAATTTTTCGCCGGTTATGTTCCGAAAAAAAAAAGAAAAATAATCATCTGTGTAGGTGGGATGATTTTTTTCTGTAGAAACGCTAATTTCTGTTTCTTCAAGTCCGTGTGTCTACCTATTTTTACACGTTCTCGTCATTTTTTTTTTTCTTTTGCTGTTCCAGACATGACCATCCCTTAAAAGCCCAAATCCATATTTGCATTTTATAAACACAATAAATCACACTTTGCCAATACTGAATGAGAGAGAGAGAGAGAGAGAGAGAGAGAGAGAGAGAGAGGAGAGAGAGAGAGAGAGAGAGAGAGAGCGTTCTGATTCTGATTTCTCTTTTGGTCCCACATGCGTCAATGTTGGTTCTTTTATGACGACCACCGTCTCAAACAGACTACGCTAATGTCCAAACGCATAGACAGACACAAACATGCCATGTCATTTCTGACCCATAAACAAAGAAAAAAAATGTGCGGAACCGAAGAGACAAATAACCACCTGTCTGCTGAATATATGACTTAGTGGTATCTCCCCTGTTGTTTCCACATTTTGCACCTGTCAAACAGATGATTGTCATCTCTTGCAGAACAATTCCAGAATGCCACAGCTAGAAAGAGAAAAACTGATTTATAATGTATAATGTATAGGTAAATGTATAATGTGTGTGTGTGTGTGTGTGTGTGTGTGTGTGTGTGTGTGTGTGTGTGTGTGTGTGTGTGTGTACATAAGTGAGGAGCGTGGGGTGAGGAAGAGGAATCGGTAGGGAGGAGAAACCAGGTCAGCTTTCACATAAACTGTTCTCCACCAAACTGACTCACACAAGTGTCTCCTCAACTTTTTTTTTTTCTGAAGCGGATGACATATTAAAACAAGAAACTCAATACCTGCGTCAGGTCTGCCATCGGCGGCTCCATGCAGTTTGGCATATACACCGTACTTTCACAAACTTTGAGCTGGAAGCATAAAAGTCAGGAGGAATTGTTGGATACAATTTACTACATCAAAACAATGCAAAACAGTCTTTCCCTAGTGTTCCTCCAAAGTATGAAACTCATGTTCCTTTACGTAGATTACAGTACTACAGCCGAAAATTGTGAAGGTCACATTCTTGTGTCACAAGGCAAATGAAGATTCAAAAGCTAAAAATATCGTCAGAGGGGAAAAACAATCACTTAGAGCAAGCACTTAACAGTCTGACAGATTTACTAGTTCAACATTCTGTCTACTCTGTTCTCCCGCTTCACGTGCATCCATGCCTGTCCACGTGCTATTTCGTCACTGGCCACGTGCTTGCCTAATACGCATCACCGGGTGTAAAGTCTGGAATGCTAAATGATGGCGAAGAATGAAGTCGGCTGCAGGAGGTAGAGCTATCAATTTAGAAGCTGGGGCATAGTTCCAGCACGAATGGGAAGGCGAGGGTGGCATGTGTTTCCAGCAGCAGCAGCATGTAAATGGTGGGGGAAATGATCATACTGCTGTCTCCAGTGGCAATGTCAGTAAACCACACATTTCAGTCCTCTCTCACACAAACACTTAGCTTCTTTCCACACATTTTCAGTTTGTTATTTTCATTAGAGATAGCGCTTGGCGCACATCAGCTCACAGCCACCTTGGTCTACCAAATCTCAATGCACAACCTACTGATACAAGAATCATCAGACCGCACTTGAGCATTAGTCTGAAGAAAGAGTGACAGTCATTTAGAGGCGATGTCTCTAGAATATCATTCTTTACTCAAGAACTTTGGGTAAACTTTTCCAAGACACTTGATACATTCGTTATGGAGTCATCGGTTAATTACAACATTCTGTGATGCTATTCCAAATGACTTATTATCTTATCTTCATCGGACCAAAGAAATACCTTCCCAATAAGGTTTTAAAGACAATACAACTTATATTTTACGAGAACATAAATCTCGCTGGAAACTGACGGGGGTGAAGAAGCAGTGACGCTGCTGTCCACAGAATGTCGATACATACCAGATTAAGAACTGTCTATGGTAGTGTGAAAAACCTGTCTTTCCTTTCTTCATATCATTGCCACAGCGTTCACGTAAACAAGACCAATATGCTCTTCCTGTGATTGCCCAGAGGAGATCTGGATCTTAATTCCTTGATCCTGTCCCCCTGTCTGCCGGCGTCTGTTCCTTTCCTCCGTCTTCCTCTGGGACTTAACCAGGCCTCTGCTTCCATTTCACTCCCACTGTTAGGTCTGGACTTCTTTAAGTCCAATTTTCCAAGTTAAGCTTTTCTACGTCTGATTGTCTTACTGTCTCGTGTGCCCATGTGTGAGCGTGAGTGGGTGTATGCGTGGATGTGTGTGTGTGTGTGTGTGTGTGTGTGTGTGTGTGTGTGTGTGTGTGTGTGTGTGTGTGTGTGTGTGTGTGTGTGTGTGTGTGTGTGTGTGTGTGCGAGCGAGAGAGAGAGAGAGAGAGAGAGAGAGAGAGAGAGAGAGAGTGTGTGTGTGTGTGTGTGTGTGTGTGTGTGTGTGTGTGTGTGTGTGCATGCGTGCGTGTGTTTGTGTGTGTGTGTGTCCTCAATCCACGATACTCACAAGCAGCATTATTATTCATGCATTATTAATCACATAGTTGTGAGCTGGATAGTTGTGTGGCTGCTTATTTACAATATTACCTCCTTTTAGTTCATGTCCACTGCGTCAACAATTCTACTAGCAGTTTTGGTGTGGATGAATTTTACACACTTGTAAACAATATATTCTAACACATACGCACTTGCGAATTGTATTGACAGTCACGTTGAACACTACATATCCTATTACCTCGTACAATATCGCTCGAATGTTGGCAACAACCCCAATATGTACAGCCACACAGGACCAATGTTTGGTCGGCTGACTATAATCAAATTGAAATCCCCACTCCCCGCGATCATGAAGCAAAATACTGCGCACCGAGTCTTTCCCTAGAGTCATGTGTATGAGGAATTCAGCTGAAATTTGCAGTCTGCTGTTTCACAGGCAGAGTAAATCATGCTCTCTCTCTCTCTCTCTCTCTCTCTCTCTCTCTCTCTCTCTCTCTCTCTCTCTCTCTCTGTATATAAGTGCCCGCATGCGAGTGTGTGTGTATGTGCGTGTGTGTGCGCGCGCGCGCGTGTATGTGTGTGTGTGTGTGTGTGTGTGTGTGTGTGTGTGTGTGTGTGTGTGTGTGTGTGTGTTCCATGAATGCGTGCACTCTTGCAGTTTGTGAGTCTGTGAGAATGTGTGTTTTCATCCAGATCCAGAAACTACATGTGTGACATTTTGCCCCATCTAACTGATTATAGTACCAGATACCCGGCACCCATGCCCACCCCTCCCGCTCCTCTCCTTCCCTCTTGTCCAACCGCAAGTCTAGTCCTCCTGATGGCATCCATCCATGTAATTCCTTAATGGATTCAAGCGGAGTATTACCCCCAGCCCCTATCTGCTAGTCGCTTGAAATGGCCTGGCAGGGAGGGTGGGGTGGCGAACGTGGGTTTGGGGAGAGAAGGCATTGGAACCCGCTGAGGGGTAAACGGGAGATGAGCAGAGCTAGGCCTCAGTTCCAATGTCTTCAGGGATGTTGCCACTGCATGATGGATTGGCGGTTAAGGGTGTACTGGGAGCCAGAGACAAAATGATGTTTGCTCTCGCTGCAGGACATCGATTTTCCACTCGATTTCACCAGAAGGAACTTTACGAACAGCAGTTGGAATGTTCATCTGATGCACCACAGTCTGCTTTGGAATGTAAGGAGGGGTAAGGGGGGTGGCAACAGACCAGTTCGTTCGCGAAAGACGAAGGCATACCGCTATGAAATTGCCAAGCTTTCAGTTTGATCCTCATATTGTAAGCAACAAAAATGTTCTAAATTTGCTGACGATTTAGTGAAGGCAATGGAGTTTGCATTAATGGTGTCTGTCCAACGTGCCGCGTTAACTGTCTTGTGCTTTCTCACCGCCAGTGTTTTCTGATTCCGTCAATGTAATTCATGTTCATCCAATCGTGCATTCATACGTGTATGAACCCATGGATGTGTTTTTCTGTCAGTCAGTCAGTCAGTCAGTCTGTCTGTCTGTCTGATTTGGTGCCAATCCAGATAACAACCAGCAAGCAAAGAACTGTTTGACTTTGGTGGGGGTCTGTGCTCTCCCAAGTGTCCTTTCACTGAGTAACACTACAAGACGAAAACCCTGATGTCAATTTATGCATGTGTGTCTGAAATTATATCTCTTTTGTGTGTGTGTGTGTGTGTGTGTGTGTGTGTGTGTGTGTGTGTGTGTGTGTGTGTGTGTGTGTGTGTGTGTGTGTGTGTGTGTGTGTGTGTGTGTGTGTGTGTGTGTGTGTGTGTGCGTGCGTGCGTGCGTGCGTGCGTGCGTGCGTGCGTGCGCGTGCGTGTGTGTGTGTGTGTGTGTTCGTGATGTAGAGTACACATGCACTTGCTGAGCGTGTTGATATATTTCTACAATATAAACAAGAATCCGTGGACTTTGGCCTGAGTCTGCCATTACATCTTGCGTTCTCTGGCCCCTCCCCTCCCCATCTAAGACAATCATTCTTTCTTTCTTCCAGCCGTGTATCTGGAATCAGTCATGCATGCCTCTCTTCTCTGTGATTTTCCTGATGCAGACCAAGGAGAAAAGGAAAACTGGAACCTGGTCTGGTAGAGCGCTCTGTGAACGTGCCCAGGCCATGGTCTTCAACATCTATGAGAACAGGACTCTCTGTACAACTCGAACCCAAGGAGAATAAACATAACGTCATGTGTGTCCGTGATGTTTACAACCAGGCTAGGGGGGTTAGGCAGGAAAAGGGAGTAGGGATTGGATTGGAAAGAAGGGGGATGGAGGGGAGGAGATTTCATTAGAGGTTTTCACAGGCTGCCGTCGGAATGCTCATCAGCTTAAAGGAGAAAACCTTCATTGTTTTGACTGAAACTTGATAAAAACAGTGCTTGCCCTCTTCAGAAAGTGAAGATGAGGAGATAAACGCTTGTTTGAAGAAAGCCATCTGGGCATTAAGTTGATCTGCAGATAATACGAAGTTGAAGCGTTTGATGTTCTAATGCACCCAAGACTTTAATTGGATGGAAGCCGAAATGTCTGGCTCAGTTTCTAACTGAACATTTCATTTAATTTATCTTTCAATTATCTTATGAAAGTTTCGTTTATATAATTCTATTCCTTCAATGCTATCATTTTTCTCTATTCATTCCTTCAGACCGAAACAAACTCGAACGTATTAGGACCCGAGTTTAACTAATGTGTTTTACATTATCAACGTCAGTCAGGTGGTCCTCGATTATTGTGATTTAGCGCCATCATTTTGTTTTCGGGTTTTCTTCATCTGTTCTTTTTAAATGTTGCCATATGTAACAGATGACTGTCGCTTAAAGCCAATCCTTCATGAATTGCAGCTCGAATTCTTCCATATCTGGATGCTTTTCAGTCCATTTTCTACACTTCCTCTTCGTTTTGGTCTGACCCTTTATGACAGAGGGTCTGATGGAGAGCGGTGGCAAAGTTTTCACTAGTGTCTGAGAGATACACATGCATGAGAGCTGGACAGGCGAAGCCAATGATGCCACTGAACTTGATGGAGATCATGCAATACTCTTTTCTTTCTTTCTTAAACGTCATTAATAAAAGATCTATGTATAACTTCAAAAAAGTAAATGGGCGAACTGTTATTTTGGCACAGCCTTTGCAGATGTTTCCCTGTTGTTCTGCGTGCTCTGTGCTGTCATATCTGCTAGGCGATTCGATGTCGTAAGCAGCATTCCTTTGGAGTTATGAGCGTGAGTTTGTGTTTTCCTGTGGAAGCATGAATTTCCCTTCTTTTTTGTTGTTCGTTTTTTTTTGGCAGAAACACAAGAGGAGGAGGGTAGGGGCAGGTGGGGGGGGGGGGGGGGGGGGGGCAGAGTGATATTCAGCAGTCTCACAGAGAGTGAAGTTCTTTCGTAGCCTTTGACAGATCATGGGCAATGGCATGATCTAATGTAGCATGATATTATGTCAAACCTGTCACTTTGGGTTTTTTTTTTCAATTGTTCAATACATCTCTTCTTCAAAGAACATAGGGTGAGAGATTACCATTTAGGGACTGAAAGAGTTTAATGTTAAGTTAATCAACTACATACTGAATCTCTTCCTATTGCCATTAGAATCCTTTCATCTCTCCTATCAAGTCAACAGCTTCGTTTCTACATTCACCTGAACCTGCTTGCTGTTTCACTTCACTCTATACTACTCCACCCCATCCCACACCACCCCCTTGTCACTCTACCGTCCTCCCTTACTTCTTTCTCTTAGTTCGTCCTTCTTCCTCTTTAAGCTACTGCCTAAGGTGTGTTTATGCATGTGTATGTGTGTATGAGTGTTCCTGACTGACAGCGAGAAAAAAAAGGGGGCAAGAGGTACACACACACACACACACACACACACACACATACGCGCGCGCGCGCGCACACACGCACGCACGCACGCACGCACGCACACACACACACACACACACACAGAGATTGCGAAAAAGGCATGATCCAAATATAGAAAGACTAGCACCACACGAAAAGGACATGGAGATGTGGGGCAAAGGGGGTGGCGTGAGTTTCAGCCTTGTTTCCTTTACATTGAAACATACCACCAGGACAATGGCTCCTAAGAAGCCACTCCACTTTCTATGTCAATTTCATGGTCACTAGTTTTGCTCTCAGTATGTCACCATCATTTTACAGCTTTTACTCTCAATTTTCCCTATATTCAAGACAGAACAGGCTCATAGTCAACATCATGGACAGCAAAGAGAAACAGCGAACTGACAGTAAATAAGTCGAAGCAGCTGTTTTTCTGGTTTTCTAACCGGCCAGCTTGACTGGCAACAAAGATCTGATATCAAGATAATGCACTCACATGCCTTGTATGGTTGAGTGAATAACAGAACAAGTATGAGACAGAGAAATGATTTGAACAAAACAATGTTTATGAATAAGCTATGCTGAAATGCAACCTCACCATGAAACCCAGCTCTGTGTAATCTTTATAATATTACCAATGATCACTATCAACAATCTATTCATCAACAAACCAGAATAACGAAACATGATTAACACTGCGATTTAAAACCCTTGTCAGGGAGAAATTGATGCTTCAAGGCTGGGGAGAATAATATCATTTATCATCAGTTGTATTTACAACTACTATGGCGTGTGCTAAGCCGATGTTACAAGTACAGCGGCTCATCTCTCAGACAGCACTTCCACGTTTGACAGCTTTAATGTCACAGCACTCCATCAGCCCTCTTCCTCCCGCTTCACGTGCCAGTACAGCTATATATACCAGCTGTTACGTCAGTGGCCATATGTTTGTCTAATTTGCATCACGATAAGTAGAGTCTGGCATGCTAATGGCGGGCGAAGATTAAAGCTTGTCTCCAGATGGCAGAGCTATTAAAGTATGTTCGGGTAATTTCCGTCACCGACACGGTAAAGGTGTTCACGGATTCGGAGGTAGGCTGCAGCTGCAACAACACGAAAATGGCGGCAAAACTGCTCAATTAGCACGATGCTGCTGACACTGGGTGACAGCAGTAAACATCCCAGCTTTTCCTTTCAGATAAGGACAATTGGCTCGTTATCTACTTGACCTAGTTTCTAATAACTTCAATGAACTGCGTACGCTTTGCTTAAAAATAACTAGCCAGTGTGGGCTGTTTACGAAAGGTTCAATCCATCCATTTTGTACAGATAAACGTGTG
>JADBJO010001685.1:167500-180000 GCA_016801955.1 Conus betulinus | reverse complement strand
ATTAATTCCATCTGCCCAACAAAGGGAGTGGAGTTTTGTGTGTATGGCCGTTTTTTTTTTTATCCCGCCATTAAGGCAGCCATAAACCAACTTCGGGGAAGGTGCATGCTATGTGTAACGTGTCATCTATACCAACGGCCAAACTGGCCTTCTCTTCCTACAGTTGGTGATGGGATTTTACGTGTGTGCAAGATGCTATGCGTGCGTTCACACACGGAACCTCGGTTTATAGTCTCATTCGAAGGACTGTATGGGAAATGGAGTCAGAACCAATGTTAACTCCGAATAAGATCGTTACCAACTTTGACGTATTACAGATCATAGATCAAAAACGAGGAAGATAGGTATCCATGCCTTTTGGTGGTTACAATTCCAGGGCGAATATCGGAGGCACTCACCACTTCCTGCTGATCCGGTGGGCTACCTCCTGTTCCTGGGCTGGCAGTCTATTTCCCACACTTTGCCACCTGTTATGTCGAATTGTCAAGTTTGAAGCACACACACACGGTGGTTTGCGTGTGGCCAAAGGCTATGTGCACCAGTGGGCCGATCTCGCTGAACAGTGAACAACCAGCTGACATACATGGCTACCTGAGAGGGCACCCAGCGAGCTGAACAGTTCTTTGATTGTGCGTGGAGGAGCCAGAAAGAGATCAATCACCTGTGCGAGTGAGTAAAATGCTGGCAAAGATGAATAGGGAAAACCAGCCGAGATACTTGATCTCCCCTCTCTTGATCCACGGTCAGAATGACAGGGTCTCTGTCTTTTCACTCTGATGATCATAGTTGGCGAATCTGAAAGTCACTCTGATGTTCATAGTTGCAGAATCTGAAAGTTGGACCAAATAACGGTCATATTTCTTTCAGCGTTCCGCCATTGTGCCCCTCACCTACCCCACCCCCCTCTCCCCATCCTAACCTCATTCCCACTCCTTATGCAAAATCCTCTATCAAATTGCCCCTGTCTAAGCAACGAAAGCTGGACCCCCACCCCCACCCCCCAATCGCCTGCTCCTCCTATGTTCTTTCCATGCAGTGGATAAGGAAACAATAGATTTGGGGGGAAAAAAACGGGAACTAAGCAGGTGAAACTTGAGAGATGAGTTTAGCTGGGAAGGATCACAGAGGTGGGAAAGATAGAATACTCTGGAACTGATTCTTGTGCGGGGCAAAGATCGAGGAAAGGGGGGGGGGGGGGGGGGGGGGGGGGGGGGGGAGATGGCGCAGTTGGTTGAGACTAATAACAAATGGTACTGGAGTTCTTCTTCTGCAATATAAATGTAGAGAGGCTGGCCACACCTAGGGTGGGGATTATTGTAAGAATGGTTCTTCTTCGAGACATAAACTTATAGACAAAAGGCAGAGAGCCAATGTGCCCATCGCCATGCACGTTCATCTTAAAGAAGACATGATGAAGGCATGAGGATGGAATGGGAGAGAGGAGAGAGAGAGAGAGAGAGAGAGAGAGAGAGAGAGAGGAGAGAGAGAGAGAGAGGAAGACAGAGACAGACAGACAGACACAGACAGACAGACAGACAGACACACTCGGGGGTGCAAGGCGTAGGGGAGAGGTGAGGGCTGAGTTAAACGCAACTCCAAGTTGAGTCAGAATGTTCATCTGGGATACAACAAGAGTTCCTTTCTACACTATGTGACAAAACGAGAGAGAGAGAGGAGAGAGGAGAGAGAGAGAGAGAGAGAGAGAGAGAGAGAGAGAGAGAGACTCAGGGGAGCAAGGCGTAGGGGAGAGGTGAGGGCTGAGTTAAAACGCAACTCCAAGTTGTGTCAGAATGTTCATCGCGAAACGACAAGAGTTCCTCTCTACTCTATGTGAGGAAAAACGAGAGAGAGAGAGAGAGAGAGAGAGAGAGAGAGAGAGAGAGAGAGAGAGAGAGGAGAGAGAGAGAGGGAGGGAGGGAGAGAGGGAGAGAGGAGAGAGAGAGAGAGAGAGAGAGAATTAGTTCCCAGCAGAAGACAATGACAGCGAAAATGAACTAGCTACACAAAGCCAGCTGGGCCCTCATGACGGTTTTTCAGGTAATGAGCAACGGTTAAAGTCGTTAGGCAATTCAGAAATACCCGAACATTTGGAAAGAAAGTAATGCTTTTCACACACTTAAGTTGCTAACTTTGGGTGTGCGTAGGGCCGACATTTATCAAACGTTCGTCCTTGTCGAAGCCTCTGAAAACCAGTTTCCTTCAACGAAATTATTCCTTTGCTGTAGTCTGTGAAAAAGCAAACTTTCTTCAACATCTTTGACCATTTCGGCGTACACAGGGTACAGGAAGCGGCAATCGACATTATATTGTGATGCATGAATTGATTTTGAAGCTGAACTCCATATAAATAAATAAAACAAAGTAAAAACAGAAAGACCGAGAGAAAACTAAACGTGATACTTTCCCCCCTTCAATACACATGGTGGGAGGACATGGTATTTAGTGCGTGATCTTATTACCCTTTGACTTACAAAAAGTAACGGTCTCCTCAAGCCTACCCCCCCCCCCCCCCCCCCCCCTCTCCTTCACTTACACGTCCGTCCTCGTCTTCATTCCCACCCCTCACCATCCCTCTTCAAACACACACACACATCTTACACACACACACACACACACACACACACACACACACACACACACACACACATGCTAAAACAAAGTCGTGATACGTCCATCCAGGGATGCCTTGTTGATCGACACCGGAATTTATTTTCTTGGCAAGAATATCAGAGTGAAAATACAGCAAATGTTTTTCTTGGCGCGCGCATTGGAATGAAAAATATTTAGCAACCATTCATTTTTCTCTTCTTTTCTTTCTTCCGTTTTTCATACTCCTGCATTAATATTGAGCCCAGCTTTTGCTGCGCGAATGGCATCACCATCATTATCTCAACCCTTTTTTTTTTTCTCCCTTTCTATCTTCCCCTCCCCCAGCCCCTTTCCGCCTCCCCACCCCCCTCTTCCTGAGAAAATTCCTTCGAGTATGATTCGCGTCCTTGGGCCTAAAATGAAAAGGTAACAAACACCCCAAACCAAAATCTTTGTGGAGCACGCGCACATATTGTCACGAGCGTAACGAAGCAAAACAATCTTGAGTGTCAATCGAATCCAATACCAGTAGCTTCCATTTATCATACGAGAGCTACACAACAAATTGCGCCAAAATTACCGTATCAATACAGTACACACACACACACACACACACACACACACACACACACACACACACACATGGGCGCGCGCGACCGCGCACGCAAACACGAACACACCCACTTTTGCACACACACACACACACACACACACACACACACACACACACACACACACACACACACTTTGGGTAAACAATCCGTTCAAAACTGCGCTAAAGATAAGATCCCAAAATATAATTATAATAAAGCTGTTTAAGAAGCAAGAAAAAAAAAGATGCAGGCCTATAAAATATATTTAAAAGATAAGAAAGATCCTGACAAAATTGCTGAAAAGAACAGAGCAAAAAATCATAGTAACAGAGTAATCGAAAAAGTCAAGGAGCAATATTGGTCAAATTTCTGTGAAAATGAAATACATGACCACAAAGATCTTCAGAAAACATGGAAAAAAAAAAAAAGACATGAAAAACGGAATTAGTCTTCCTGAATATCCCATAACATTAGAAAATAATGAGTTTCCTTCAAATTTTGAAAAGGCTGAAGCGTTTGCAAATATTTTTGCAAAAATATAGCAATAGAGAGGGCCTGACAGAAAAGCAAAAGATATACAGAGAGAAAAATGGAGGATAAGGAAACGCATGAAAAAAAGTCCCAATAATAGTCACTATACAAATGCTCCCCTTACATTTCAAGAATTAAGGATGCAATTCTCTCTATTGTTCGAAAAGAAAGTCAGTGGGACCAGATGCGATTTCCAATGAAATGATAAAGCATTTGCCAGTAATTTCACAATGTTTCTGAACTTATTTTTCAGAAATGTTGGTCTGAAGGGCTTCAACCATTTTTGTGGAAAAAAAATCAATTGTAACCCCTATCCCTAAAGAGGGCAAGTCAAAATCAGACAAAAAATAACTACAGGCCAATTGCTCTCACTTCACATGTGGGAAAACTTATGGAAAGAATTATTCTAAAAAGACTTGAACATCATTGTGAAAAAAAATGGTGTAATACCAATACAACAGGCGGGCTTTAGAAAGGGTAGATCTACAGTTGACCATCTTGTAAAAATTACAACACAGGTTAAACATCAGTTTGCACGTAGAAAAAATGTGCTTGCCACGTTTTTTTGACATTAGAAAGGCATATGACCAAGTCTGGCATTCAAAACTTCTGAATAAATTGAAGTTAATTGGTCTCTCGGGGATGTATGTACAATTACTTAAAAACCTTTTTAACTGATAGAACAATACAGACGAAGGTAGGAAATGTATATTCTAATGAAAGACATATCCAGATGGGAATCCCGCAAGGAGCTGTGATAGCTCCTATCCTGTTTAATATTTTGATCCATGATCTTCCTAAATCATTATCAAAAACTGTTGAACTAGTACAATATGCGGATGATATCTGCATATGGATGAAAGTTACTTTAAAACGTCACACACCAGTTAGATCAATCAACTATATTAAAAAGTTATATCAAAATGAACTAGATAAAATAGTAAGTACATGACTGAAAATGGATTGGCCCTTTCAGCTGAAAAATCGCATATGGTTCTGTTCAATACTGGCTATGATCCTGATCCTTTGCCCTCATTTCAAATAGATGGATTGTGCCTTGAATATAAAAAAGTTGTAAAATTTTTAGGAGTAAATTTAACTTCTAAATTGAGCTGGAATTATCACATACAAACTATTCTAACAAAAGGTAAGAAAAACATTAAACTTCTTGAAAATGGTGAGTCAACAATCCTGGGTAAAAGACAGTAAAGTATTAACACATTTAGCTACTGCGCTTGTACGATCAAAACTATCCTATGCCCAGGAGACATTTTTTTCAGCCCCAAAATATTTAATTAAAAAGTTGCAGAGTATCGATAGTAAAGCTTACAAGATAGCTCTTGGTGTCCCGGTTCATGCATCAACTTTAAAAACTTATATGGAGATCGGAATATTACCTTTTGAAGAAAATATGAAACTTGCATCTGCAAAATATATTTTAAGAAGTCATACACTACAAAATCTTAATACCAGTGAAACTGAATTAAAATCAGAAATAAATTTTCCTAAACGGGCTCAAAAAAATTGATTCTCTAAAATCGATAGCCTCATACACATCTGACTTATTTACAAAAGCAGGCACTGCACCTCAAAACGTAGCTCCTCGGGTGTCTTTTAGCACTATCCCGGAATGGGAACTTAGTAGAGCAAATTATGACATAGACTATACAAGTTTAAGAAAAAAGTGATGGACCCTTGTTGCCAACGAATGTTAAGTCACATATAAATGAAACTTATATAAAAATCACCTTAAAATCTATACAGATGGTTCTGTACTAGACAATCATTTGTCTGGTTCAGCATTCATAATTCCATCCTTAAAAATAGAGAAAGGTTACCACCTTGGAAAGAATATTTCCATATTTACTGCGGAACTTGTTGCCATTATTATGGCATTAAACTTTCTTCTTGATTTTCGATTTCCTGTATTTCAAATACTACTTTGTGTGTTGATTCAAAATCAGTCCTACAAGCTCTAAAATTTTCGAACACAAGTGTGAGAGCAGAACTTATATCAGAAGTGTACCACTTAATTCATTTTTTGCATTTACGTGGTTCTTATGTCGATTTTTGTTGGGTTCCATCTCACTGTGGATTACCTGCGAATGAAAGGGTAGACAAATTAGCCAAAAGGGCTGCTATCACTGAAACTGATTTAACAAAGATATGCATTCCTTTATCCTTACATGAGAGTTATAGTCTTTTAAAAGACGCAGCCTGGAACTCTATTTCAAAGAAGGGAAAAGGGCACCAAAAAAACAAAAAGGGGATATTATTTAACAAGATATCAGCAAATAAAAAACAGGTATGAAGAATCTCTACCAAGAGAGGATTTTAAAAAGTTTGATTTTTAGATTGAGGCTTAATGCCTTTAAAACCAAATTCTGTAAACATGTGACTTGTATTTGTGGCCAGCAAATCACTCCATTCCATCTACTATTTTTTGTGCGATAGAATGAAACCCTATTACCTGCTTGGTTGTTGAACACTGAACCGTGATGTCAGTCTTTGAAGACATCATCTCTGACGAATCGAACATTTTTGAAGTTGTTCAAGGACTGATCAAGAGCCCAGTTGGACATTACTTTAACGTCTATGTTATTTTCTTAATCTTGGTGTTAGTTGCTTATTTAGTGTTTCTTTGAAGTTTTGGATCCAGTTATGTGGTGTTTTTTTACTTTTTTTTTTTTTTTTTTTTAATCTAGGCCTAATTGCATTGTACATACCTACGTACGCCCCAAATCGACACCAACCGTTTGCATGCATACACCCAAAAAATCATCACACACACACACACACACACACACACACACACACACACACACACACACACACAAACTTACATACTGTCTAAGATCACTGTTAGGTGGAACACACACACACACACACACACACACACACACACACACACACACACACACACACACACACAACCATCGCTTAATTTGGCGGTTCTTCCGTGCTATACTCCTCAGCATTTCAACCCGTTTAACTCCGTATATTACAAACATGATCACTTTAATTTTCCGAAACACATTCTTACACAAAAATACACCTTCATACTGCCATTGTGCCCAAGGGGGAAAACTTGTACCCTCGATCGGCATCTCGCACCATCCCCCACCACCCTTCCTCCCTTCCCCATTCCTATGAGTACTAACATGCTTCTTAAACAAACAAACGAAAAGAAAACCACGCGCAAGAAAGAAAGAAGGGAAGAAGGAAAGTAAAAAAAAGAGAAAGAAAGAGAGAAAGAAATTAAAAAAGAAAGAAAGAGAGAGAGAGAAGAGAAGAAAGAAAAACAAATATGAAACAAACGAACGAAAGAATTCGGGATAAACAATTCAAACAAACTGGACCGCTTCAAAATAAGAAGAGAACACTGTCAAAAAAACGAATGTCGTCACTAAGTTGAGCTTCATAATTCATGATTTGGGAAAATTTCTAGTTAGCGGAGGAAAGCGTGGGTGGGGGGGGATGGGGGGGGGGGGGGGGGGGGGAGGAGTGTGAGACCTACCCGCCAAGAAATCTCCCGTCCGGGCCTGGTTATCTTCCCATTTCAGCGAGTCCCATTTGTTTGTCAATTCGATATTCCCTGACAATGCTGAGGATCCACTCCAGGTCAATTTAAGCGCGCGTGAACAAACGAAACAAAAACAAAGCGAGTCTTTTGTGTTTTGACTTCCCGATTCTTTCTATATCTGCTGAGTTTCTGTCATTCTGTAGCTGTTTATTCTGACGTCGCCCCCCCCCCCCCCCACTCTCTCTCTTTCTCTCTCTCTCTCTCTCTCTCTCTCTCTCTGTGTGTCTCTCTCTCTCTCTCTCTCTCTCTCTCTGTGTGTGTAAGCGCACTGGAAAGAACATGTTTTCCTCACACACTCAAGCTTCTAATTTCAGGCGTGAGTAGGGTGACATTTGCTGAAACTTGTGTTCTAGACCTACACTCTGAAAACCATGTTTTCTACAAGGAATTCATTCCCTCGCTGAAGTCTTTCAAACAAGCATCCTTAAACATCTTAGACCACTTCGGCGCACAGTCCAGTGCAGTAGTGATGATATCCATACTATCCTAATGTGTAAGTAGATTTTCAAACCGAACTCCATAAAAAAAAAAAAAGAAAAAGAAAAAAAAAAAGAAAAAAATAAAGCAAGAGAGAAAAGTAAGCATGACATTCTCCTCCCCTTCAATGCACACGGTGGAATACCATGGCAGAAAGCGCGTGGTTTTTATTGCCCTTTTATGGAAACCCTTCCGTCCAGCAAGAAATGATGTCCACAGGCCGCCCCCTCCCTTTCTCCCTCACGTCTGTCCTCGCCTTCACCCCCTGCTCTCTCTCTCTCTCTCTCTCTCTCTCTCTCTCTCTCTCTCTCTCTCTCTCTCTCTCTCTACACACACACACACACACACACACACACACACACACACACACACACGCGCGCGCGCGCGCTAAAAACAGAGTGGCGAT
Organism: Conus betulinus; assembly: GCA_016801955.1. Lineage (NCBI taxonomy): Eukaryota > Metazoa > Mollusca > Gastropoda > Neogastropoda > Conidae > Conus > Conus betulinus. The sequence goes on along the minus strand of JADBJO010001685.1, from coordinate 171,821 downwards.
AGAGTGGTGATACGTCCATTCATGAAGACTTGTTGATCGACACCGGAATGGGTTTTTTTTTTTTCCTTGGCAAGAATGTTATAATGAAAATACTGTAATTTTTTTCTTCGCGCGAACATTAGAATGAAAATATTTAGCAATCATTTATGTTTTTCTGTCTGTTTTTTATTTTTTTTTTTCTTCCATTTTTTCATGCCCCTACCTTGGTATCACACCCAGCTCTTGTTGGGTGGATGAAATCACCATCAGCATAACCACCTGCTCTTCGTCCCTTTCTACATTTCCCTCTCTCCGCCCTTCTGCGACTTCCCCCCCCCCCCCCCCCCCCCCCCCCCCCCAAACAAATTAAAGTAACACCCGAAAGCACAATCTTTTGATGGACAGACGGAAATCCTGTCACGAGCGTACTGAAGTTAATAAAGAACAAACAAACAAACAAAAACTTGAGTGTTGATCGAATCCAATAGCTCTAGCTTCCATTTATCATATATGCTGCTCAACAAATTGTGTCCGAGTTATCCCGTGAAAACAGAACACACACGCACGCATGCACGCGCGCGCGCACACACACACACACACACACACACACACACACACACACACACACACACACACACACGGCAATCAATTTAGCGGTTCTTTCTTGATATACTCGTCAGCACTTCAAACTGTTTGACTCGGAATATGACAAACTCGTAGTTTTCCAACCGGGACCCACACAATAAATAACACACCTTCATAGCATGATGGCGGCCGTGGGGTAAAACTTCTATTCCTTGCCTTGCTCTCCCCCCCCCCCCCCCCCCCCCACCACCAACTTTCACTCCCTCCATCTCCAACCCTACCCTCCATTTCTCCCTTCCTGTGAGTAATTCCATGCTTCCTTCAAACAAAAAAAAGAAAAGAAAGAAAAAAAAAAAAAAAAGAAAGAAAGAAAAGAAAGAAAGAAAAAAAAAACATAAGAAACCAAAAAAAACAACAACAAATTTGCGGTAAACTGAAATAACAAACTAGGTTGCTTTACTTGAGGAAGAGAACACGGTCAAAGAAAGAAGAATGTCTTCACTAATTCGAGCTTCATTTTTCATTACTTAGGGCAATTCCTCTGTAGCTGAGGGAAGCGTGGGAGAGGGGGTAAGCGAGGCTTGGCCCCCGAGAAATCTTCCGTCCGGGCCGGATTGTGTTCCCGTTTCAGCGAGTCCCATTTGTTTGTCAATTCGATATCCCCAGATAATGTTAAGGATCCACTCTTGGACAATTTTGTCGCGTGTGAACAAAGGAAACAAAACAAAGCGAAGCTGTCGTGTTTGGACTTCTCCATTCTTCCTTTTCTGTCGAGTTTCTATTATTCTGTAGTTGTTTATTTCTGACATCGTCTCTCTCCTGTCTGTCTGTCTGTCTGTCTCTGTCTGTCTCTCTCTCTCTCTCTCTCTGTCTCTCTCTCCTCTCCTCTCCTCTCCTCTCCTCTGCTCTGCTCTGCTCTGCTCTGCTTCTTCTTTCTCTGCTCCTCCTTCTTTTTCTTCATTTTTCCATTTTTCTCCCATCCCTATGAGTGAATGTGTGTGATTACCCCCCCCCCCTCTCTCTCTCTTTCTCTCTCTATGAAGACAGGCTGGAGGATAGGCTAAGCCTTGGTCCTTGGTTGAATTAAGTTTTGTTGTTGTCTCCCCCCCCCCTCCCCCACGTACTCAGTGATCTCTCTCTCTCTCTCTCTCTCTCTCTCTCTCTCTCTCTCTCTCTCTCTCTCTCTCTCTCTCTCTCTCCCTCCCCCCTCCCTCTGATAAATCTTTGCATATACATGCATTTATGGAATACGTAGTCACCCACAGTCGGCAAAATCAAAGTGGAGACAAAACAGACGTTTACATGTAAAACGGAAGGGAGGGTGGTGGGGCATAAAACAAACGAACGACCTAGCTGCTTGCAATCGACAAAAAAGCACAGTACACAGAATGCGAAGTACTTCATGAAATCTCTGTTGTCCGTGTCGTTTCTTGTTTACGCTCATCTTTCTTTATTACAGGTGTTTTCCTCAAAATTTTCGCCTGTCATGTCTCATATAACAGAACACAGTAGACATAATTCAGTTCTGTTTGTATGTTTGTGTGCGTGCGTGCGTGTGTGCCTGTGTGCGTGTGCGTGTGTGCGTTTCTTTGTTTGATTGGGTTTTTTTTTTTTAATGTTCACCTTCCCTAGCCTTTCCCTTTTTGATTTTTTCATGCTGCTGTAATAAAATGTTTATCTAAGTGATATTTTGCTCACTTTAGCACTGTTTAGAAAAACATATCTTTCAAAAATGTGCATGTTTACATCTGTCTTCATGTTTCTTCGTTTCTTGTTCTCTTTCTCCATGTTTTTTTTTTCTTCTGAAACACAGCTCGTCACTTTTTGTCTTTTGCAGTTCCAGAATGTACACATCATGGCAATCCCTTAAAAGTTTAAATGTGTATCTAATCTTTTTTAAAAGCGCAACGAATCATGCTTTATGACAGCTAGAGAGAGAGAGAGAGAGAGAGAGAGAGAGAGAGAGAGAGAGAGAGAGAGAGAGAGAGCAACGTTTGTAAAACGTTTGTAAAGTTCTTTTCCGACGATTGCCATCTTAAACAGATCACACCGAGGTCTCTACGCACACACACAGACACAAACATACCTTCTCATTTTAGACACGCAACCTACAACACACACACACACACACACACACACACACACACACACACACACACACACACACACACACACACGCGCGCGCGCGCGCACACACACACACAAACAAGCCACCAAAAACAAAATAAAAAACAGGGAACCGGAGAGACAAATTACCGCCAGCCTGCTGAATTTATGACTTGGTAAAATCTCTCCTGTCATTGCCACATTTTTGCATAAATCTGTCGAACGCGTGAATATCACTTTTTTTTTTTACGTCATCTGTTGTGGATCAGTTCTAGCGTGCCTCAGCCAAAACGCCACGTCTAACTTATAAGGGAATCATGATGAAGAAATAAAGGAGAGTGTTGGAAGCGGGTTGGAGTGGGGGTGGGGGGACAGATATGAATGAGAAGAGAAGAAAACAAGACAGCTTTCGCATGAACTTCTATCAATTATCAACGTGGACATCCGCTCAATGTTTCTCTAGAAATCAAGGCAAAGAGTGTGCCGTTTCCAGTTTTGATGACGCGGATGGCAAATTGAAATGAGACACTGAAAACCTTTCTCCGTTTTACAACAGACAGCATCACGCATTCCAGTGCACAACATATGGGGTTGTCCGAATAGACAAATCGTAAGCATGTATTAGAGAAGTAAGTGCGAGGCCTTCGTTGAAAATTTTGTATAATACTGCACCAAATACACTACCTTTCCTCCCAAATACAGGACTCGGTGTTTACCCAAGCTCTTCGTTAGGTGACATACATTTCTCTTCGGTTTTCTTTGTTGATTTGTCTTTGTAGAATTCACTCACTATACCAACAGCCATGGTGCGGCAGTTATCGTCGGGAATGCACGGGTTGAGAGATTGCGGGTGGCAATTCCATCAGCGATATTTATTCATGGGATTTTTTTTTTCACCGCCCCTTTCGGCTCTTATCAAGAGTTGAGAAAGCCACGGGCTCAAATGGGCAGCACAGAACCACACAGCCAGCCTTCATCCAGTTAATGGATGGATGTCTGAGAGTGTTGATCACATTTCCAGACCAACACTGCAGGTGTCTGTATGTCTCGGGCGTGGTCGACGCCCGGACGTATTATGAGATGGAGCGTAAAGTACAGCCCTGTCATGTTGTCTCAGACCATCATGGATCTCCACTGCATCATCTTTATCGTTCTCAATGACCAGCATAATGGGAGTTTAGACAGCAACTAAAAATAATGGAAAAAAAAAATAATCATAATAACGACAGTAAGAATAACAATAATGAAAATAGTAGTAATGATTAGAAGAAGAAGAAGAACAACAACAACAATGACGACAACAACAACAACAATAATGATAATAGTAATAATAATACTAATAATGGTAATGATGATAATATCTATAACAGCCAACATGAAAGCACACACTTCTTTCCAAACTGAGAGAGGAATCGGTACCGTGTCTTCTGTATGAAGTTATCGTTTGAACTGAGAGAGAAACAGCTCTACCTTTTATACGGAGAACACAGTTTGAACTGAGAGAGAAGCAGGCTCTACTTCTATGCGGAGAACACAGTTTGTACTGAGAGAGGAGTGGGTGCTGTGTGTTCCTGTATACAGGGCACAGTTTGAACTTTACCAAGGAAAGAGACTGAGTCGTTTACATAGCGGGCACTGAAGGAGCGTTGGA
>JADBJO010001685.1:160000-162500 GCA_016801955.1 Conus betulinus | reverse complement strand
AAAGAAAGGAGTCTAGGCCAGTAACTGTGACCCGTTACTCATTCACAGACCCATATTTCACTACTTGTGGATGAAAACAGTCCACTAAACTATGGAACTCAGAGACTCAAACGTGGTCTCTTACCATTTTTGTTCAATAATTGAATTGAAATCTGAGAATAAAACTGCACATTCACCGTCGTGGGAAGACATGATCAAAGTTCATCTCATCCAGAAATGCAGTGCACCCTCCACAGCTGTACACACACGAACTGCAAAGCCGTTCTGAACTGAAACACTGCAGTAACGCCTCCCCTCGATTTCACGTGCATGCGCTCTTCACCGTGAACGGCACACTGCAGTCCTGTGTTACATGTTGTTGAAGCTTTTAACGTAAAGCTGAGTTCACAGATGTATAGTTTGAGCAAAAGCGTCCCGTTGCAAGACCTGAATCAACTGTTTCCCCTCCGGATTCCCCGAAGTTTCCCATAGTGCCAGAAATCTACTGACTGTGGCGAACGTTCAGCGAATTCTATCCAGACTAACAGGGTTTGCTGTTCCGTTTATTACCTACCGCGATGGGTTTTGTCTTAGTAGTAGTCTCCCTTTGGCCTAGTGATATGAACCTTCAATCGTATTACCTAGCATGCAGTAGTTCAAGAGATTCACTATCTATCCAACGCTGCACTTCAAGCAAACTCCTGCAAAACTTTCTGTGTACGTTCTCTGAAGAGCATTTCGAAGAGGGGGGCGGGCACAGAATTGGCTGAACTGTTTACAACGACGGGGCCATTCTTCCGCTGTAGGGCCAAGTCACTGACCACCAACGAAATCCCCCGAAAGGAATAAACGACCACAAGATTGCAACAGCACGCAAACGCATGCATCCCTTAACCGCCCCCCGCCCACCCCCACTCCCCCTTTTACCACGTGTCTGTCAATGATAACAGAGAGCAACTTAAGAGTTACTTCGAATCTTTCTCATGGGCATGCACGCGCTCGCAAACCCCAGCTCTGTTTGGCACACGCCCATAATCTTTTCTTAAATGCTATTCTTTGTTCGCAGAGGTGAGGGGGTTTGGACAAGGCCAGCAAGAGGCCACAGCCTTTGGGAAGACTGCAGTCTGTTCTCCGGGTTTAAGAAGGGGGGTCGGACAAGAGATGGCTGACGACGTAGACTGGAAGAAGGCCTCCAGTCCGACGGAAACAGCGTTCTTCCGTTCGTTTTTGAAAGGGGACTATGGCGTCGGGGGGAGATAGGGAGAGGAATCGGTGGGAATGTTGTTGTTTTTTTGTTGCGAAGTTGTTTTCAAGTGTATGGATCTTTCGCTCAATCAAGGCCTGCTTTCATCGCTGTCTCTCTTTCCCTGCTACAATCCCTCCCCCTCCACCCTTCCCTCCGATCCTCCATTCTCCGTCTCTCCCTCTCTCTCCCTCACCCTCTCTCACACATCTCTGTCTCTCCTCCTCCTCCGGCGCCCCAAGTCCCCCCCCCACCACCCTCTCGCCCTCTCTCTTTCAATGCCTGCTCCTCCCCTCTCTCGACCCTCCTCTCTTCCTCATCACCCTAGCTACCCCCCGCCCCCCCCCTATTCTCTATCTCTGTCCATTACTCCTCTCCCACACATTCCCTTCTCTCTCTCTCTCTCTCTCTCTCTCCTCTCTCTCTCTCTCTCTCTCTCTCTCTCTCTCTCTCTCTATTCCTCCATCTTGCCTCCATCTTGCCTTGTTCCCACACCCATTCCACCCCCACCCTCCTTTATCTGGAACTCGCCATCCCATTCCCTCTCTCTCTCATGTTTTCCTAAGAGGATGAACGACGATACGGGTGCTGACATGTCAATGCGCCATATCCAATTCGTGATTTACCTAACACATCGATGCACACACCACCAGAAAAGGCTAACATTTTTTTCTTTCCCCGTTTTTTTTTTCTCCAAAATCACTCTTCCGTTCCGTGTTCATCATGTCTGCCTCTGTGTGTGTGTGTGTGTGTGTGTGTGTGTGTGTGTGTGTGTGTGTGTGTGTGTGTGTGTGTGGAGGGGGGTGCGCGCACGCGCCTTGTCTTTTTCCGTGTGTTATTGTGTCTGTCTGAACATCTGTCTCTCTCTCTGTGCTTTGCGTGTGCGTTTCTGTTTGTGTCTGTGTGTACTTTTGTATTGTATTCGAGAAAGAGAAGAAGAAAAGAGAGAGAGAGAGGAGAAAGAGAGCACAAAGACAGACAGAAAGACTGACATGCAGAAAAACACGCACACATATACAGCAGGAAAGAGAGAGAGAGAGAGAGAGAGAGAGAGAGAGAGAGAGAGAGAGAGAGAGAGAGAGAGAGAGAGAGAGAGAGAGAGAGAGGAGAGAGAGAGAGAGAGAGAAACACACACACAGGGAGGCACACAGAGAGAATTTGCCGAACGAACTGAACAAGGAATAACAGTGTTCGAGTCTTCGTCAGAAACATACTTGTGCGAAACGTTAGAAAGAAAGAAAGAAAAACATATAATATTATGTCCAAATGAAGAACTTT
>JADBJO010001685.1:150000-152500 GCA_016801955.1 Conus betulinus | reverse complement strand
CCCACCACGCTACTGGATCATGTTGTTAAAATATATACGTTGGATGATTTATCAGATTAGCATCCATTAGTATTACTACAGGGAGAACGAAGACCTCTGTCAGCATCGAACGGATCGTGGATCCGCTCTTTCATCCGCACCAGAACTGAATGGATTCCGACCTTCGCACACGTTTAAACTTTCACCAAGTTTTCGAGAGAGAAAAAAAGTCGTTTTTGCCTAATCTTGCTGAACATGTCCAGGATCTGCCGAATCGCAGGAAAATTTAATGGTTTTGACCTTTGGTAATATTCCATCTTTTCAACAAACTTGGTTTCAATCGATTCAACAGTTTTAGGGTTTTTTCTTTTTTTCATAGTCTTGCTAAGAGGCACAGCAACAAACCACCAGGCGGTTAAAGGGGGGGAAAAGTCATCCACTTCGTGGAGGAGATTATAATGTTATTCATCATCTATATTCATATTATCAACAAAAGCACAACATGAATACATATATACAAACATAATGCATACTACATGCATATATACATACATACATACATATATACATACATGCATACATACATACATACGTACATATAGAGGAAAAAAAAACACCCACACATACACAAACACGCTCTCTCTCTCTCTCTCTCTCTCTCTCTCTCTCTCTCTCTCTCTCTCTCTCTCTCTCTCACACACACACACACACACACACACACACACACACACACACACACACACACACACACACACACACACGCGCGCGCGTATTGCAATTAGCCAATTAAGTAATCCACCGCCATAACATGTTTTCAAGAAGGGATAGAAAATTCTTCTTTTTTTTTCTTTCTTTTAAGTCTGTATCACCTTTTCATCAGGGCTGGTGCCCAGACAGAGTACACAACCAGCTGGGAAGTGGAACAGAGAACGCAAAGTGATTGGATGCCTAATCTCTATCTGTGGACTCTGACCTCGGGGGGACTGGGTGATCCGGGCATTTTGTGGCGTGGCAGGGAGAGTTACGGGCCCTGTCCCGGGCAAAACGGTGATTCACTGCGACAGAGAGTGTCTGGGTCGTCTGGTGATTCAGTCTGCATCCATTTCTCATTAACCGCCCAGTGTGGGGCTATTGTGGTCAGGTGTTTCGCTCCTTAGGAAGTAAAGATTACTTGATCTAAAAGGGACGACAATCATTACTGATACGTTTGGTATATTAAATGTGTGTGTGTGTGTGTGTGTGTGTGTGTGTGTGTGTGTGTGTGTGTGTGTGTGTGTGTGAGTGTGAAGGAGAGGAGAGTAAAGGGAGGGTGAGGGCAGGGCAGAGAGAGAGAGAGAGAGAGAGAGAGAGAGAGAGAGAGATTTGGGGAATAGAGAGGAAAACAAAAGGTGTAAGAAACACAGACACAGAAGACAGGCAAACAGAGAGGAGGGGATGCACAAAATGCATAATACCGAGGACAGAGAAAAAAAAATTAGAGAAGAGAGAGAGAGAGGGGGGGGGGGAGGCAAGCACAGAGAGAGAAGGACAGAGAGGAAGAGAAGAGAGAGAAACAGAAAGGGAGGGTAAGAGAGAGACAGGGATTGGGAAAAGACTGACAGACAGACAGACAGACAGACTGGGAATGAGGATAGAAAAATACGGTGGAAAGCAGAGAGAGAGAGAGAGAGGGGGGGGGGGGGAGAGGAGGGAGAGAGAGGGGGGAGGGGGAGAGAGAGCGAGAGAATATTCAGAATGAAATAGTTCATGGAGGGTTTTTTTAAAACGCTTTTAAAGTAAAATGTCCACAAGCGAAAATGTTGTGATCAAAAAATGAAATTAAGACAGGGCTAATTTGCAACCATGGCACGTGAGCTATCTGCAAATAATTTCATTACTTGATAGTGATGCCATCATTCAACAATATTTAAACAGAATGTGTGCATTGAGAACTTGAAATATGAGAGGGGAGACCACACACACACAGAGAGAGAGAGAGGGAGAGAGAGAGAGAGAGAGAGAGAGAGAGAGAGAGGAGAGGAGAGAGAGAGAGAGAGAGAGAGAACAAAAAGGTGTAAATGAAACTGAAAGAATAGCAAATTAAAAAAAAATCTTTAAATGGAATGGCGGTTCTCTCTGTCTCTGTCTCTGTCTGTCTGTCTGTCTGTCTCTCTCTCTCTCTCTTTCTTTCTTTCTCTCTCACACACACACATACAGAGAGAGAGAGAGAGAGAGAGAGAGAGAGAGAGAGAGAGAGAAAACAAAAACACCGAACATGAAATTATCTTTAAAAAGGAATAGCTATTAGTTGTTAGGTTTTTTTTTTCAATATTCAAACGGAACGGTCCTCCGCCCCTCTGTGTGCGTGTGTGTGTGTGTGTGTGTGTGTGTGTGGGGGGGGGGGGGGGGGGCGTGTGTGTGTGCGTGTGATCTTCAAACGGAACAGTGTTCCCACCTCCCTCTGAGAGTGTGCGTGCGTGCGTGCGTGCGTGCGTCCGCGCGCGCGCGTGCGTGTGAGTGTGACCGCATGCGCGCGCTTTTT
>JADBJO010001685.1:140000-145000 GCA_016801955.1 Conus betulinus | reverse complement strand
GTGTGCGTGTGTGCAGATTGGTCATAACCCTTTCAGTGACGAACATGGCGACCTTTACAAGTGAAAGAGATAAACAGTGTTCTTCGTGACAAATATCCTGAAGAAAGTCAGCCTACAAACCACTCCAAGATGAGACTAATTGACAACGCAGCCATAATGCCAAGAATCGAAAGACACACACACACACACACACACACACACACACACACACACACACAACGACACCATAGACAGACGCCACGCGCGCGCGCACACACACACACACACGCGCGCGCGCGCGCACACACACACACAAGCAAGCACGTACGCGCGCGCGCACGCTCGCTCGCGCACGCACGCAAGCACGCACGCACCTACGCACGCACGCACGCACGCACGCGCACGCGCATGCACACACACACACACACACACACACACACACATTTTAGCTGAATACAAGTAACTCAGATTCTTCCACAGAGGCAATCACGGGCTATATCGATGGGATTTGCAACAGAAAACATTACATTGCCCATCTTCCGTGGATACGAATGTTCAGATGTACACTGATGGTTTTAAAAACCGTTCAGTGCCTTGTAAAAGATGACTGAAACAAACTTGAAAAAAGAGCGGGAAAAGGTGTGTGTGTGTGGGGGGGGGGGGGGGGGGGAGGAGGAGAGATCTCAAATAAATTAGGGTAGAAAAATGTTTCTGAAAAGGTCACATTCTGCTCACTGAGAATAACTATGTTGGGTTTTTTTCCCTTCAAAATGGAATAAGAAAATAAATGAATGAATGAATAAATTTTAAAAAATAATTTATGAAGCAATAAATGCATGAGTAAATACTTAAATAAAATCATGAATAAACAGATAAAGCAATAGATAAAACAATGAATAAACAAATGAATATATAACTAAATGAAACGACAAATTCAAAAAAAAAAAAAAAAAAAAGAAAGAAAGAAAGAAAGAAAAAGGTAAATGTCGACACAGCACCCCGAGGTCATTGACGATTGTGATGCCTGTGGAGGTGCACAGGGCATGAAATAGGTCAGTGTTACATCCCTCCTTATCGCCCTTAACCCCTTTACAGTCATCCGTTGAAACCTCTACTGCAAAGACGCACATAAACGACAGGGGGGGCTCTGACAGCAAAGGGGAAAGGAAGGGTTATCGCATTTAACCTCTTAGCAGCAGGTCTCGTGGTGTGTGCCAGTCTGAAGTATTACGGGATATTTTGGGAGAAGGAGAGGAGGGAGGGATATCTATCTGGCATGGACCGTGTTTCCTGGATGTAGAGACCAGACCCGATGCCTGGGACTGGCTGTTTGACGACGTGAAAACCTGGGGTCGGATTGAGGGTCGGGGTTTCTGGGTGCGACTTTTGATACGAGTTATCTTTTCTTGCTGCTGTGTGCTCTTATGTTTAGCTGCTGGCGCTTCTCGGATTATGTACAGCATCGTGGGTGAGAGAGTGTAGGAGTGAAAGAGAGACAGAGAGAGAAAGAAGGAAAGGTGTGGAGGAGACCACAGAAAGCAACGCATGGTTAATGAGCTCCGGACAATTTTGGTAATTACAGTGAAATCTGAAAGTGTTCGAATCCTGGATTTTGTCGACAGCTTTACGATTGACGATGCCTTCCTCGCAGCTGGATTTCCGCGTCAAATGTGGATGTTTTCAGCCAGTCTTCATTAACTTTATGTTGAAAAGGGCCAGAAAATATGCCTCCATGTTGCACAGGACATTGAATCTCAGGACGGCGGTGAGCGGTGTTATAGTAGGTTGCCTCCTCACATATTTGTTCTGGGGCAATTTTCTACTCCAATGTGGCGACGTGGAACAGAACCCAGGGCCACGAAAGGACACTTATCGCCAAACTTCTTTGACCAGGGATACCCGGAGTGCCAGCACGGAGAAGACAGGAGAGACTACAACCAGTTCTACTCCGCCTTTCCAACCTGCTCCTGAACCTACCATGCAGAACTTAATGTGTATGCTTCAGATGTTGAATTCCAAATTTGACAACATGAATGAAGACATTAAGAACATGAAGGAAGATGTAAGTGGCATTAAAGACGATGTGAAGGATATCCGGGATGCTCACTCTGCACTTCAGGAAGAGGTGAAGTCCTTGAAGAATGAAGTGGATGACCCTACGACGGGAAAATGATGAGCTGAAGAGGCGGATGCTGGACACAGAACGAAAGGCCGACGATCTGGAAGGGCGCTCAAAGAGGAATAATCTGATCTTCTATGGACTCCCTCGTAAAGAGAATGAGACCCAGACAGACTGTGAAGGACTTATCAGTGGTGTGATCGCAAACAAACTCGATCTGACCGGCGACTTCCAGTTTGATCGAGTTCATCGCCTAAACGCCAAGCATAACTCGCCAATCATCGCCCGCTGCACCTTCTACAAAGATAAGGAGAAAATACTTAAAGCTAAAAGTAAACTGAAGGGCAGTGATGTGTTGTTGTTGGTGAAGACTTTTCCCTTTCGGGTAAGAAATATACGAAAGGCTCTCTCTCCACATCTGAAAAAAGCCAGAAGTGAAAACAAGCGGGCCACCATGATTTTTGACCATCTTCTCATAGAGGGGAAAAAGTTTTTTTTTTGATTGATGATGGGCAAAACTTAAGGGAGGTTGAATAGGGGGGTGGCCCTGCCCAGATTGACACCGGTAGCGCAGGTAAGGTGGAGACGTGACTACCGTGCGAAACACGCGGCTTTTACGGAGGCCGAAGGCACGCGCGCAGTGAGCGATGAACCGGTCAGTGGTGTAAACACTGGATTCTTTATGGGGCACGGAAGGGGGGAGGTGGTTGTAAACAACGAAGAGTTTTGAAAAATCTTCTAAGTTCAAATGTTTTTCATGTTAAATGTCATGATATTTGTACAGATGACTGTGAAACAGACTTGTCAGATTACCGAACGAATTGCATGGACGAAAACAAGGTTGTCGACAAACCATTTCAGGAATTGAAACATACTTTGCCGACGGATGTAAACATTGGTGGATGTAATGAGGGGGCATTTCAAAAGGAAAAAGATCGTAAAGAGAAAGGTGTGAGTGGTGAAGATAGTTTGTCAAAGAAACAAGAGATGAATCAAAGATTAAGATCTCAAAATGGAAAGGAATGTATGAATGGTAATACTGTTGACATTGAAGTTAGTGAAGTTTTTAGAAAATGTCAGGTTTGTTTTTCATTCATACATTGGAATGTAAGTGGACTTCTGTCTAAAATACGAGATAGAGATTTCATGTCCTATTTGACTGATTTCGATGTCATTTGTCTAGTTGAAACTTTGTAGATAATCTTCAGTATGTTACATTCCCAGGTTATACTGTCTTTTCTAAACCTGCCATTAAATTTACCAGAAAAGGAAGAATGTCAGGCGGCATATTATGTCTTTTCCGAAATGAATTCATGTCTTATATAAAAGAAATCAAGACAGATTGTCCAAATGTTCTTTTGTTTTTGATTGACAAGAGTCTTTTTGGTTTATCAACGGATGTCATCTATGCTTGTACTACTTATGTTCCACCTGTTGGTTCACCTTTTTACATTCATTTTGATATTGAAAATGGCATAAGTGCACTTGAAGAGTGTCTTTTTGATTGTATGACTCAGTTTGATGATGCACATGTGATTGTTTCTGGAGACCTAAATAGCAGAACTTCCAATTTTTCTCCAGATATATTTGACGGCAATAATGGACCTTGTGATCAGTTTAACACCCTTTCTGTTTTGATGGCTATGTAAGAAAATCTGTAGATAATGTACTTAATAGCTATGGTAAATGTTTGTTAAATATGTGTACAGCTCTTGGTTTGTGTATTCTTAATGGTTTTGCAGTGGTAATACCGATAGCAATTATACATATATATCTGAAACAGGAAGCAGTGTTAATGATTATTTCCTAGTTACCAAAGAATTGTCCACCATCCTTTCTTCTTCATGTAAATTGATTGTATCAGACAGACTAGAGTCGGATCACTTACCCATTGAGTTACATTGCAAATTTTCCCCGATGAGCAATATTATGCATACTCCTACACCGATGGAAAGACAACAGGTAATTGAAAAGTTTGTGTGGAATTGTGATTTTGAACATGTTTATGTCAGTGCAATGCAGTCTAATGAAACATTATCTTTGCTTGATCATGCAATTAGTTTGATTGATGTTAGTTGCAATGATGCTTTAAACATGTTTATGAATGTATTAGGAAACAAGCTGATTTTATGAAAAAGAAAAAATTAATTGACAGTGAGAGACAAGAGTGACTGGTATGATAGAGAATGCAAATTAAGCAAAGCAAAAGCAAAAGATCTGCTCGTATACTTTAGGAACACAAGAGATGAAAAGGACAGTCATGCTTATTGTGTTGCTAGAAGAGAATATAAAAAACTTGTTAAAAAAGAAAAGAAAAACAGTACAATGACATGCTATTGGAAAACTTGTCACCAGTGTAAAGAGTCAAAGAGAGTTTTGGGAAACTGTGCATACAATATCTTTTAAACGGAAACACGTTCATAATAACTTAACAGTTGAAGACTGGTTTAAGCATTTCAAGGGTTTACTAGAACTAGAGGAAACAGGAGGTACAGTTTATCCGGATAATGATCAAGACTATTCTGAGGAAGATGGAGATGAGACGATGGCTATGAATCGCCCTATATCAAGAGAAGAGGTACTGCTTGCAATAAATAGGTTAAAGAATGGTAAAGCTGCTGGTCCAGATGGAATCATTGGGGAAATGTTGAAATATGCTGGAGGTCGGGTTGGTGACTTTTTTGTGAAATTTTTTAATGCCTTGTTCGACAAAGGTATTTTTCCAGATAAACTGGACTGATTCTGTAATACTTCCTTTATTCAAAAAAGGTGATGTGAATAATCCCAGTAATTACAGAGGCATATCTTTGTGTGATATCAGCAGTAAAATATATAGTGCAGTTATAAATAACAGACTTCAAGAATGGGTAGAAAAATATAATTTGACAGGTGAACACCAAGC
>JADBJO010001685.1:122500-135000 GCA_016801955.1 Conus betulinus | reverse complement strand
ATCGACAATATCATCATCATCAACATCATCATCACCATCATCATCATCAACATCATCCATCATCATCACTGTTATTTGAAGCATTTTTGAGTGATGATCGCACAGTATAAGCATGATCAGAATGTTTATAACCCTAGTGTCCGTGACGCCATGTCAGGCTTTACAGTTAATTAAAATTCTCTCTCTCTCTCTCTCTCTCTCTCTCTCTCTCTCTCTCTCTCTCTCTCTCTCTCGTCCCTCTTCCCCCTCCTCCTCCCCTCCCTCTCTGTCCCTTTCTCCCCGTTTTCCTTCTCGCACTCAAATGTATGTGAAAATTTTGTTTAAAAAAAAAAAAGGCAGACCCAATTTTCACGCTTGCGCTGACACCCTCACCTCCTCTCCCTCCCCATATCAGTAGGACAGACAAACGGAAAAAACACAACAACAACAACAACGACAACAATATTCGTAACAATAAAGAGAACAATAGCAACAGGCACTGACCACATGTCGTCTGTGACACCACATTCCCGAACCTAGTTCTTGTTTATTTCCGAACTTCTTTCTTTACCTAACAGCCCCCACTCCACCCCCATCCCACCACACCTATTTCCTCAACGCACTGTGACCTCATGCACAGCAGGTCCAATGTGGCGTATAGTAATTAACTGGTCCGCTCGCAGTGACGCCCCTTGATGCAAGTGGAATTGCACCAAACGAAGTAAAGGAAGAAAACAAAAAAGCAATGACAGCATCAAGAGTAACAACACGAAACGAAAGGAACTCGTCTGACACCACCCTCACCCTCTCCACCGCCATCTCCTTCTCACCCTTCCCTTCCTACGCAACCGCACCCCCCCCCCCCCCCCCCCCCCCCCCCCCCCCCCCATACTTACCCCTTCATATCCATTCTACTACGGCCTGATCTCTCCTGCTGTACGGCCGATCACCCGCATTATCCATATCTCTCTGCCCCCACCCGCCGTCACAATTCATCGCAGCCCACTCTAGCCTGCACCCCCCCCCCCTTCCCTCACTTCTCCCTGCCCCTCTCCTCTCCCCATCGCCTCACACGCCCCATCCCTTCCCCCTTCTCCATCCCTTCTCACTCTGCGCATGATGTATGTTGTCGGAGCAAAAGGATCGAAAGCGTAATAGACTAGAGAGATTTTTTCGCGATCGGAGTTAGAAACAAGCTATAGGGTTAATATAATAAATAATTATAATTATAATAATGAATACTTATATATAGCGCCTATTCTCGGCTAGAGACCAAGCTCTAAGCGCTTTACAATCAACACTCGTTACACAACGGGCTGCCTACCTGGGTAGTGCCGACTGAAGAGCTGCCAGCTGGCGCTTCATTCAGTCGTTTCCCGTGTCATCCAGTCAGTATCGTTCAATATCGATCACTCATTTTCCTTACTTCCTTCATTCTTTCCATTTCTCACTCAGGGTGCATGCTATGTGTAACGTGTCATCCATCGCAACGGCCAAACTGGCCTTCTCTTCCGAATGTTGGTGATGGGATTTTACGTGTGTGCAAGATGTTATGTTATGCGTGCGTTCACACACGGAACCTCGGTTTATAGTCTCATTCGAAGGACTGTATGGGAAATGGAGTCAGAACCAATGTTAACTCCGAGGGAAAAAATCCCCCTGTACCGAAACGCCCCGGCGGAGGTTCGAACCCGCAACCCCAGGATCACCAAGATTACACGAGTCAAGCGCTCTACCAACTGAGCTATTCCGGCTATTGTTACTGAAAACAACGGAAAATATACCTTAAAGCACAAAATAAGGTGCAAAATAATGTTTGCTTCATGCACATTACGAAACAGGCCAAATCTGATGATGATTATTATTCTTCTTTGTACACCCCAGACAGGAAACCCAGAGGCACTGACGAAGGCTGGTGTACGGCGAAGGCCCTCCAGAGATTCACAAAGGTTTTCCTTCGTCGATGTGTCGGCAGGCCAGATCTCTGCTCTTAGTTTTTGATGTGTTGGACAGTCCTACTACAGGAAGTGTTCCACAGTCATTGACGCTTTACCGCACGGGCACCCTGAAGACTCGCCATTGTGAAATTTTGTGAGCAAACAGGCCAAATGAATCTTCGACAAGCATGCCTTCATCAAACGTCACAAATAACAGACATGAAAAGAAAATGCACGAAACAATACTCCCAAGATGGCTGTCATCAGGGGAAACAACCATGTGGAGACTACCTGTTAACAGCCATGTGGAGAGAATTTTCGGTGCGTTTTTATGTATGGTATTTCTGGCGTTTGATAGAAATATGCTTCCCAAAAAATTCACTTATGTGGTACGTCTTGAGGATATAATCTCGAAAAAAATTCAACTGTGTGCTTCGTCTTCTCTATCAAAGAAGCGTTAAACTGCAACTCGCTTTGTGTGAGTATTTGTATTCGGGTTGCTTCCATCACTATAGCTCAGCAGTACTACATAGTGCGGTTTCAGGTGTTGTCCTTTCAGATCCTGTCCTAAAAAGTAAACAAACAACAACAACAAAATCCACACAATGTAAATCTTGTCAAATGACAGACCATGAATGCATAACACGATAATTCTTTTCATTTGTCTCCCCCTTTTTCAAAAAAAAAAAAAAAGGAGAGGGACAATTCAATGGTTGTGAATTGGGTAATTTTAATCTGCGGTTAAATATAATTGTCCATGGTAATTTTTATTTCAAAATGGAGCGACTGTTAACGAAGCAAAGTGAAAGAGTGGGGGTTAACTATAATTTCATTGACGAAAAAGTACACAAGACACCACCATTAGTTCTTTAATTCCAGTCGTTCTACTCTAATGTCTAGGTTGGGAAAGGAAAGTGTGTGAGTGTGTGTGTGTGTGTGTGTGGGGGGGGGGGGGGGGGGGGGGGGGGGGGGGGGTGCGTGTGCGTGCGTGCGTGCGCGCGTATGTGTGTGTATGTGTGTGTGTGTGTGTGTGTGTGTGTGTGTGTGGAGGGGGGAAGGTTTGCATGACGTGTGGTTTATCTATTTATCTTCGAGTCCATCTGTCTCTTGGGCATGTATTGTGTTTTTTTTTTAACACGAATATACAAACCCGTCCTACGATACACCCCCATCTGATTTCCCGTGCAAGCCTCTCACTTGAAACAATAGTTGGAATCAACGTGTGACGAACATCGGTAAACATACTGGCGACACGCGCGGATCCGTGGGGATCCATCGGTATCGTTCCATTCGCCTGCCCCACTTCGTTTAAATCTATTATTCATCGGCTGGCGGCGCGTTCCGCCATCGCTGGGAGTGCCCGTCATCAGCAGGTGGTGCACGCTGATGAAAGTGCAGCTCGGTGGGTGACACGGTAACGAAGCGGGCTGACCTTTCATCTCGTTTCTCTTCTTGTTGGCTTGATCTGGTCAGCTGAATAATTGAAGGTGTCCACTGTCATTTCTTCCCGTATATCCCCCCCCCCCCCCCCCCCTCCCCCCCCCCCCCCCCCCCCCTCCTTCCCTCCCTCAATGCTATTTCAACTTGCACGCTGCACACGTACGCGTGCACATAAGTATATATCCACACGACGCACGCGCGCGCGCAAACACATATGCACACACATACACACACACGCATACACACACATGCACTCACGAACGAACGCACGCACGCACACACATGCACATGCACACGCACACGCGCGCGTGGAGACACACACACACACACACACACACACACACACACACACACACACACAGAGTTATAGAGACAGAGAAAGACAGAGTGAGATGAAGGCACAGAGGGAGACAAAGACAGAGAGAGAGAGCAAGCGAGCGAGAGAGAGAGAGAGAGAGAGAGAGAGAGAGAGAGAGAGAGAGAGAGAGAGAGGCAGAGAACGAACAAAAAAGAGATAGACTGACGGATAGACAGACAGACGGACGGTCGGACACAGACAGACAGACAGAGAGGTGGGGTGAAGAAGTGGAACGGGGGGGGGGGGGGGGGGGGGGGGGGGAGAGAGAGAGAGAGAGAGGGGGGGAGGTAAATTGAGGCTATGGAACAGAAACAGAAAGGCGTAAATTATCCCACGACATATCACCACACCTCAGATAATCCTGGGGGAATACACCCAATCTTCACAGCTCCTCCTCCTCCCCCCTAACCCCCCCCCCCTCCCCCCTAACCCCCCCCTCCGCCCCGCCCCCCCCCCCCCACCCCCTTCCACTTTCACTGCATTCATCCCCGTGTCGCCAGCCCTCACAAGTTACACCCATGTATACTGCTACAGCCCCTACCTCCTCCACCCGTACCCGTTTCCTCCTTCAGCAGGGAGCCTGATAACACACTGCAACACCGCTCCATCACAGCTTTCCTCTTGTCAATCATTCCACTTCAGTTCACACCCTGGGGCTGAAGGGTAGACCGTTCCTGATTGCTCACAGCACTACACGAGCTCCTGGATTTTTTTTTTTTTTTTTTTGATACTAGGATAGGTGAAGTAAGACGGGGGGGGGGGGGGGGGGGGGGGGTGGCCGAAAGAGAAAAAGGAAAGAAACGACGGAGGAAGAGGTAAAGAAGGGGAAAGAAAAGGAGGACGAGGAGATGGAAAAAGAAGAAGAGGAGAACAAGGAGAAGGGAGAGAAAGAGAACGAGGGAAAGCAGGAGGAAAGGGAGAAAAAAAACGAGGTACAAGAGGGGAGGGAGGAGAGGGGAAGGAGAACGAGGAGGAGGAGGGAGAGAGGGAGAAGAAGGAGGAAGGGAGAAGAAGGAGGAAGACTAGGAGGAAAGGATGGAGGAAGAAGAGAACAAAAAGTCTGAAAGGAGTAGCAGGTGAAGACGACGATGGAAGAGAGGAACAAGAACAAAAACAAGAAAACAGAACCGAAGAAACAAACAAAAGGAGAGAAGGGGGGGAAAAAAACAGAAAGATGAATTAAAAGCCCCCAAAGCGTCACTGCTAAAACTGGGAAGAAATAAAGAAGAACCAGAGAATGAAGAAGATACAGCATCAGTCTCCTTCACCACCACCACCACCACCACCACCCCCTCCCTCCCCACTACATTCCGACACTTGGAAAGTTAATTCACCCAGACGGTTATAGTTTTGTTCGTCATAAACCCCATGCACAAAACCTGCCTTCTTTCTCAACCCCCCATTGCACGTTCAACTGGTTTGGCAACTGTTTGGGGCCGGGCGGAATGTGGTGGCATGCAGAGGCTGGTTTCTCTGCCACACAGTTTTGTCTCTGTTGGACCAATACCGAGAAAGTGCGGGCATCAAATGGTGCCAGTGCACCTCGTTAAACCGACTACCTGGCCTCTCTCCTCCTGGCTCTTTTCGTCACCGACTTACCTCAAGTCTATCAAGGGGTATTGCCCGTTCATAGCCAAGCTATGTACTAACTTACATAGTTGAGTGCATTACAGTTACATTTTTCTCATTTCAACAAGAAGGCAAACATTCTTAAGAAGTATAATCCAACAACAATACGTAAAAATCTACGGCAAGGGGAAATGGTAGTTGAGGAGGGTGGGGGGCGCTTCAATGCGGATAGGTGACAGGCAAAAAAGAGAGCGGAAGGACGGAAGAGAAAGTTAAGGTTGCCCGCCAACAATGGCATCATAATACGTGTTTCACACGAAGCAGAAGAACAACAACAACAACAACATCACACAGAGAGAACAAGATTAACAAGGAAGGAGGAGAAGAAAACGAAGAAGAAGAAGAAAAAAGAAGATCAAAACAGGAAAAGAAAGAAAGTAAGTAGGAAAGTAAGAAAGAAAGAAAGAAAGAAAAGAAAGAAAGAAAGAAAGAAAGAAAGAAAGAAAGAAAGAAAGAAAGAAAAGAAAAGAAAGAAAGAAAAGAAAGAAACGAAGAAGAAGAAAAAAGAAGATCAAAACAGGAAAAGAAAGAAAGTAAATAGGAAAAAGAGATAAGAAAGAAAGAAAGAAAAAGAAAGAAAGAAAGAACGAAAGAAATAAACTGAAAGAAAAAAGAAAAAAAAGAACGAGTTTTGAAAGAAAAAGAAAAAAGTTTGAGAAAGAAGAAAGAAGAAGAAGAAGAAGAAGAAGAAGAAGAAGAAAGAAGAAGAAGAAAGAAGAAGACTGGGAGAGAGCAAAGGAGGAGGAGGAGGAGGAAGAGGAGCAGAAGTAAGAGGAGGAGATGCAGGGGGAAAAGGAAGAGCATATGACACGACAAAGGAGACGGTCTGACTTGAGTTCTGCCCAATTGAGACATTTCACCGGCTGAAAACACAGAAATTCACAAAGACATATAACACGGCCCTAAAAAGAGAACAGTCCCAAAGCATTCCCTTACTTCTCCAGCTATTCACGTACAACAATCTGGCAAGATCGTCGGAATGTGGTAGCAGCCATTTTCTATCCTCCCTGACTCTGTCTCTGTCAGAGGAGGGTGAAGGTGATGGTAGGAAAGAGGCAGGGAAGAATGGCGTGGCAAGAAGAAGGCGGCAAACGGGGGAGAGGAGAGATAGGGGGAGTGCACGAATGCCTGTATTCGCCCTTCGTGTTCGTCAAACAAGACAGAGCAGGCATAATCCAGATTCCTTTGTTACGTCATTGCTCCGGATCCCTCCTCAGCGGCAGAGTAAACAAAAGACCTGTTCCGGGGAAAGAAATCGTGGAAAGATAACTCTCTTTCCACAGCAAACAGAGTTACCTTTTCCCAGTTCACGGGTCAAACAACTAGACATTGTGAGTCAATCATGTGCTTTGAAGCGTGCGACAGGATAACGATTGGGATATGAGCTGTGCACATTTCTATCGCACCTATGCTCTGCATTTTGTCTCTGAACTTTTAAGCTGACTGATGAGGCTAAATGACTTCGGGCGTGTCCATCAGCGGTATCTGTCCCTTGAATACAGCGGGGGTCAATCTCGCTGAAGGAAAGCTCTTATACACATTATCTCCCTTGCAGATTTTCGAACATCGACTGGTATAGTGAGTTAATATTTTTACAGCTTACATTTCAGCCAGCCCAAAGAAGCAAACAACCGTAGAACCAACCTCGAGGAAGCTTAAGAAATCGCCAAATCACGTAAGCAAACACATATAGCACACTAATATATTTCATTTATAGAAATATGGACTGGAAATAGAAACCTGAAGTTAAAACAACCAAATCACATGCTCAACTTTTTTTCCCATGTCCATGATTCCGTTCTTCTTCGAAACAAACAAGATGAATGTTGATTTTAAGGGGTATGGGTCTGGGGAAAAAAACTCTTCTTTTGATGATTATGTACTATCATAATCTCCTCACACGACCATCCCCCACCCCATCCCCACCCCCTTCGCCATAAGCGGCAATATCCTGTGACTGGTACTCAATCTGTGCGGCAGTTCACGCTCTCCAGACTCATCCTCTTCGTGTCTGCCTCTCCGGAGCATTCACACTGCACTTTTCATCAAGCGTTTTACCCCTGTTTGTCATCCCACATCATGTCTAACCGAGAGAGAGAGAGAGAGAGAGAGAGAGAGAGAGAGAGAGAACATCTACTGTCTGCCCACCACATAATCAACCAAATCCTTTACAGAAAAGGGGCAATGTGTAGAAATGACGTAAAAGAAAGGAAAGAGTGAGGTGGATGGAAAAGAGAAAGGAACAGGCAAAGAAGGGGTATAAAAAAAGGAGGAAAAAGAGAAAGAGAAATAAGAAGAAAGCAAGGGAGACGTGGATTCAAAAGGAAGAAAGGAAGGAAGGAAGGAAGGAAGAAGAAGAAGAAGAAGAAGAAGAAGGAAGGAAGGTAAGGTAGGAAGGAAGGAAGGAAGGAAGGAAGGAAGGCAGGAAGGAAGAAGAAGAAGAAGAAGGCCATGGAACCAGAGGGAATAAAGAAGAGGACGTAGAAATACAACAACAACACACAACAACAGCAACAACAACAACAGCAACAACAACACAGCAACAACAACAACAACATCGACAACAACAACGACAAGAACTAAAAGAGCGAGAAAATGAGAAAAGGCGAAAGGGAAAGGAAAAGTGACCACAGAGACAAAAAATGGGGAGGAGGAAGAAGAAGAGAGGACGAGAAGGAGGCGGAACGGGAGGAAGATTAGGAGGAGGAGGAGGAGGAGGAGGAGGAGGAGGAGAAGAAGAAGAAGAAGAAGAAGAAGAAGAAGAAGAAGAAGAAGAAGAAGAACAACAACAACAACAAACAACAGCAACACAACAACAACATGAAGAAGAAGGAGGCAGAGGAGGAGGAAAAGAAAGAAAACGAGAAGGAGAACAGCAAAAAGAAAAAAAAGAAGAAGAAGAAGAAGAAGCCCGAAACGACGACGGAAAAGAAAGGTTTAATCTCTGTCAGTCCTCTATCGCTGCATTTTCAGGCACTTGAAAAGACAATTTTCCCGGACAGTTACACCGAGTTCATCATAAAGCCCTGCACTCCCCTCAAGTGTCTCACGCCGTTCATTGCACGGTTGCACACCAGACAGTGGCAAGGTTTTCAGACAGCGTGAAGTTAGTTACTCCCCTCCCCGCCGTCTGGGGGTCTGTCGGATGGTCATAGTTCAGGTTCAATTTCAAAGGTGCAAGAGAACTGTAATACTTGTCTTTTCTGTATATTTAAAACAGCGTAGGCAATGCATACAGTGTGCTTCTTTTGGTATGTCTCTGTATGTTTAAAAACAGATGGAATGCATACAGTGTGTTCCTTTTGGTCTATGTCTCTTTTTGTATATGTTTAGTAACGCAGGCAAGGCATGCTGCGTGTTTCTTTTGCCATGCGTCTCTTCCAGTGTTTGTCAAACAACGTAGCCGTGGAATATGGCGTGATCCTTTCGTCACGTGTTTGTCAAACAATGGGATTAAGGCAATACATATGTTTCGTTTGTTATAGTTTAAACCGATTTTGCGAGACCATTGTTTACAAATAATGTTCCAAAGTTTTCTTGGACTATCCGGAGCATTCACTGTCGTTTCACTTAACTGCCAACAGGGTTCAGAATCCCCAACAGAAATAAATACATAAATAAGTGAAAATAAATGTATGATTAGGTAACCATAGCACACCTAGTTCTAAGATAGTCCATGATGTGAGCTGGTGTACGTTAACATGCTCCTATTTGTTTGGATAGTCCTTAGTATTTTTCTTCAAACGTTACTGTCACAACACAAACAGACAGACAGACAGACACACGGACAGACAGGCAGACAGAAAAAAGTCATGGAGCACTTTTTCCTGAAAAATAAATAAACAATAAGTAAATAAATAAACAGCATGAGAGAAAAAGGGCGAAGGGAGAGCAGCACGACTGCAATCGGCCGACAAGGGATCAAAAGATGCTCTGGACAATCTTGTGGCTGTATCTATGAATCCAGTCCACCTCGTTGTTAACTTAATCCAGTAACCAATACAGGATATTAAAAAAAAATGCTGGACAGATGTGACGCTTCTGCCAAAATACAAACGCACTAAACAGGATACGAAGCAAACTGCTATACAACACAAAATACAAAACAGTCAAGCGATTTTTCGTTAAATTTGTCTTCCTCAGATGTCACAGATAAGTGGCATAACAAAACACACACAAAACACTATTCCCTGGATGACTGTCAGAAGGAGAATGATGACCATAGGCTGGATCCTTGTGTTTATACTGATTTTCCAGCTTCATTTTATACACAAAACATGCTATCTTTCTATATACAGAACACAATTTGCCGCAAAGACTGTGTAGGAGAAGTGATCAGCGATACATCTAACATTTCACACCATTTCATGAGCTGACAGCCCAAGCTGGTTCAAATAAGATCGGGCTGTACACACGAGGCATCTTGGTCTACTAGTTCTGTCTGACTCTGTGTTGCAGTGTACAGTTCCTGACGTGAAAGAACTCTGTACTGCGTGTGCAGCAGCACTGGGGAATTCACACTGCGCGCTGCACCGAGGGAATTGCTCTTGTCAATCATTCCACATCAGTTCACACTGGGAAGATGGGACTGAAGGTCCCTGTTTGCGCACGGCAGAAAACAAGCTCGGGAAGATAAGAAACACAAGAAATGCTGGGGTGGGGGGCAGTGGAGAGTAGGACAGTGGAGGAGAAGGAGGGGGAAGCAGAGAAGGAGGGGAGGTGGGGGGGACGAAAAGGTACAGCTGCGTCTTCATTTCATCATGGACTCCCCCTGTCAAGCACTACACAGCTGCTGTTCAGACCAAGGTCAAGAGACAGCCCTTTTGTTTGCTCACACTGAAAGTGGAAGACAAGCAAGCGATTATTGCGATTTCTTTTGTCTTCTTCAGAATGAGGATGAGGAAGATGATGGAGAAGAAGAGGAGGAAAAAACGAGAAAGAATGTGAATTTAAAAGAAAAATGGTGGAAGAGACAGAAGAAGAAGAAGAAGAAGAAGAAGAAGAAGAAGAATTAGAAGAAGAAACAGTTAAAAAAAAAAAGTAAAACAGACAGAACAAGAAATAGCGGGAACAGGAGACTCTCTCAATTCAGGAGAGCTCAAAGCCTCACAGTCTCTTCAAAAAGATACCATTCCATCCACAATTAGACGAAAACCCTGTAAAATTTTCAGATCTACAACTTTCAGATATCTTCGTAAAGAGTTTTCTAAACAAGCGTTAGAACGCATTCTCTGATATGTTCTGCAGATCTCTCTCTCTCCACAATACGAGACACTACAAACTGAAAGTCTGCCAAATATCCTTCTCTCTCTCTCTCTCTCTCTCTCTCTCTCTCTCTCTCTCTCTCTCTCTCTCTCTCTCTCTCTCTCTCTCTCTCTCTCTCTCTCCCTCCCTCCCTCCCTCCCTCCCTCCTCTTCTTCTTCTCTTCTTCTTCTTCTTCTTACTTCTTTGCTGTTGTAGAAAATTATCATTACCATTTGATATTCAAGTGATCCTTGCATACAAAATGGTTAGATTTAGTATCTAATGATCAGTCACTGGTCATATCGATCCCTCTTTCTCAATACCGGAGCTAGACACAGACAGCATATCTTATGGCGCAAAAAAAACAGCCGTTCTAGAGCAAATACTTCAAATGGATGTTCTCGGCATTCATACAAGAAACACAAAGCATATGACTACATCGGACAGGAAGAAGACAATTCCACAGGCAGACAGGCATCTGTCTTAGCAGTTATATCAAGTTGTGGACTTGCAAACTGCTTCGCCATGACCTGTCCCCCGAAACCGTCACACAGAATACAGCAAAGGGCGGATAACGTAGTAGTAGTCTGACAAAGTCTTCACTGACGACATACAGGTATCTAATGACACTGTCTCTACCCTGTTGTATGAGCAAGCACAGAGGGCTGTGACGACCTGTGACTGTTAAGTCTCCTTCCCAGCACCCTGAACAGCTACTGTGATAAAATAATGAAAACGTAGGTGTCCGAATCAAATGAAATAATGCTTTTGACATTTTGGTTTCAGCCTTTGTGTTACGATTATTGACACAAACAGGTGGAAACGTTTTAACGATTATTCTGAATCAATAGACACCAAACTATTATTGGCATAATCATCATGATAATCATTCCTAATATTATTATCATTATTATTAATGCTGTTATTATTATTATCGTTATTATCATCACCATCATTATTAATAGTTTACTATCAATCAGTCAGTCAGTAGTAGTAGTAGTAGTAGTAGTAGTAGTAGTAACAGCAGCAGCAGTAGTAGCAGTAGCAGCAGCTGCAGCAGCAGCAGCAGCAATAGTAGTAGTAGTAGTAGTAGTAGTAGTAATAGTACATTCCACTGCTGTCATCTACACAGACATTTTACACTTTTTTTTAAAGAAAAACCTTCACACTGAGCTATTGGCACAAAGACACAGAAAACAACAACTTCAACCATACTAGCAAAGTCGCACTCACAGTTTTCTTTTGTAAACCTACACTTTCATTTTGACGCCAAATCGAACTGCAGATCCAACGATTTTCTTCAGTGCCATCGATCTCGCAAGATTACAGAGAGCAACGATCACATGGAAACAGACGATATCGCCTGCTTACCTCGCTGAACATCAAAGAAGCAAGCCAAAAGGTCAAGTGAACGCAGTCTGCGACTTCTTCAGTCTCAGTATCCTCCCTTCCCCTTTCCCTGCATCGCTCGCTCTAACTGCTCTGGTTCTCTACCTCCTCCCCTCCCCGTTCTCTCTCTCTCTCTCTCTCTCTCTCTCTCTCTCTCTCTCTCTCTCTCTCTCTCTCTCTCTCTCTCTCTCTCTCTCTCTCTCTCTCTCTCTCTCTCTCTCCTAACATGGTCCCCAGTCACAGAATTGAGTTGCATCCATTTATCCGTCATGCAAGTGGTACCAGCTGGGGCCGTGTAAGAAAAAACTAAGTAGGATAGGGGCGAGGGAGGGGAGGACAGCTGCATTTGGAGGAAAATCACCTCTTGAAACGCCCCCTCTATTACACCATGAGTGTGTGCGGGGGGGGGGGGGAGGGTGTTAACTGTCAGCTGATTGGGATATTTAACAGATACGTTTGCATGGAGTGCAGACGTTTGTTGATCATTTCCTGTCACCTGTTACGTTCATACGATCATAGAAGGC
>JADBJO010001685.1:115000-117500 GCA_016801955.1 Conus betulinus | reverse complement strand
TGATCAGAGAGGGCGTTATGACGAGTGTGATGATCTGAAGTGAATATTGTTTTTCCTAATACGTAAACGATTTCACCATAAAGATTTCGTCACTGGTTGGAGGGGTGTAGCTATAAAAGAGATACAGTGTATAACACGTTTTGTTCCGACATCGTCTGATAATTCCATCGTGTTGTACGCAGATATAAATCGTAATCTGAACCTCATACATTTTACATGAACCACTATTCTACTTCTGCGCCCAAGAGACACATTAATGTAAATGTGCAAAGAATCAGAGAGAGAAATAAGCAAAGCATGTGGAGAAAGAGAAACTCGGAACTCTCTGAACGAGAAAGAGAGAGAGAGAGAGAGAGAGAGAGAGAGAGAGAGAGAGAGAGAGAGAGAGAGAGAGAGAGAGAGGAGACAGACAGACAGACAGACAGACAGACAGACAGACAGAATAAGAAAGGGAGGGGGGGAGAGACTTACAAACAGAGACATGATACAGACAGACAGATAAATGGGGGGGGGGGGGGGGGGGGGGCGCGCGCGCGCGCGCACTCAGAACTTTGAATCCGAAGTTGTAATGTACACTGGCCTTGAGCTAAGATACATGGAGGTGGCAAATGGAAACGGAAGTGGTGGGCCTGGGGGAGGTGTTAGAGAGCTTGTGGCAGCTGAATGGGGAGGAAGGAGGAGGAACTGAAAATCTCAATGTGCTCCAGATTTCACATTTGACTGTCTTGACGTCTACTTCTAAACTTTATCAGTAGATATTCAAAACATCCTAGCAAACGAAATCATATCGCATACATAATTACAGACATTTTACTGACTGTCATAATCAATCTGACATTTTCCTCTGAAATGGAAACATATTCTTTTTGTATGCCGCATGGGACACATATCTGGCTGCACTATGCCTTTGGTTTATTTACATATATATATATTCTTTTATGTTTGTTTTGTTACGTTCATCAATTCCTTTATTAACTGAATTCGAAAGTCTTTCCGGAGAGGAACAATCAAATAAGATCGGGGGCTTATTTTCTACGTGAACCACATAAAAGAAGGAATCTTTTATCTTTGGCAAAGATACACAGTACCCACGCACATCATTATGAACAGGAAAGGTTCAATCTTCACTAAGCAATGATCCGCAAAAAAAAAATACATATTCATACCATTATTGCATCTTCACTGAGAACCGACTCCCCCAAAGTAATACATTTCCACATTATAAACGTAAAATTTCCTTTTGAATGTTCTGTATGTACTGTATTTTTCAGAGTTTCTAGAAGTTGGGTTCATTCCATTCTTGACAAACTAGTCAACTAGTCTCTGTCATCAAAAATATCTTATATGATGTAGCCAAACAATACTGAAACCAGTGGTCTGACTTTTGAAGCCCAGTAAACTGTACCAGATCTGTCTCATTCGAACAACATTATGTAAGATTTACATGGACGCAACGTAAGAATTAACATATAATGGGTGTCTGACCAGATCTTCATATACCATTCTATTAGGTATTCTACTTAAAACACCCATGAACTGGAGGGCGGAAGGCAAAGAGAGTAACAGTTACACAGAGAGACAAAAAAAAACTTACGCAGACTGAAAAATACGCAGACAAGCAGAAAGATAAAAGACAGACAAATTGACAGTCTGGAAGAAGAAAAACAGACAGGCAGACAGATCACACGAGGAGAAGAAGACGGAGGTAAACAGACAGATACAAGACAAATGGATAACAGGTAACAACAATCAAGTAGAGTAACTCTTGCTCCCACAAGAAAACAAAAATACGTCCTTAACTCCAAAAGAATGCTGCTTACGACACCGAATCGCCTAGCAGATATGATAGCAACACAGAACAAAACAAGGAAAATCCCCCCCCCCCCCCCCCCCCCCCCCCGAAAAAAAAAAAGGATGTTCCAAGCTTGCCTAGATACCTTATACCGGACACATCTATACAGCTGCAACAACTCGAGAAACGAACAAAATATTAATCTACATTTATTCAAGACCGGCACAACCTTTTCGGTCTTGAGTACAGTCAGACAAGTAAATGGAAGAACAAAAACACAGTTAACCTCGATTGAAACGAAAATAAATATGAAATGAGACAGGGAACAGTAAACAACAAACAAGTCGGATAACAGGCAGACAAAAAAAAGAATAACGTGTGGTACCAATAACTGAACAAATCAGGGATACATGGTATCTCTTTTGTCAGAGATTATGGCAGACATAGTATGTCTTCGTCAGAGATCGTACCAAACTTAGTATCTCTTTGTCAAAGATCGTGACAAACTTAGTATCTCTTTGTCAGAGATCGT
The DNA here is from genome assembly GCA_016801955.1 of Conus betulinus. Lineage (NCBI taxonomy): Eukaryota > Metazoa > Mollusca > Gastropoda > Neogastropoda > Conidae > Conus > Conus betulinus. The sequence goes on along the minus strand of JADBJO010001685.1, from coordinate 115,176 downwards.
GACAAACTCACAAGGCCGTTTCCACTGATGAGTCTTAACCAAGAGATAAATGTGGACATTACACTCTAGATGACTCTCGATGGTCCTCATATGCTGTCAGCGAAGGATTTAGCGTTTACGCTTTCACGTTCTCTTTTTCATCCCATTCCCATCCCATCCCGCAATCCCCCCCCCCC
>JADBJO010001685.1:102500-105000 GCA_016801955.1 Conus betulinus | reverse complement strand
TGTGTGTGTGTCTGTGTGTGTGTCTGTATGTTTGTCTGTGTCTGTGTGCGCGCGCGTGATTTTTGTGCATGTGTGCGTATATGTGTATGTGCGAGCGTGAAAACGCGCACCTGCACAAAAGCGCCAGTGTTTGTTTTTTTTTTTTTTTTTTTTTTTGTGTGTGTGTGTGTGTGTGTGTGTGTGTGGTTGTGTGTGTGTGTGTGTGTGTGTGTGTGTGTGTGTGTGTGTAAGCGAGGGATGGGAGAGGGAGGGAGGGACTGAGTCAGGTGTGGAAGAGAGGCAGGAGGCAGTTAGAGGCAAAGGCAGTTTAGAATTTGCAGGATCTGAAATATTTTGACTGCGAGCCGTTTTTGCGCTAATTTACCGTTGCTAATCTACAAACAAAAGTATGACACTGGAGCGGGGGGGTTAACGCCCACGAAAAAAGAGAGAGAGAGAAGAGGGGGGAGGAGGAGGAGAATGAGGGTGGAACAATAGGAAAAAGACAAGCAACAGACGAAAACAAGGGGAGACACAGAGAGGTATTAACACAAGTTTCTTCTTCTGTAAGATTCTGTGCGTCGATGGCATTTAAGCTCTGGCGGAAGCAAATTCAAGAGTACATGACCAGAATTTAAAAAAAAAAAAAACTTGTTTTAAAAGAATTCAGTTGTGGAAATATGAATCTGGAGTTTTTTTCAGGATTTGTATGATTCTGCTAAATTTACATTGAATAGCACACGTGAAAGCTAATCAAGATACGCTTCCTTGTAAGAACATTCTTTTATTGACGGCAGACCTATCCTTTAGTGGAAGAACTACCATTTGAATATAATACCATTCTCCAAGACTCCAAGATTTCAAAAGACATGTTTTAAGGGCACGTTTATGGACAATAATAAAACTCCATGGTTTTATACTGAGTTTACACTGGTGAGTCAAACAGTGCTGACCCTGTAATGGATTAAAGAGAGTATGCATGCTTGAAAAAATAATTTTCTGGCATGAATTTTAAGAAGTGCTTCAGCTACATAACTGACATATTTGTCTGCATGCTGCTTTTCATAGAGCTTTAGTCTGAGCAGTCCACGGAAGATTGTTGCCAATAACTGTCACTAGAACACAATGATTTTCTCTCCTCCAGTTTTTATTTTACTCATGAAAACAAAAGGGAACAGTTTTACATTCTGCCGCCTTTGACGTGCTGGTGTGAGCAGGACATAAGTCTCACTGGGATTTAGCGACGTGTGATTCATGAAGCGTCGTTCACTTACAACGTGAACTGCCTCTTGTTGAGAAGTGTGCCCTGAGTCAAGGTAAGTGTTGCTTGTATGAATCATAGTATAATCGCAAAAAAAAAATCACAGGATACTTCAGTGTGAAGAGAGATCATGTTTACCTATTAGGAAAAAAAAATGTTAGGACCTAACACTGAGCCCTGAGGTACACCATATCTGACTGGTATATTGTTGATGTTTAAGAGTTCAGAGAGGCAAGCTGTGGGCCACGGATTATTGAGGAAAAAAACAACACAACTGAAGCGAAATTTCCAGTTACACTATACTATTTTTTTCCAAAAATGACTTGTGATCTTTGACTTAAAAGCATGTGCATAATCATCAGACAGTGCTCCTCATAACTACTTTTCATTTGTAATCAGTTACGGCCATTAATGGTATCGTCAGGTGGGACTGAATGTTCTTACAATGACAAAACTTTGTCAATTCTTCGAAGCGACTTGATTTAATATGATTTTGTTTTTACTGTAGATTCTGCAACACTTGTGAAATGCTTTAGTTCTTTGATGTTATGTTGCTGTTTATAGACATATCCTAGATTTGGACGTTTTATTTGTCGGTTCATTTAGAGCTTTTCGTATAGATTTCGAGTTCTGTTTGGAAGAGAAAAGATCCTGACAATAATTCTTTTATGCAGCTTTTTGGAAAGCACCAAATTCACTTTTTTTTTAATTCATCTGACTCCACCACCACGCCTCTCTCTCTCTCTCTCTCTCTCTCTCTCTCTCTCTCTCTCTCTCTCTCTCTGCCTCTCTCTCTCTCTCTCTCTCTTTGAAAAAGATCACGAAGGAATATGACAGCTTGTATTTAATCCGTCATCCATTAGGATGAGAAGTGTGCTGTATTCTTGGCGGTGTCTGTGAATAACATCGGTTACAAACAGAGTTTATCAAACGGTGTTTGTGAATTTTTGTAAAAAAAAAAAAAAAAAAAAAAAAAAAAAAAAAAAAAAAAAAAAAAAAGAGAGAGTAAGAAGGGAGATAGAGAAATAGAGAGAGAGAGAGAAGACAGACAGTCAGACAGACAACAGACACACACACAGATAGACAGACAGAGACAGGGTAGGAGAGACAGGGACAGAAAGAGAGGAAGAGAAGACAAAGAGACAAAACAGGTCCAGAGACGTATACGCAAATATAGCTTGGGATGGAGAGATAGAGTGACATACAGACAGGCACGCTGATCATCTGCAAAACAGCAAGACACTAATTCCGGGTACTGGC
>JADBJO010001685.1:90000-97500 GCA_016801955.1 Conus betulinus | reverse complement strand
TCATCCTGAGATTCAATGGAATTGTCTGTCAGACCTAACACAAAACCAGAGGCAGAACAGAGACAGAAAGGGTCTTTTTTTTTTAGAAAGCATTAACATGCAAGAAAAAAAAAGCGTAGATACGCGAGAAAGATAGCGATAAAAAGCACAATCAGAAACAGAGGGGTGTAAAAAAACGCATGCATAGGCAATAAAAAACACTGAGAAGTGAGAAAGCCATTGATGAGAAAGCAAGACCTTGACATGCGCGACACGACACGCACTGAAGAATGGAAAGGGACAAGCAGAACCACAAGCGCAAAGTTCAATAAACACCATCAAGACCAATCAACAAAGTCTCGCAGGATTTGCCCCCTGTACACGCGTAAAGACGTGGCCACAATGGCCTGAAAAGCCTGCCCCTCTCTACACCGAACACTTCCATTCATTTCGTCAACCCCGTGGATTTGGCCAGCAATGGCTATAGTCCCACTGAGGCCGTGAATAAACTAGGCCAGTCCTCCGCTCCTCGTGTCTTATCTCCAGCCCACGAGGGTGGCGAACAAATGGACCCTGGCGTGCTGAAGGAACAGAGCAGATTATGGTCTGAAGCCTGCAGATTCCTTGAAGCTTAAAGCTGGGTCTACTGAAGAACAGGATTCACTCTCTGAAGAGAAATTTATTGAGCTGCCTCCTATCTCTGCCAGATCAACGGATCAGTTCCGTGGTTACTTCTTTCATTAGTAGTTCTTGTCCAGCCAAAGGCCTTATGGAACAGTCGCGTGAAAGGGGTGGTGGGCTAGCGAATGAAACAAAAAAAAGTAGAAAAGGGGGGGGGCGGGAGATGAGATCACAAAAAAGGGACCTTCAAGTCTTGCCAGAGAGAGAGAGAGAGAGAGAGAGAGAGAGAGAGAGAGAGAGAGAATGACAATGACAACCTTTAATGTCAACAGCCTAAGAGCCTTAATGACATGGGGTCCACTGTCTATGTAGGCTAAGAGCCTTAATGACATGGGGTCCACTGTCTATGTAGGAAAGAAAGGAAATCATTATTAGTGGTGTTGCTACAAACCTCTGTAGCGAAAATTCCTTTATCTACCACATTCATTTTCTAGGATAAGCATAGTTTATACGCTCATTTTCGTCTGTATGATTCACACTTAAGAAAACGACTGTCAAACAAAATCAAAACTTCAGACATTAACCAAAGTAGCATTAAACAACACAAAGTCGTGAACATTGATAGTTTTGTACTCAAGGCAAAAGCTGTCTAATTTTAGACGCTTCGGCAATAAATTTAGCCAGAGATCTTAAGAGCTCTTCATCATCAATCATTAAGACTTCAGAAACACTGTGTCTGTTTATAAAAGGCGCCTGAAATAATTTACATTTTCTGCGAACTTCATTGTATGCAACACACTTGAAAAGAAAATGATATTCATTTTCCACAGCATTCATGGTACACGCCTTACATACGTTATCGGTTTGTAACCCTTGCATAAACCAGACTTTATTTGCATTTAAACCTAAAGTTCTAGTTCTAAATCTAGCGAGCACATCTCTATGCCATTTACGCGTTATAACTAGTAAATACTTTTCTGGTTGCAGGTTGCTGTTAAATTTAAGAAACCAATCATACTTTTCTTTTCCTTCCATCTGTGAGTGCCAGTTTTGCTGAAATATACATATTAGCCTATCTTTCAGTTCCGAAATAAACAAATTATCAGAGAGAGAGAGACAGAGAGAGACAGAGAGAGAGAGAGAGTGGCAGACAGACAGACAGACAGACAGACAGGTAGGAAGACAAGTGTACAGACAGAGAAAGAGGGAGAGAGAGAGATATGAGGAAGATGGGATAAGATGGGGTTGGAATACAGCTTAGTTTCAAACACGCTAAAAACGTCTACCCACCAACAGTATCACTCTCATCTTTTCGTATGTTCTTCGCCCTGTTACATTTTCACAAAATCTACTGAACATCCCACCTACCACCTCACACTGCATGCATGGGCTTGACAGCATTCCCAGGCCCAAGAGTAAATAGTAGGTTATCTGTATCTCTGAAAGCTGAAAGTGGCGTGGGAAGCAATTTGTGGGTGCACAAATCCAGTGCTTTTTCGTTGCAAGAAAAAGTACCATCAGGCTCCATTTCAAAGGAATATAACCTTTTTTTATTTTGATCAAACCAAATCCACAGACATACCAGAGAAATATAGAGTGTGAAAAAACAACATTTATTAGCGAAAAAGGTACTGACAAGTGGGTAAGACATTCATAAATGCGCGATGGTAGGCGTGGAAGCAGGGAAAGAGCGAGTACAATACTAGAGCGAAGTTCATTAAACACGATCAAGATCAAACAGCAGAAAGCCGCAGGATTTACACACCATCCCCACCCCTACCTCCGTTTGAGTAAAACTTATCCTACGATGGTGTTAAAATCACCCCCCACACCACACTCTTCCACTCGTTTCATCAATCCGATGCATTTGGCCATCAATGCTGTTGTCCCACCAAGGCCGTGAGTAAATAGGCTAGTCCTCAAATCTTTCTTGGCTACTCATCGGCTCCTCGTGTCTTATCTCCAGCTCATACGAACAAATGGACAGTGGAGCTCTGAAGGAACAGAGAAGATTATGATGTGAAGCCTGAGAATGCAGGAGGCTTAAAGCTGGGTATAGTGAAGGACAGTCTTCACTCTATGAAGAGAAATTTATTGAGCTGTCTCTTATCTCTGCCAGCTCAACGGATCAGTTCCATGGTTACTTCTTTCATTAGCTCTTGTCCGCCCAAAGACCTTATGGAACAGTCCGTGAAAGGTGTGGTGGGTTTGTAACTGAAAATGAAAATCTAGAAAAAGATGATATCTCTAGAAAAAGCCTTCATGACTCGCAAGAGAGAGAGAGAGAGAGAGAGAGAGAGACAGACAGACAGACAGACAGACAGACAGAGAGGGAGAGAGAGAGAGAGAAAAAAAGACAGACAGAAACAGAGAGACAGAGAAAGAGCAATTGGACATACAGACAGTTAGACACAGACAGACAGTCATACAAACAGAGATAAAGTGAGAGAGAAGGAGGGAGGGAGAGACAGAGAAAGAGAGAGAGAGAGAGAGAGTGACAGAGAGAGAAAGAGAGATGGATGTGAGCAAGGTGGGGTACGGTGGGGGGGGGGGGGGGGGGGGGGGGGGATACAGTTTAGTTTCAGCCAGGCTAAAACGCCTGCCCACCAACAATTCATTCTCATATCTTTTTATACATTCTTCACCTGTTGCATTTTTCACGAATCCTAGTGAACATCCCACCCAGAATCTCAGATTGCACGCTCGAGGCTGAAAGCATTGCCAGGCCGAAAGTAAACAATGAGTATCTGTTTCTCTGAAAGCTAAAAATGGGATGGAGAGCAATCTCTGGGTGCACAGAAGTAATGCCTTTTCCTCACTAGAAATAGTGTTATGACACTCATTTTCCAGACATGCTGAGATCTAGAGAACATTTGTTTGTTTTAGATCCAACCAGAACCAAACACGTACCAGACACACGGAGAGTGTGGAAAACAATATGTACAGGTGAAAAAGGCGCTGATAAATGACCATGTTGTTTTCAGTGCTCGATCATAGGTAAATAAGAATAAAATATAGCAGGGACAACCGAATAAAAATAGCAAGGACAACCGACTAGCACTAAGCTCATAAAATACCATCAAGATCAAACAACGGAAAACCGTGGGATTTACCCACACCCACACCAACTTTCCTATCTGAGTAAGGATCTTGCTACAATGGTGTCAAAAATCTATCTACACCACACTCTCCACTCATTTCGGCAACTCGATATATTAGGCCTGTAGCCCACTGTGGCTGTGTGCAATAAACTAGGCCAGTCCTCATGCCTGAATCGGCCCCCCTATCTTATCTCCTGCGCATGCAGGTGGCAAACAAACACACCCAGGAGCGCTGAATGAACAGAAAAGTTTACAGTCTGAAGCGTGGAATTTCAGTAGCTTTAAAAGCGGGTATACGGAAGGACAGACGCCACCCTATTTAGTGAAATTCGTTAAGTTGTATCCTACCTCTGTGAGCTCAACAGATCAATGATGTGGTTACGCCTTTGATCAGCTCGTGCCTGGCCAAAGACCCAGCAGAACAGTCGCTCTTAGTACCTAAAGAATCCAGACAGAAAAATAGAAGATCCAGTCTTTTCATATTATATTCTTCATCCAGTGGCATTTTCACAAAATCTACAGAACATCCCACCCACAGTCTCAGATTGCACGCTTGGACCTGAAAGCTTTCTCAGTCATAAAAGTAAACAGTGGGTATCTGTTTCTCTGAAACCCGCAAATGGTGAGGGGAGCTATTTGTCGGTGCACAAAACGAGAGCTTTTCCCTGCCAGAAATAGCACCATGAGACTATATTTTCATAGCAATGTGAGATAAACACACACACACACACGCACACGCACGCACGCACGCACGCACGCACGCACGCACGGACGCACGCACGCACGCACGCGCACGCACACACACACACACACACACACACACACACACACACACACACACACACACAGCACTTCCATTCGTTCTGTCAAACCCATGGATTTGGCCACAACGTTCCAGTCCCACTGAGGCCGAGAATGAACTAGGCCAATCCTCTGATCTTCATCGGCTCTCCCTGTCTTACCTCCACCCCCCCGCCGGTGACAAACAAATGGACCCGGAGGCATTGAAAGAAGAAAGGAAGGCGATCTGATGCCTTGGAGTCCTGGAACCCTCAAGCTGGGTGTACTGAAAGACAGGCTTCCACCTGTGGTGCGAAATTCAGCGAGCTGTCCCCTCCTTTCTTGGCGAGCTCAACGAGTCACTTCTGTGGAAGGTTATATTTTGACGTTAACCCTGGCCAAAGATCTTAGGAACAATGCCAGAAAAGCAGCGATGGTTTAGTGGCTGAAGCACTGCGCTAGGAAAACCGAAAACCGTAAGAAATGTGGTTTGAATTGTTCAGGGGGAGGGTGGGGGGGAGACAGAGAGAGGTATGGAGGGAGAGAGGGGGGAAAGGAGAGAAAGAGAGGGGGAGGGGGAGAGAGAGAATAAGAGAGACAGACAGACAGACAGATGGAGAGAGACAGAGAGAATGGGACAGCGTTTAGAAAGGGGGAGAGGGAAGGAATGGGAGAGATAGATGAAGGGATTAACGCAGGAAACAGATGGAACGTAGAAGTTCCTTCCACATTCTCTGATTAGAGAGAGAGAGAGAGAAGGGGGGGGGGGGGGGGGGGGGGGGGGGGGGGGGTGAAGTAAAGGAATGTTCGACCTACTAGTGTGAGTGCGTTCAAATGTGCTTCTGTATGTGAGAATGTTTGCCATCCCGCGCACGCACGTGACTGTGTGTGCCTGTGCGTATACGTGTGCGCCCGTGCATGCATGTGTGCATGCGAGTGTGTGCGTGTGTGTGTGTGTGTGTGTGTGTGTGTGTGTGTGTGTGTGTGTGTGTGTGTGTGTGTGTGAGTGTGTGTGCGTGCATGTGTGTGTGTGTGTGTGTGTGTGTGTGTGTGTGTGTGTGTGTGTGTGTGTGTGTGTTCAGAGAGATGGTAGGATTAAGAGGAAGGGGAGGAGTGCGTGTGTCGGTGAAAGGCGGTGTGAGACATGAAGGAGACATCAACGTACCTGGTTGATTCATTCCATCCTGTCCTTAACTCTTCTCACGTATCTCACCACTGTTGTGGCAAAAAGGAATCATATACCAAACTCAAACGTATAGAAATTCTTCACCAAGACCCGCACATTTTACCCTAGGTCTCTTCGGAAGCTGAAGTCTCCATAGCAGCCATGGGCTACGTTTCTTGGCAAAAGGGGGAGAATGCAAATATTACATCGTGATGAAATCTAATACGTTCGAGAGAAGCGGTCAAGACAAGCTCACAGTCTCCGCTGAAGATGTAAAAACGCAACCGCATCATCGTTCCTTTTTTCTGTCTCATTTCCCGAAAGTGGCATCGCTCCCACACCGTTCATCCCAGCTACACCACGCACAGCAACAGTCGGAGATGCCGTGTAGCAGCAGCAGCGGCAGCGGCGGCGACAATTACATAGCCACTACCGCGTTTTTGCAAAATGCAAATTTTCACCATGCAGCTCATTAAACATCAGGACTTACAGTTCTCGTTAAAGTTCGTCGTCTCGCTTTAAATGAAGTTAATAAACAAATATATAAACAGGTAAATACACAGGTACAACACTCAATAAGGTAAGTAAGACATTAAAGAAACAGGTAGATAAACACACATCATCACCTAAAAAGTGACGGTTCATCATCCAACATTCCAGGGGAGAAAGCGGAAAATCGTTCCAGATTTCAGCAGGTTCCTTGTTCAGTCACTGTAGGACTTGAAACTGAGTGATTCCACGTGCGCGCGCGCGCGCGCATATACACACACACGCACGCACTCACGCACGCACGCACGCACACACACACACACACACACACACACACACACACACACACACACACACACACAGGACAGACTCTTCACATGTTGGAGCCGGCGAACATCTTGCTGTGGCGATATATCAGTGGCAGAAACATCTGATGACAGCATTCTCAGACCAGCAGGAAGATTACGGCACAGACAGTGCCCGACAGCCAGCAAATCACGGCTGGATCTCTTCCCGAGACTGATGTCGTGACTGGACGTCCTTCTTCTCCCGCCTCAATCACGTCACCACCTTTCCGCCCAGACCGACATCTCGCTGGAGTAGTGGTGCCATTGCATGCGCGGGAGCTTTAAGCATGGTCCTGTCTGTTTCTTCTGTGTATGTGTGGGTGTGTGTGTGTGGGTGGGGGGGGGGGGGGTGGAGGGTGGGGGCTGTGCTAGGTCCTGCAGAATCTGGTAAAGAGTTTCTTACACTTCGCCGGAAACTGCTGCAGAGACTGTAAGAACTCTCATTGCCTGCGTGAGATCTGCGCTGCTGTTTCCACGCTTTGTTCTCGATTTGCTTCCGTTTCGCTCTGCCTCTTATACTTCTTTCTCTGCTGGATGGCGACTTCTTGCTATGTAAAAGTTAATGGAAAACAAACAACTGATGATAACTAAAAAAAGAAGAAGAAAGAAAAAAAGAAAAAAAAACGAAAACAAAACAAACAAAAGAAGAACGAAGCAATGTCAGCAGAGACAATATCGTTTCATCACATCGGATCTCTCTACCCCTGTTTCCCTCTCTCCCTCTCTCTCTCTCTCTCTCTCTCTCTCTCTCTCTCTGTGTGTGTGTGTGAGCGACGGGAAGAGGCAGGGTTACAGACGGACGAATAGGGATGGCTGGAACGAGAGAGGGAGGAGGGGGAGGAATCGGTGAAGGGAAAAAGGGATTGAAGATCGGACAGATAGAAAGACCGGAGTTGGGGGTGGGGTGTGGGGGGGGGTAAGAGGTAGGGGGGAACGTGAGGTGATCGTTATGCGTGAACGCAACAGTGACAGACCTCCTTTCTTCTCCACTCTGAAAACGAGTTTTCCATCTCTCTGG
>JADBJO010001685.1:80000-85000 GCA_016801955.1 Conus betulinus | reverse complement strand
TGTGTGTGTGTGTGTGTGTGTGTGTGTGTGTGTGTGTGTGTGCGCGCGCGCGTCGGGGTGTGCGTGCGTGTGTGTGTGAGTGTGTGTGTGTGTGTGTGTGTGTGTGTGTGTGTGTGTGTGTGTTGTGTGTGTGTGTGAGTCTGTTTTGAGTGCGTGCAAGTGTGTTTATATTGTGTAAATGAGTGAGTATGTAATATGTGTGGGTACTCTCTCCCTCTCCCCAGCCCCTCCCATCCTCCAAATGCTGTGAAAGTACTTTGTGAATTTAGTTTGATTATGTCGGTATCCTCTCTGTGTCTCCTGTCTAGTTGCATGTCTCTCTCTGTCTCCTCGTCTCTCTCTCTGTCTGTCTCTCTCTGTCTGTCTGTCTGTCTCTCTCTCTCCCACTCTTCCCCTCTCTCGTCTCTCTGTTCTCTGTCTCTCTCCTCTCTCTCTCCCTCTCTCTCTCCTCTCTCCCCCCCTCCACCCACACGACCCCCTTCCTCCCGCCCCCCTCTCCTCTCTCTCTCTCTCCCTCCCCTCAATCTGTCAGTCAGAGTTAAATTATTCACCTGTCTTGTCTCCTTTTTCCTGTTTTCACTTATTTTCTGCTTTGTATGTTCTCTCTCTGTCTCTCTCCCCCTCCCTCCCCGCCCCCCCCCCTCTCCCCTCTCTCTCCCAATCCCGCCCCCCCCCCCCCCCCCCCCCCCCTCCCAATCGGTCAGTGACTGGTAAATTAGTCAGTCTTCCTGTCTCCTTTCCTAGTCTAGTTTTCTTTTCATGCTCCCTCTGTCTGTCTGTCTGTCTGTCTGTCTCTCTCTCTCTCTCTCTCTCTCTCCTCTCTCTCTCTCTCTCTCTCTCTCTCTGTCCTTCTCTTGCTTACTTTTCTTTCCTTCTTTTTCTGTTCTTATAACAATCGTTTTTTTTTTTTTACTATTTTTTTTTCTTTTTCTTCTTATTTTTCTCTTCACGTCTGTCCCCTTCCTTTCTGCTGCATAATTTCATTTACTCTTTCTTTTTCTTTCCTTCTTTCTACATCTCGAATATCGCCACGGCAGTTGGTTGGCCTACAAACAACATGACCCAACTTTCTTTTTCATTTCCTTCCTTTTTTTCCAATATTCGTCCAATTCTTCCTTTCCTTTTTTTTCTAACTTTTTTTTTTTTTTTTTTTTTTTTTTTTTGGTCTTTCGTCTACATTTTCTTCATTGCCCTACTTGATCACCCCTTTTTTTTCTTCCTTTCCTTGTCCTTTACGAGTAGGAACTTTCTTCTCTTCCCCTGTTCGAAAATGAATCACTCAATGAATGCTTTCTTTTCGGTTCGCTGTCGTCGACCATACAGGAGGATCTTTTGATCCCCAACCGCTTCTCTGCGTCTGTGTCTGTGGCTGTCTGTCTGGTCTGTGTCTCTCTCTCTCTCTCTTACTTTTCTTTCCTCATTATCCTTTTAACCACACCCCTCTGTTTTTCCTTCTGAAATCTCTCTCTCTCTCTCTCTCTCTCTCTCCTCTCTCTCTCTCTCTCTCTCTCTCTGTTCTTCTTTCCTCATTCCTTTTTATTTAACCCCCACCCTCCTCTGTTTTTCCCTTCTGAAATCTCTCGTCTCTCTCTCTCTCTCTCATCTCTCTCTCGCTCTCTCTCTCTCCTCTCTCTTCTCTCTTTCCTGGTTTTCGTTCTTTTCACTCAGTTTGTTGGGACTCAGCACTTGAAGTCACCCTTCCAATGTTCCTGGACCTCAACACCGTCAGTCACTGATATATTTACTCATGTGAACCCAAACGAGGGTGTACAGCAGAGGAAGGGGGGGAGGGGGGAGACCTGGGATGGGCCGATCTAGTCCCACACCTCACTTTATACCGTGGGTGTACCATCTACCTGTGATTACATGTGTGGACTTCAGTCTGTCTCCTCAGCTCTCGACCACCCTACAACCCGACGCCAAATCCTGCGTCCATCTACTTCCTGCCACCAAACGTCCCGGTCATTCTCTCTCCCAAACCAGCCCCCCCCCCCCCCACCCGCCCCCCCCCCCACCGCCACCCCCCCCACCACCACCCACGCGTGTCTCAAGGAGCTTCCCCGCCCCCCCCTCCCCCCACTGTCCCCCCACAAAAACCCCTCCGCCCTCTCCTACCCCCTCTACCCGCCCCCCCCCCCCCCCCCCCCCCCCCCCCCCCCCCCCCCCACCCCCCCCCCCACCCCCCCTCCCCCCCCCCCCCCCCCCACCTCGCTCCCACCATCACACCAGCCTGGCCACCTTCCAACCCATTCCTTTTCTACAGTCACTCACAGGGTCACACTATCATGCCATGGGAGGTCAAGAGGTGGGGAAGGAGATACACAACACGCACGCACGCAAACATGTGTGCGTTGTGTGTGTGGCGTGTGTGTGTGTGTTGTGTGTGGGTGGTGTGTGTGTGTGCGTGTGTGTGTGTGCTGTGTGTCTGTGTGATGTGGTGTTTACGTATGTGTGCGTGCATGTGTGCTGATTGTTGTGCGTGAGTGAATGCGAGTGGGAGAATGTTGTGTGTGTGGGTGTGTGTGTGTGTGTGTGTGTGTGTGTGTGTGTGTGTGTGTGTGTGTGTTTTCGGAATTCTGTCTGTATGTCTGTGTTTGGGTGTACCTCTGTGTACGTTTGTCTGTCTGGCTGTGCGTCTGTGTGTGTGTGTGCGCGTGTGCGTCTGAATGTGCGCGGACGCATTTGTGTGAGTGTGCGCATGAATAATTGTTCATGTAGGTATGAATACGCTCATACACTTGTGCGTGTTTTCTTGTCATCTGTTAACTTTCTTTGACATAAAAGTCGAAACAGAACAAGACCCCCCCCCCCCCCCACCCCCCCCCCACCCCCCCCCCCCCCCCCCCCCCCCCCCCCCCCCCCCCCCCCCCCCCCCCCCCCCCCCCCCCCCCCCCCCCCCCCCCCCCCCCCCCCCCCCCCCCCCCCCCCCCCCCCCCCCCCCCCACCACCCCCCCACCCCCCCCCCCCCCCCCCCCCCCCCCCCCCCCCACCCCCCCCCCCCCTCCCCCCCCCCTCTTCCGCTACATGGTATTTGTAAGCAACAATGAGGCATTGTGTTTTCCAAAATTATGGTCTTGAAGCGACCATGAGGCACGTGTGTTTCCAAGATTAGAGAGAGAGAGAGAGAGAGAGAGAGAGAGAGAGAGAGAGACAGACAGACAGACAGACAGACAGAGACAGAGACAGAGAGACAGAGAGAGACAGAGAGAAGTGATATACCACTTGGTGATGTCCAAACCATCTCTCCCGCAAGTCTCTCGTTATGTTTTCTGTCTATCCGTTAGTCCTCTCCACCAACCCGTTCAGACGTCCCCGATAGCTCATCGGTCATGCTGATCGCCAAGCTTTGTCTCTATCGGTCAACAAAACCGGCACAACTTCTTTTTTTTTTTCTTCCTTTATTTTTCCTTTTTATCTTGTTTCTTCTTCTTCTTCTCCTTCTTCTTTCTTCCTCTTCTTCTTCTTCTTTTTCTTGCCATCCTCCTCCTTCCCCTGCTCCTTCTCCTCTTTTCTTCGGTTTGAACACCAAGACTACCTCTTCCCCATTCTGTGTCTCTACTCCTCATATGATAGAGCAATACGTCGGGTAATGGTCGACTAATTCTAGGGATGAATGAATGATCCAGATTCTCCACTGTGGCAGTCAGCTGGTTCGTTCCTTCAGCATTTCAAAACAGTGTTCCTATTATTTACGTCTTTCATATGTCTGTATATAATTATGTAGTCCTTAAAAAGGTCGATTCCTGTCCACTTTCCCCACTTTTCCCGAAGATGATGGAAACAGTAATGGACGGCTGTATGCAGTTCCACTGAAGACCGTAAAGTGAGACTGCGGTTATCATGCACCCTGCACCCCAAACCTTCTATGGCATTTTTTTTTTAATGCATGAAACTGTTATTATATTTCGTTTGATTTTTTTTTTTAAATGCATATGAAATAGACATCACTAGCTTACCGTGGCAGAGATCTTTTAGTGCTCCACGGAACACGTACCCCCAACGTCTCCCCCTCCCATCCCTCCCCTTCCATCCTTTCTCCCCTTCTACCTTCTCCCTCACCCAACAGCACCAAAATTCCTGTTAGTGATGTCAAATTAGAAAAAAAAAGAAAAGAAAAAGAAAAAAGGAAACACTACTCCAAACTATGCGATTTGAAGTCAGCTGCTCCCTCCCCCTCCTCTCCCCCCCCCCCCCCCCTTTCTCTCTCTCTCTCTCTCTCTCTCTCTCTCTCTCTCTCTCTCTCTCTCTCTCTCTCTCTCTCTCTCTGTGTCTCTCTCTCCGCCACTGGCAAAAGAAAAGTCAAATTCGCCTCGTTTCTCTCGCCGCCATACCAGCAGCGTCAAAGCTGTATATGCGATCCAGCAGAAAAAGGACACCACCACTGGAACAACTAAATGGGCCCTCGGGGGATACCACAGCTCTCGGCCAAAGTCCAACGGATGCTGGACACGCGCCCTCTGACCGGATCCTCACCGAAATGTAATGACCTCCTGCGGACACGATCTACCTTTTCACCATGTTTCGCCCAGCTCTGTTTAGTAGGAAACTTAAACACAGATCAGTAAACAGTAAGTGAGTAGGGTAACTGGTTTATTGTTTACTGTTTACTGTTCCCTGCATCGTTTTAGATTTCCTTTCATACCACTGAAACTGACGTTACCTGTATTTGTAACAGTTCATCCCTTGTGTTGGTTTGACTATATGCAAGATCGAAAAGGCTGTGCCAATCCTGAATAAGTGTTATTTTGTATTTGTTCATTTCCCGTGTTGTTGTTCTTTGTTGCTGTGTAGATGTGTCACGCACAAGGTATATGGGCAAGCTTGGAACATCCTTCGTTTGGGAATGTCTCCTTATTTGTTCTGTGTGCTCTGCGTTGTCATTTCTGCTATGCGGTCTGGTGTCGTAAGCAGCATTCGTTTGGAGTTGTGGGCCTGTCAATATTTCATCATGGGATCAAGTTATCCAGTTTCATTTGTTATTTTCTGTTCAGTGGATTTTG
>JADBJO010001685.1:70000-75000 GCA_016801955.1 Conus betulinus | reverse complement strand
ATCTCTCTCTCTCTCTCTCTCTCTCTCTCTCTCTCTCTCTCTCTCTCTCTCTCTCTCTCTCTCTCTCTCTCTCTCTCCAATTTCTAACAAATACCCAATGATTGAGAGACCTAGTGTGAGACAGACAGAGACAGAGACAGACAGACACATCAGAAAGACGGACAGATGCTCAAATGCAAACACACACACACACACACACACACACACACACACACACACACACACACACACACACACACACAAACACACACACACGCGCGCGCGCGCGCGCGCGGGGACAGACGACGGACGGAGTGGCATATTGAAGTTATTATCTCCCTTAAAGATAAACCAAAGGAGAAAAAAAAGCAAACCAGCAAACTATCATTTCGGCCAGAGCTAATCAATATAAATTAGCACGATGCGATTTAGCCCGCCCGGAAACCCATCCGTCACCTGACTCCAAAGCTTCTTTTTAATATATGGGTCTGACACCCAGCCATCAGTCTCCCCTGTCGCTACCCCGGCACCTCCACCCCTGCCTCTTC
This sequence comes from Conus betulinus, assembly GCA_016801955.1. NCBI lineage: Eukaryota > Metazoa > Mollusca > Gastropoda > Neogastropoda > Conidae > Conus > Conus betulinus. The sequence continues at coordinate 74,473 of JADBJO010001685.1, read as the reverse complement.
TTCCGCCCCTGTGGGAGAGAAAGCAATTGGAAAACGTCTCTCCGATGCAGTTATCTTCTCCATGTAAATAATGCAGCGCTAAGATGAATGCAGTATGATTTTCTTCACACGTAAAGACCGCAGTTTTAGAACCTCATTTCATTCACAACGTAAAGACTGTCTGTTTTTAAAACGCCTGCATTTTCTCCAGTAGGTAAAGACCATTGTTTCAGAATGTCCGCGTAACAGTCTTCACCAACTCAATGCTGTAACTTTGAAATGACTGTGTAACAAGTTGCACAACGTAAAGACAATAGGTGTAAACTGTCTGCATAACAATTTCCACCACCTAATGATCGCAGTTTTAAAAATGTCTACGTAACAAGTTTCACAAAGTAGAGACTAGAGTTGTAAATGTCTGCATAACAATTTCCACCACCTTACGATCGCAGTTTTTAAAAATGTCTACGTAACAAGTTTCACAAAGTAGAGACTAGAGTTGTAAATGTCTGCATAACAATTTACATAACGTGAAGACCATGATTTTCAAATGTCTGTAGAACAAGTTTCACTACGTAAAGACCATGGCTGTAAAATGTCTGCGTAATCATTTTCTCCATATAAAGACTGTACAATGCCTACATTATAATTTTCTTCACATGTAAAGACCATGATTTTACACTCCGCAATACAATTTTCACCACCAAACACTGTAGTTTCAAAACGCTGCATACGTAGAGACTGTATTTCAAAACGCAAGCATTCTAATTTTCTCAATCATGGACCACGAGAACACCATCACTTTCGAGAATTCTGATCGGTCCTTTTCATCACCACGATGCCATCTTAATTTTCAAATGTCTGCATTGTAATTTTGAAGACCATGCAGAGAGTGTAGTTTTTAAACGTCTTGATCATGATTTACTTCTTGGTTTAAAGCAAAACATTATTCACAATTAATTCCAGAAACAGTGAGAAGAATTGTGAGTGCAATAGACCAAGGGTTATAGTATCTTGATGCATTAGTGATTTTCTTTTTCATGTAAAGATTATCATTAAAAAAAAACTATCTTCATACGATTTTTCTTTTTGCCTAATAAATACCGCACTTGGACAACTTTCGCGTAAGTCTCCCTTGTGCAGACTTATTCTCAAAATGTCCGCAGTATGATTTTCTTCAATACGATGAGACTGCAATTTTAAAATGTGTTTATTTCAATTTTCTTCTCCAATTTCAAATACAGACTCACTTCATTTTAAATGTCTGCTTTGTATTTTTCTTACCACATAAAAAAGTTTTTTAAATGACTGTATAATGAATTTTCTTTACAAAGTAAAGACTGTAGTTTTTAAGTGACTACATTCTAGTTTTCTTCACAAGTTAAAATGCAATTACACATCATCACTGAAATTTTCGCAATGATCCTGCTGTTCTCTTAGACATACATCATAAACGTAGTATGGGGTGAAAAGAGTAATTATGTCTCATGAGCAAGCGTCTATGGTACTGGTGGCGTTATTTCCTACAGAGTAGATGTCCTTTCGAGTGGTAAAAAGATAGGCAGTTGTCTGGTGGTGGTGTGGGTGGTGGTGGTGGGTGCGCGCGCGCGCGCGCGCGCGCGCGTGTGTGTGTGTGTGTGTGTGTGTGTGTGTGTGTGTGTGTGTGTGTGTGTGTCCTTTTGTTTTTTGCTCGTTTTCTCGTTCTTTCGCTACACAAATCAGTGGACTTGGGTTAAAAAAAAAATAGTCATAATATTTTAACATCAAACTTCCAAACAACACATTAAACATTCATATCTCATCAATAATACACGGTGGTGTAAACAACTAATAAAAAAAAGAAAAATCTCCCTTCGTGAAGGGGAAAAAAATCAGAACTTTGACACGACGAGAGTGCAATAAGCACTCTACCTCATCTCCATCTCCTTGTTTTAGCCTCCAGACCTGACCATGCGTGACCAGGCAAGCGGGTGAGATGGGTGCAGAAATCGAGGAACTATGTTGGGGATGCCTCGGGATCTTAGGACGGGGTCACCGAGATGTTTCCCACGAGGGTACAGGGTCAGGGTTGATGCCACTGCTTCGGCTCCTTTCAAGTCAAGAGTTCACGTGGGTGCAGCCGTCTTTAAAACGGATTTTTTTTAATTTTTTTTTTTTTTTATCAGCGTATTGGCTGTACTTCTCCTCTTTTCCTCTCCCTTCTCCTCCCTCTCCTCCCCCTCCATCACCACCTCCACCTTCTGTTCCTGCTTCGTCGTCCTCCTTCTCCATCTCCTCCTCCTGCTTCTTCTTCCTCCTCCTCCTCTCTTCCTCGGAAGCTGTTCCTGCTCTTCCTACTTCATCTTTTTTTTTTTTTTAATCTGCTTGCTACGCTGCTAATGTCCTGTCGGTGTGTTTGACTCTCATCGGCATCTTCACGTTAGTTGGCTCCGAAATGTTTGGCATGAAGAAAACACCCAATACTTTCCCTGGATCTTCTGACATCAGTGGAGAAGAGGTGCAAGGCTAAATGGGAGCAGGAAGTAGGAAGAGGATCTCAGAGAGAGAGAGAGAGAGAGAGAGAGAGAGAGAGAGAGAGAGAGAGAGAGAGTAATCAACTACACTCAGTCCTGAAATCAGAAGGTGAGAACATTAAAAACACACGGCAGCACTAAGCATAAAGGGTATGAAAAAAATTCCTGGAAAAAAATCCGCAGATGCAAAAACCACAACAAATCATTGGACACCACACTACAAGCCATAAGGGTTCATCAACTGTTGAAATCTTCCTTGAGCTTGAGGCGTGGTGAGGAGAGGGAGACAGAGAGAGAAAAAGGGCGATCAAATGAGTTGGTACTTTGTGTAACGAAAATTTCAAGTGGTATCTCTTACTGTCCCCACCACTCACATTCCATAATCTTCTGTAAATTAAAGTCGAATGAACTAAGCCCAGTTGTCTTTTTTTTTCGCCAGGGTAGGCATACAGTCAGGGACGATACCAACTCTTAATACATCTCCCCTCTGTACTGTTTTGTAGACAGAAATATACTGATGACACAGAGGCTTTTCAGACAGCTCAAAATACGTGAGAGAGAGAGAGAGAGAGAGAGAGAGAGAGGAGAGAGAGAGAGAGAGAGAGGAGAGAGGAGAGTGAGAGAGTGAGAGTGAGTGTGTGTGTGTGTGTGTGTGTGTGTGTGTGTGTGTGTGTGTGTGTGTGTGCGTGCGTGCGTGCGTGCGCGCGCGCGCGCGTGAGTGTGTTTTTGTACCAGTTCTTTTGTCAGAACTCTTTGTCATAACCATGAAATCTGGGTTTCAAATCTGTGTAAGACTGGAACACGTGACCTGCGGGGCATTCGCCGGGAAAAGGATTCCTTCACTTATCTCCTTCTCAGAAAGACTGTCATACTTGGTGATCGACTGATACAACGATGGTTTGGGTCGGTTTGGTTTGGTCTGGTTTTGGTTTGGCTTCATTTTGTTTTGTTCGTTTGTTTTCGCTTTCTTCATTTTGTTGCATACTTTCCCTCTGAAAACTGAAGGCTCTCTCTCTCTCTCTCTCTCTCTCTCTCTCTCTCTCTCTCTCTCTGTGTCTCTGTCTGTCTGTCTGTCTGTCTGTCTGTCTGTCTCTCTCTCTCTCTCTCTCTCTCTCTCTCTCTCTCTCTCTCTCTCTCTCTCTCTCTCAGACTGTGTATGTGTGCGCGCGTGTCTGTCTGATCCGACGACTGAGTCGGGACCAAGAGAGAAGACGACCAGACTCACATGTTTTGCTGCCTCCATCGATCCCGTCACAACAATAGCCAGCAACAAAGCACAGGCAGAGAGCAAGGTAGGAAGGAGGAGGCCAACGTGAACGTCTCGCCCTGAATCAATCATGCGCACCTAGCCAGCATCTTGTCTCGCCCTGTCAGTCCTCCCCCTCTGGCCTGCCTGCTGCCAATGAAAACACGGCTTACAATGGCGATCCAGGGAACCAGACCTGGAAGCAAGATGCGCGCTAACTGGTCCCACAAACGAAGGGGAGAGAGGGAGGGGAGGTGTGTGTGAGGCATGTACGCTGCCTCAGCGTTCTCAAGTCTGTCATCCTTTCCCAGTGTCTGACTGCACATAAAAAGAAAGAGAAAAGAAAGAAAGAAAGAAAAAAAAGAGAAAAAAAAGAAAGAAAGAGTACAAAAATTCCTCGCCTCAGGGTAGTACCAACATGCAAATGCTGAAGATGGCGACTGGTGAAAATCCTCCTTAACTCACATATGTAAATGTCAAAGACTGTTGAGGCTTAAGAGTCGTGCGCATCCCCTGGAGCGTTGCATCCACAAAGGGAAGTACTTTTTCTTTTAATCTGATTCTTGGCTGTGGAAAAAGTGTCAAGACCAGGCGGAAGGATAAGAAGGCGAAGTAGAAAAGGAGAAGGAAAAAAAAGGAGGAGGGGGGGGGGGGGGAGACAGACAGACAGACAGACAGAGAGAGAATGAGACAGACAGAGAGACTAAAAGTTTGTAAAATTTATTTACTGTAAGG
>JADBJO010001685.1:60000-67500 GCA_016801955.1 Conus betulinus | reverse complement strand
ATAGGCACGGAAAAACAACCAAAATGAACAAAAGAGCACCTGCGCTTGAGCCAAGGAGATGTTTCATCCTGTCTTCAATTTCCTTCCAATTTCCCCCACGCAGATACGCAAACACCATTGGCCTGTAATGATGACAACGATGTAGATTATGAATGTAGAATTCGGGAACGGGGAGGCAGGCAGTGAGGGTGAAAAAAAACGAGTTAACAGGACTTGGACTTGGTCTCCCTGAGGTTTGCTTGTATGAAAATGCTTTTTTTTAAAACATGGGGATGGGGGTGGAGATGTTTGCTCCGACTGGCTTTGCGACATTCAACGTTTATTATCGTCAGCGGCGGGGCGGTCTTATATGAGTGATGTCCCAGCCCTGATGGATCAGAACACCACCACACCGCTGAAAACCTCCGATGGCTGACTCGGCAAAGCAGGGCAAGCGTCTCCTCTGGCGGTTAACCTCATGACGACGCGACACTGACCGGCTCCCTGTGGACTGTCGGTGCAGGGACTGCGAACCTCGATGTGGCTGTATAGAAGGGAACAAGTGGGCGGCGTGGGAGGTACGTAAAAACAGTGAAAGGGCACTTATATCCCACAGCAAGAACCAACGGAAAAGTTGAAAGACGAGAGGCAAACGTTGAAGAGCAGGAATAGGGTGAGAGCATCTATCTCTCAGCCTCGCTCTCTCTCTCTCTCTCTCTCTCTCTCTATCTCTCTCTCTCTCTCTCTCTCTCTCTTCTCTCTTTACTGTCCATGGAAGATTTTTGGTTGCAGCCATGGTAAAAATTTTGTTCTAATTATATAAATTGATTTACTTTTTGTTGTGTACTAATGTGAATAGGTGATGGCCTCACATTAAAGTCACGAGTCTCTCTCTCGTCCTCTCCTACTCCCTCTCTCTCTCCATCTCATCTCTCATCTCTCCTGTGAATATTTATTTTTGGTCAAACTAATCGAAAACAAATGCTTCTGTTGTCAAAGTATATCAGAATATCTTAAGTGTTGTAAATTGTGGTCTATATTAGCATTGACTAGCAATTTTTTTTTGGCTTGTTTGTTTTCTTTTTCCTGTTATATTGCTTTAAACTCGCCATTCCTTCCATACCCAAAATGGGCAATAGAGATTTTTTTAATATTGTTTCGTGTTCTCTCTCTCTCTCTCTCTCTCTCTCTCTCTCTCTCCTCTCTCTCTCTCTCTCTCTCTCTCTCTCTCTCTCTCTCTGCCGTCATCAGAAGTTTTCCATGTTGGATGACGGCGAGTGGGCGGTGAGGAGGAGGAGGAAGAAGGGTGAAGGGAGAGGAACAGGGTGAGGCAGGGAGCAGGGGTGAATGTGAAAGAGGGTTATGGGTAGGAGTTGGGGAGGGGAGGGGAGGGGGTTACAGCGTACGAGAAAATGACGACTTTGAAGCGGAGGCTGTCACGAACACTGGTAACTTTGTACTCTGTGAACGTGACGGACCTTGGGCAGCACTGCAGGGACAGGCAGACCGGGGAGGAGGAGCAACCGACGAGAGTCTGGCAGTTGCCCACAGCCTGGCGGGGAATGGGGGGTGGGGGTGGGAGGAAGGGGAATTGCCATTACGGGGGTCGAGGGGGTATGAGAATCACCGCTTCCTGCTTCCTCTCTGCTGAGTGGCTTCCAGCTACATACAGCAAGGAGTCTTCTTTTTTTTCAACATTTAAAGAGGCTGGGACCCTGAGAGGGGGAAAGAAAGAAAAAAAGACGGTGGGCTTTTGAGTGTGTATATTTCATTCCATTTCGTGTTGAGATCGAGGAGATGTGCTCGCTTGCGTGCGCGCGTATTCACACACACACACACACACACACACACACACACACACACACACACACACACACACACACACACACTCATATGCACGTGTGTGTGTGTGTGTGCGCGCACACCACACACACACACACACACACACACACACACACACACACACATCAGGACGCACGTGCACAGAGAGAGAAAGACCGAGACCGAGACAGACAGACTGACAAGCAGACAGACAGAGAATGAGAGAGTAAGGGGGGAGGGAGACAGACAGTTAGACAGACCAGACGCAGACAGAGAGACAGACTCACTAACAGACCTGGAGAAGGAAAGCCTCACAAGACAATTTACACCGGGCTGACTTTCAGGCCGGTCGAGCGAAGTGTTCCAAGACCTGCAATTTTCACTCCAGAGAAAGGGAGGCTCATTATCAGACGTCAAGACTTTTATCAAAACCTTGGCCCTCGAGGGCGCGGGACTTCGCGAAGGGTAGGGAGAGTGGAAGAAGGATCGGGGGTAGAGAGGGGGTGGTGAAGATGAGGAAAAGGCTTCAGCCAGCTGCCGGCTCACAGAAGTGCACATAAAATGGCGTTGGGTGCAAAAATCGGAACAAGAGAATCGTTACTCCAGCCGAAGGGTTCCGGATAAAAGTGAACACAATTGCCCCTCCCCTACCCCCACATCATAGCAGGTTCTATTCTGTCGGTCTGACTGAAACCGAGAACAAAGTTAAAAAAAAAAATTCTGGTCACTAGAGTGGGGTCTCTACAGCAAAGTCCTGTCGAGTACAGCCCCATTAAACAGTGGTAATCATGTCAAGGTGAGCTGGTCTAAGAATGATTGTGGGAACAAACTATTCCGAGACCAGTTCAGCCTTAGTATACAAAGCAAAGCGTCCTAATCAATATCAAATCATAATGAATCACATGACATTGCGAGGATATTCCATTTGAGAAAAAAAAACAATTTTCACAATTGTATGAATATCAAAAAAAAAAAAAAAAAAAGGGGGGGGGGGGGGGGGGGGGGGGGGGGGCTAAGGCACACTGCAGGCAAGGAAAATGCGGCTATAACCAGATTTAGCCATTTTGCATCATTGCATACTGTTCACAAGAAGGTGGTAATTATGTCATTTTTATTGAAATCAAAAAAGTTCTGCAACTTTCATTTCTAAGTCTGAGAGGGAGTAAGGTGATGAGAAATGATGAAGAACTTAACAGGGAATCATTCTAATGTCTCATACGATGATGATGTCTTTTTTTTTTCCCTTTTTTGTTCGCTTGATTGTTTTTCTTTCACTGAAGTGAAATATAAAGCATTCAAAAAAAATAAAGATTACTACTATCAAGCACCAGTGATACAATATTTATCTTAACCTCGGTGTTCAGAGACAGAGACACGCGCGCACGTTCACATACTCTCTCTCTCCTCTCTCTCTCTCTTTCTTTCTCTCTCTTTCTTTCTTCTCTCTCTCTCTCTCTCTCTCTCTCTCTCTCTCTCTCTCACACACACACACACAAACACACAAACACACACATGGAGAGACTGACATAGAGCGACAGACAGACAGGGAGCGACAGAGCAGAGAGACAGACAAAGACAGCGAGAGACGTGTTTGGGTGCATATCTAAAAAACAGCATCATGAAATCGAAGACATATCGAAAAGAGCAAAAAAGGCCGGATAAAATCTAAAAATCTGCGTTCGTCTGGTGGACACATCGCACATGGCCGTCACCACGAGAGAAATGGCAATTTTACTCATAAAACATGGCTTGAAACGTTCCAGTGACAGACGGTAAAAAACCGTATTTTCTGTTTTGGCGCCGTCTCGAGCAGAGCAGTCCCCTTCCCTCTCCCCCATCCGACTCCCCACCCCCACCCTGCTCTACCTCCTCTTCCACCATTTCTGACAACAAACACAAAAGCTTGACACTTTTTTCAGAGTTGTTGATTGTCTCCCACTTAGGAAACACTCAAAAGGTTTTTCTCCCTTTCTTCATTTTTTTCTCTCTTCTTGTTCTCTTTTGTTTTCTTTTCTCTCTTTTTCTGTGTGGTCTTGTTAAGCTTGTTTTCTTTGTTACCGTCTTTGGTGTGTGGTGGTGGCGGTGATGACGGTGGTGGTGTGTGTGTGTGTGTGTGTGCGTGCACGCGCAACAGGACCCGCGAACTTATTCCGACCCTCCATGTTGCACCGTCACACTCTCGCGAGAACGTGACCTTCAGCGCCAAGTTACCGTAGCCCCGCGCGCGCGCGACGTGGACCGGCAAGTGCCTAATTACCGCGTCTACCTCCGCGCCACGGGGACGGCAGCGGGACCAAAGCAGCTTGCCTAGTCCACGCCCCGTGTCAGGTTTGGCGGCAAATCACCCCTTCCCCCCCCCACCCCCCCACCCCCCCCCCCCCCCACCCCCCCCCTCCACCCCACTCTTTCTCCCTCTCCTTCACCGTGCACCGGGGTCTCAGAAACCCCCCTCCCCTTCCCACCTTTCTCCTGTCAGAGCTCAAACTCCCCCCCCTCCCCCCCCCCCCCTTTCCCCCAACACCATCACCCATAACCTTCCCCAGGCCCAGGAGAACACTTTTCCTAGGTGTAGCGAACGGCTGCGGAAACGAGCGCATGGCGTTAATGGGGACCAGCACGGGTGAAAGGGAATATCTGAGAGAGGTGGGGATACGGGTGGAAGACAGGATGTCACCAAATACTGCCAAAGACATGTGGATTAGTTGTGGCAGACTGACGAAGGCGACAAATGGGTGATGTGGATTGCAAAGGGTAACTGGTTGTAGAAAGATAGAAGCCTGAATTTTTCGGGTGAAAAAACAGGACAGCTTCTTTATGCATAATTGCTTTACGCAATTGTGTATATCATGAAATATGTTAATGAAAATACCCGTTCATTTCAATTGTTCTTCGTCCTGCACTGCACTGACAAGAGACTGACAGAAACACCACAACCAATCAAACTTTCCTGAACCCAGCAGAAACCAGTCACCTTCCTACATACCAGAAATGGCCTAAGAAGACGGGGCCCACAGACATATCAGAAATGGCCAAAGATGGGGCCACAGACATACCAGTAACGGCCGATGGTGGAACCACAGACATACAAGAAATGGCCAAAGAAGGGGCCACAGATACACAAGAAATGGCCGATGATAGGGCCACAGATACACCAGATATGCCGAAGATAGGGCCACAGACACGCCAGAAATGGCCGAAGATGGGGCCACAAGCATACCACAAACGGCGAAGATAAGGCCACAGACGTACCAGAAACGGCCGAAGATGAGGCCACAGACGTACCAGAAACGGCCGAAAAATGAGGGCCACAGACGTGCCAGAAACGGCCGAAGATGGGGCCACAGACATACCAGAAACGGCCGAAGATGAGGCCACAGACATACCAGAAATAGCCGAAGATAGGACCACAGACATACCAGACATGGTTGAAGTTGGGGGCACAGACAGATCAGAAAAGACCAAAGATGGGGCCAAATCTATTCCAGAAATGGCAAAAGATGGGGGCCATAGACATACCAGAAATGGCCAAAAATCGGGACCACAGACACACCAGAAATGGCCGAAGATGGCGTTACAACTGACCGTCCATGTTTTGCGGATGTACGAGGAAGGGACCGGTTGGAGGTGAATGTGGACAGAAAAAAGGCCCTCTGTATGCGCAGACATACTGGGAAAAAGCTGGAGATGAGGACTTGATATGTCCCCGAGTCCTGGAGGGATCTGCGCCTGGTGTCGTGGTCAGAGTAATCAGTGATCGCCGCTGGTGTTCTGGGGGGTTCATTTCCATTAGTCAAACGATGCAGCTCTCCCGCGGAGTCATCGTCTCGTCAGTGTAATCACGGCGGCGGAAGGCTGCTTCAGGGGAGAAATAAGGTTTTCTCGCCTGTGTGTCTGTCTGCCCGCCTGTCCGTGCGTCTGTCTGTCGTCTATGTGGACTGTGTTTCTCTCTCTCTCTCTCTCTCTCTCCTCCTCTCTCTCTCTCTCTCTCTCCTCTCTCTCTCTCTCTCTCTCTCTCTCTCTCTCTCTCTCTCCCTCCCCTCCCTCCCTCCCCTCCCTCCCTCCCTCCCAAACAACAGTAATCAGAGATCTCTGAAGATTATGCAATGTCTAAATTCTTTACCCGTAGTTGAAAAAAAGTTTAATGACTATTTCAACTCCTCTATCTACCTATCTACTATTCTGTCTGTCTGTCTCTTTTCATCTGTACATCTGTTTATCTTTCTATCATTTATCTCTCTATCTGTCTATCTGCGTACCCATCTATCTAGAAATCTATTACCTGCAACTCTGGAAATATTACATTTATAACCCATGTAATCATACGTAAGCGTGCAATGTCGTAAAAATGATCTTTACAGCCAACGTTACGCGAAGGCCATACAGCAAACGTACTATTCACAGACAATACAACGACGTAGCAAATCACGGACTTCTTTCTGACTTTAAGTCCACTAACTGCTTCAATCAGAATGTCAGTTCTGATTCTCTCACAATCGTCAGATAAATACGATTTCATTTTCGATAACCATCAGACATGACAGAGGTTGTGTCCAACTCACTTCTGCCCTGCTACATTCATTACGTGTTCTAAGGGGCCCGTATACCTTCTTGTGTTTTTCCCATGAATACCTTCTTGTTTTTCCATGAAAAGTCAGACTTTGTCCCGCAAAGAACAGACAATCAACGCTGACATCAGTTCCTTTAGAAACAAGCTGACCGGAGAGGGGGGGAAAAAGTCTTTATTTCATTATGATCTCCGACAGCCTGTTGTGAGGAAGAACAAATCAAGTTGCGCTCAGTAATGAGCTAAAGCTAGAGAACCGTACCCAACCCCACCCCCCTCCCCCCCCCCCCCCCCCCCCCCCCCCCCCCACCTTCCTAATGAAACAATTTAAAAATAAGCGAGTGTGATTCCAGAGAACTTTTTTTTCTGATCACTTTAATGCCCCCACCATCTCCTTCATAAGCAATGTCACAGTGCTTTACTACATATATAACAAAACTGTGTTCGTTGATTTTTTTCCTCGATGTCTGTTTTAGAAAATGTGAAATCCAACGACTCCTACACATCAGAGGTTCTTTGTATCTTGGGGACCGGTACATGGTGGTGGTGGTAGTATATGTGTATACAGATACATGGTACATACACACACAAGAATAAAAACAACAGTCTTTTCATGTCTCAGACTTGTATTTTTAAAACAATTTCGCCGTTCAAAGTTTCATCAGGCCAAGGTACAGGCACATTGTACTTTGGCCTGACGAAGCTTTTAACAGCGAAAATTTGTTAAAGATACAAGTCTGAGACATGAAAAGACTGTTGTTTTTATGCTTGTAGTTTACCGTCTCCGGTTGTTACTTCAGTGTATTGTACAAGGTGCAGAGCTCAGGACAACAAAAGAGCATTACTTTTAAATACATGTTATAGATAGATAGATAGAGAGAGAGAGAGAGAGAGCGAGAGAGAGAGAGAGAGAGAGAGGAGAGAGAGAGACAGACAGAAAGACAGACAGACAGACAGATTGATAGACAGATAGATAGATAGATAGATAGATAGATAGATAGATAGATAGATAGATAGATAGATAGATAGATAGATATGCGATTGGAAGAAAGAGCCTTGAAAATATAAAACAAGTCCATCAACCGTCTTCTCACTACCGCAAAGACTGGTTATGAAAGTCATGGCGAACGTTAACA
>JADBJO010001685.1:40000-52500 GCA_016801955.1 Conus betulinus | reverse complement strand
CTTTTTCGCTCACAGCTCTTTCTTCATTGAGACACCGCGTCCTTTTTCAAACGAGCAGGGGCTTATTTCATCTTACTTGATTCTGAGAGACAAATGAGAACCTGACAATTGCGGTGTGGGTTGTGTAATAATTCGTAGAAATCTAGAGTTAGGCGAGAGGGATAGACTTGAATGAAAGTGTCACAAAAGTGAGTATTAGATCGTAGGGGAGGCGAGATGACAGAGAGGAAGAGCGAGTCTTTCTCTCCATCTCTCGGGGAGGGCGAGGACTCTTTGTCAGACTTTCGCTCACACGCTTCTCGTCACGAGAGACAGAGCGGGATCCCAAGGAGACGAGGGAGGGGTTAGAGGCTACGGGATTTGAAGAGAAAAGAATGAAAATGCGGGGGGGGTGGTGTGAGAATTAGAGGGGGGGGGTGGCACGAGAGAGGGAATACGAACTGAGTGTCGAGGAGGAGAATGTAGAATTCGAGTGTACAAATGGGGAGGAAGGTGAGAGAAAACGGATGATCGTCCGGAGAGAGTTCTCAGAGACTCAGGCATAACCTAGAGAGGGAGAGAGATTTGGAGAGAGGGGAGACGGAGCACGAGAGCAGAGGAACGGAGAGAGAGAGAGAACGGGATCGTCGGTGACCGAGAGACAAAGACCGTGAGGGGGTTGGCGCACGGCAATACAGGACATGTATCTTCCCCTTTCCGCGACACGTGAGAACTTGTCTCCTCTCTCTCTCTCTCTCACTCTCTGTCTCTCTCTCTCTTCATAGTCTCTCTCTCTCTCTAGTCCTCTCTCTCTCTCTGCGCGTCGTGTGTGTTTCTGTCTGTCTGGCCTGTCCTGTGTCCTTGTACCAGGTCGTCTATGTTGGTCTGTCCTGTGCCTTGTACGTGGGTGTGGTGTGTGTGTGTGCTGTGTATGTGCCCTGGTGGGTGTTCATGTGTGGTGTGGGTGTGTGTGTGTGTGCGTGCAGGTGCGTGCGCGCGCACGCGCGCGCGCGCGAGCATGTGCGGTTGTGTGCACTACCCCCCCCCCCCCCTGTGTGGTGTATCTTGTCCTGTCGTTTGCGTTGAATGTTCTGTTGGTGTTGTGCTGTTGTGTAGTGCTGTGTGTGTGTATGGTGTGTGTGTGTGTGTTGTGTGTGGGTGTGTGTGTGTCTGCAGGTGGATCCAGACAGGAGGTCTGGTCGAGATGGCGGGGTGAGGCCGGGGGTGCGGGGGGGAGGGGGTTCGTCGATATCCCTTCTTGAATGGCAGGGATGAGCGTGTCAGTCACTGTGTCGTCTCATGTTTGAAAGAGATTAGTGCAGTCCCTGCCGAAGAAGAGGATTAGAGATTTAGTCAGCGTGACTCCAGCGACTCCGACGGAGTCGTCCTTATTCTTTCAGCAGAAGCAGACAGCAGACACAGCAAGGAACCAAGTAAAGGTCGTGTGATGTCGTGTTGAAATGACGGAAAAACAGTGTAATCTTACTTTCCTGTCTCTTGCTGCGTTGGGTTTTTTTGGGTGGGCGTACCCCCTTCTCCCATCCTTTCCCCATTCTTTCCTCATCCCCAGCTTACCCACCTCAATCATCTCTCTTCCTTTTCCTCGTACCTCCATCCCCGCGCTCCGCCTTTCCCCTCCCTCCTACTCTCTCTCTCTCTCTCATCTCTCTCTTCTCTCTCTCTCGCCACAAACCACGTAGACACACATACGCGCACGCAACTGGGTACACACACCCACACACACCACACACACCACACAACACCACACACACACACACACACACACATACACACCCACCCACAAACACACACGGTACAACGTACACACACAAGCAAACACACACACACAACCACACACCACACACACACTTTGGGCTAACACACACACACACTACTTTCCTTCTCCAATCTCTCTTCCCTTCCCGCTCACTCTTCATTCTTTTTCACAACATGCCATCCAGACTTTGTTTTTTCCAACCGACTCCTTAAAAGCATTCAAAGCACGAGATGGCTAAAAGAAACCGATAGGGCATAATCGGTTTTCAATATAAAGAAACGAACCAGTTCAATAAAGAGGGCTGACCCTCCCATTTCCCTCAACCCCTTCCCCTACTCCATGTTCTCGTCTATCCCCCCTGCTCTAAAAATGGTTAACAGGGTTTGGGGGCCTTGGATAGGAAGCGAAACCTTACAAACACTCAGGACGAGACGGTTTCAGGCAACGAGGTAATTCAAACACACACACACACACACACACACACACACACACACACACACACACACACACACACACACACACACACACTCATTCACTCACTCACTCACTCACAATTATGCTTGCGCACGAATATACATACGCACGTTGTGAACTGTAAAGAGTCGGGTGTGGACAGTGAATTTTGTCATCTGCACGACACTGCATACGTCTACAGGTATAATGTGAAAAGAGTGCAGACCCTTCTATAGGAAATTAATAGCTTTAAAATGCATATAAATCATTTCTTTTGTTACTGTCATCAGCGTCGTCATCGTTGTTGTTGTGCTTGTTGTTTGATGTTGTTGTTGCTGCTGTTGAGAGGAGGGAAAACGGAAAAACCTAAAAAAAAAAAAAAAAAACGACATGTAGCTCAGGTCGACTGAGTGTGGGGAGGGGGGGAGCGACCGCGAGAGCGAGAATGGGGGTAGGAAAGAAGGACGGGTAGAGGAAGAGAGGAAGAAGAGGGAAGGTGTGGAGGGGTGGGAGAGAAAGTTGACAGTGGGTACGTTCAGAATTATTTTTACTGCATTTGGCGCATGTTCCTATAAGGACGATTCGTTTGTTTGTTTGCTCGTTTTGTTCGTTTGTTAATTTGCTTTTCCTGTGAGACGTCAAGCTCTCCTCCACAACTTTAGGTAGCGTTGTTAGCATGACTCTCACCCCCCCCCCCCCCCCCCCCCCCAATCCCTCATCCACTACTCCCACCTCATGGAAGTGGACTAAATTTTGCCAGTAGAGGCAGACAGCAGAGGAACGAGGGGTGGTGTGATGTCGTCCTCAGGCCTGTGAATGACGGGACGGTGTAATCATGTTGTCATATTCCTGCTGGCTCGTTCTTTCCTGGTGTGGCTTCGTGTTTCCTCTCTCCTCTCTTTCCTCTCTCCCTCTCTCTCTCTCTCTCTCTCTCTCTCTCTCTCTCTCTCTCTCTCTCACATACACACCTGAAAGCATGATGGAACAACCTGACACAGAGACAGACGGTAGGAAGGGTCAGACGAGGAAGGGGGGGGGGAATGGGGGAATGTGTCAGGACCTCTATCCGGGCGCCAATGCCTGAACCGTTCTCAGATGAAAGCCCTATGTACTTGAGAACGGAAAAGGCGAGGCGAGAGAGACAGAGAGAGACAGAGAGACAGAGAGACAGACAGACAGACAGAAAGACAGACAGACACAGAAAGAGAGGCAGACAAGCAGACAGACGGACAGACAGTTACGCAGACAGGCAGGCAGGCAGAGAGAGAAAGACAGACAGACAGCGAGAGAGGCAGGCGGCAGAGAGACAGACAGACAGAGAGAGAGGCAGACAGACACAGAGAGAGCCATAGCGTTTGAAAGCAAGGGCCTCAATAGTGTCCAAAAGATAGAAAACGTCACCCTGGTTTAACACGGGTTAGAGCCAGCAATGCAATGCGGAAAAGGGTAGAACCACCCCCACACCCACCCCGCGCTCCATCCCCATTCCCCCCATTACCAGCAGCACTCCTATTCAAACAGGTTCCGGGAGACCTGAATTCAACAGATTTAGCTTCACCATACGTAATTTACTGTGACACACTGAACGTCCATTTTCTGCTTGAGAGGTCCCAACCACGCATGCAGTCATACGAATGCACGGATAAGCGCATGCGCCCACACACACACACACACACACACACACACACACACACACACCACACACACACACACACACACACACACACACACGCATCTGACAAATACATACTTACACACGCACACAGACATGCGCATGCACACACACACACACAACACACACACACACACACACACACACACACACACACACCCCCGACAAATACACACGTACACACACATGCACACAGACATGCCCATGTATACACACACACACACACACACACACACACACACACACACACACACACACACACACACACACACACACACAAGGCAGGCAAGCAGGCAAACAGGCAAGCAGTCAGACAGACAGACAGACAGACAGCGAGACAGAAGCTGAATAAATAGGCTTGCTACCATATGATGACAGACAAGACAGCCACAAAGAAACAGAGTCAGAAAGGGACGCTCGACAGAAAACCGATGTAATATGAGTAGAGACGGTAACTTAAACCGTAACAGTACGTCACACAGTGAAAAACGTCATGCTTTATGGCGATTCCACACCACAATGGGGGGTAGAGGAAGAAAGAACAAAAGAAAGAAAGAGAAAAGCTGGTAAGGCAGAAAAAAAGAAAAAAAAAACAAAATGGAAAATGGAAGAAAAGCAGAGAAAGAAAGAAAGAGAACAAAAAAGAGAAAGTAAACAAAAGAGAGAAAAGAAGGCTACATCACACCGAAAGAAGAAACCAATGAAAAATGGAACTTTTACAAAGTAAAAAAGAAGAAAGAGAAATGAAAAAAGAAAAAAAAAAAAAAAGAAAGAAAGAAAGCCGTCAGCTTCAGTTTTTTTATACCTCAGCAGACCATACCGATCCCTTTCAAGACTGGAAAAGAAGCAATCAATCAAACGACAAAAATACATTGCAGATACACAGGCTATCTACAAACTGACAGCCCAAAATCCACCACATTTCATAATCATAAATACACCTCTCTCCCCCTCCCTATCTCTCTTTCTCCAATAAACGTAAAAAAGAAGGAAAGACAACCCTCCCTGTTAGTTAATCTCCTCCCCCTCAGGTTGCCAAAAGCATAGTGAGGGGTCATTTGTCTCCCACTGCGCCGGTTCTCTCGTCCTTCGGCAAATCGGACTTGAAAAATGAACCCCTTTCTCCCGTTGTCCAGAGAGACAACATCCTTCAACGTCCTCCTGCCTCCTTTCCTGTACAAGTGGGGAGGAGGGAAAGGAAGAGGGACTGAAGGGGACGTGGAAAAAACAGCGAGGAAGGGGTGATCAAAGGGGTGGGGGTGGGGAGAGGGGTGTGGTTGTAATCAGCCATCAACCACATGGAAGCAGGACAGGGATGGGAATAGGATATCTGATTAATTCTCTCTCTCTCTCTCTCTCTCTCTCTCTCTCTCTCTCTCTCTCTCTCTCTCTCTCTCTCTCAAACACACACACACACACACACACACACACACTCACACACTCTCTCTCTCTCTCTCTCTCTCTCTCTCTTGAAAAGAAAGAAGTGTGTGTGTGTGTGTGTGTGTGTGTGTGTGTGTGTGTGTGTGTGTGTGTGTGTGTGTGTGTGTGAGTGCGCGCGCGCGCACGTGTGTCTGTGTGTGTGTGAGTGTCTGTGTGTCTATATGTGTATGTGTGTGTCTGTCTGTGTGTAGCAGAAAGAAGAAAAAAATGGAGAGAGAGAGAGAGAGGTGGAGATGGGGCAGGGAATGAAGGGGAGCGAGCAGGTAGGAGCAGACAACGCAAAGAAACACAGACGCAGAAAAGAAAGCCAGTCAGTCATACAGACATTCACAGTAGGGTGCAGGGGGGAACACCATACGGTTCCAATCGTCCTTTGTTGGCTCTTCACACGCGCCTGAGGCTTACTGTTCCTCTACAGCTTATACAACCTCATCATTGGTGCACTTGACCCCCCTCCCCCCTCCCCCCTCCTGCCGCCTTGTCTCCGCCACCTTCTGTACTCTTCTCTCCTGCATCCCTCCCATCACTCTTTCTACCACCCTCCTCCACATGTTTTCCCCTTTCTTAGATTAGTTGTTTCCTTTACGAGAGATCGGCTTACAGTAGTGCTTAGGTGGTCGTTACCTTCTAACTGAATCGACGTTACCTTCTTAACTGAATCGACGTATTCAGGTACCCACCTAGCTGGCTCTGTCCTCCTTGAGAGGGTCGACTGGGAGCTGCGCTTCATTGGTTGTTTCCTTGTGAGGAAAATCGACTGGATTTGCAGGTGGCTGGTAGTTTCCTTCTTTGGAAGATCAACTAGGGGGTGTATTAAGTAGGCTGTTTCCTTCTTTGGAGGATCGACTTCGGATTATGTTTTGTGGATCAACTATTTTTTGCTCTGAGTTTCTTTCTTTTTTTCTTTTGAAATGGTCGACCTGGGGTTGTATTTGGATTTTTTTTCTCTTGGGGAGGGGAGGAGGTGGATTTAACGTTCTTCTGAGATAGGTTGTTTTCTTTCTGAAAAGGGTCGACTTAGCATTGCACTAACCATTTGTTGTTTTCTTCTTTGGGGAATCGAATTAGGCGGTGGTTAGTCTGGTTCTTAGGAGGTTCAGCTCAGAGTTGAGTTTAAATTAGCTGTTTCCTTCTTAAGTGATCGAATTGGGGTTTCCACTTAGGTTTTTCCCTCTCAATAGGATCGACTTAGGATGCATTTGGATCGGCTGTTTCCTTCCTACGAGGATCGACTAGAACTGCACTAAAACTGGTTGTTTTCTTCTTGAGACATCGATTTATAGTTTCGTTTTGATCTGCTGTTACCCTCTTGAGACATCGGCTTACGATTGCACTTAGTTCTTTGTTTCCTTCTTCAGAGATCGATTTATGGTTATGCTTACATTGGTCAATTCCTTCTCCAGCGGATCAGGTTACAAATTAGGCTGGTTGTTTTCCTTTCTGAGAGAGATGACTTCTGATTGAGTCTGAAGCCCCTGATTGCTTCCATTCAAACAGTCTTTTCTTTCTTTCTGTTCTAGAAATGTGTTTTGCATGGAATGTGTCATGGAATGGCAGCCAAAAGGGAAAACGCATTGGCATAGTAAGCGAGAACATTTCTGGTGTATGGGTTTGAAACTTAACAGAACAGACAGCTCCCCCCCCCCCCCTCTCTCTCTCTCTCTCTCTCTCTCTCTCTCTCTCTCTCTCTCTCTCTCTCTCACACAGCTTTGAATTGTGGTCTGAATGCATGGTTATGTGGATGAGACGAAACATTAAACCGATGTTCCGTGTGTGTAGGATGCACGTACTGCACGTACAAGTACTGACACCAACAAGCAACTGTCTCTGGCAAAATTCCGTATCAACAAGTCTGCTTCGAAGGATGAACAATGTATGTACATGAACTCAGGAAAAGGAAAGAAAAGGACGGGTTGG
Organism: Conus betulinus; assembly: GCA_016801955.1. Classification (NCBI taxonomy): domain Eukaryota; kingdom Metazoa; phylum Mollusca; class Gastropoda; order Neogastropoda; family Conidae; genus Conus; species Conus betulinus. The sequence goes on along the minus strand of JADBJO010001685.1, from coordinate 45,262 downwards.
AGGTTGGGACAGGGGGAGTGGATGGGGCGGGGGGGGGGAGGGGGTGACGATGGTGTGCTTTACCTTGGGAGAAGGCCCACATTTTCATGCAGAGAATTCAGATGTTGTAACAATTGATATTGTAAAACAGAATGTCATTACTTTGCGCCTTTGGGTTTTCTTCTCAATGTGTGAGTGTGTGTAGGGGGAGGGCGGAGGGTGCGCGTGTATACCTCCATGCGTGCCTCCATACATGCGTCTGTGTAAGAGAGGGGGGGGTGTTTGTGTGTGAGTGTGAGTGTGTGTGAGTGTGTGTGTGTGTGTGTGTGTGTGTGTGTGTGTGTGTGTGTGTGTGTGTGTGTGTGTGTGTGTGTGTGTGTGTGTGTGTGTGTGAGTGAGTGAGTGAGTGTGTGTGTGTGTGTGTGTGTGTGTGTGTGTGTGTGTGTGTGTGTGTGTGTGTGTGTGTGTGTGTGTGTGTGTGTGTGAGCGCGTGCACGCACTACACCTTTTTATCATACAGTGGATCTGGTTGCAATGAGGGAAAACAGGAGAGACCTCGTGCACTGAATTAAATGGAAAGGCTTCAAGTTCAAACTGAACAAAGCGGATCCCTCTTTTTCCAACCTTTTCCCCATCTGTTCGAATGTTGGTTTTGGCAATGGTCCTCCTTACAAGTTCTATGTTCAGCACTGCCATCTCTACTTTTTTCTAAAAACCTAGACCGTACTCAAGTGGCTGGCCTGATACGCCAAAAACATACGGGATATCCTTGGGTTTCCAGAATGTCTCGCAATATGTTGAAGTCAAAGGAAAGTGTTTCTTCATGAAAGGAAATATCAAATTCAAGCAAGTGAGAATATGCAACGTGGATAATCAAACGACATAAATACAATTCATCTCTTCTTTTATTAGTCACAGCACTAATATCAAATTCAAGAGGGCGATACACTGTGAGAAGTATGGCAACGTGATATTAAATACAATTCATCTCTTCTTTTATTATTCACAGCACTAAATGGATCATTAATGTACACATGAGGGCGATACACTGTGGTGATGCATATTCATGAAAGCAAAATGTGAAAACCAGTGTTCTTTGTTCGCGAGAACTTTTTCTATAAGCTCATCAACCATCAACGCCATGATGTTATTCAGAACCAACAGCGACTTGACCTGCTTTAGGTTACCTCCAGTTCCACTTGATTCAGTTCAAGGCTTCTACAAGCATGTTTTATTTCTTTGACTAATAATACAACGTGATGACACACATTACATGCATTCTCTCTGTCTGAAAAGTTCCCTTCCCAAAAGACTTGTGAGATACTGTGGCAACAGGTTTCTTCCAGGGCGGCGGTAGTCAACATTTCACATTGGGAAAGCGCCTCATATGATGAGTGGGGATTCCCATGAAGTGGACCCCAAACTTTTTCCTCTGCTCTCATTTTACCATCCTCCCTGTGGGCAGTGTTCCCGGTGTGTTCTAGCTCCCCTTCATAAAAACAACACCTATACTCCCTGATCGCACCCACTGCTGTCGCAACCCCCTACTGCTTTCAGCATGGCCAAAACAGCACTACAGGCTGCAGCATACAGGGAGCAGTCATTAACAATTCGCCAAGGAGCACCCACTTGAGGAGATGCAGCACTGTTGCCGAAGCACCTCGGTGTTTTACAGTGACGCCTGTTCTAATCCAACATATACAAGGGACAACGCTTGCTAAATCTCCTACTCAACGACAATATTATTTGCTTGGTCGCGGAGCGAGAGTAACCACCCACTCCTCCCTTCCCGCTCTTTCCCTTGAGGGTACCACCGCGTCTATCTCACTGAATTGCACACTTTAACCATCCCTGACATCGTCAAAAAGAAACCAGAGACCAGGACCAAACAGACGCTGCTGACTGAACACAAGTTTCCGCAGACATGGTTTATGGGGCATGGGACAAGGATCAGTTTATCCGCCCTCCAACAATACGTCAGAGCAAATCTCCTAGTAATGGATTCTCCCATAGCTAAAATCATCGACCTGACGTGCTTCATAGCTAAATAACGACTCGGCGTCAAATTTCAAACTGCCCACGTCTTCATGTTCATGGTCCGCCTTTTCAAGAATACATCACCCTGAGCAAAGCCTGGGATGGCTACAGCTCTTCTAACGCTGCGCACAGACATAGTTGTGAATTCCGAGCACACGAACAGACTGAGACAGCATTAAGGGGTGTCCACTGATCTGGTTCTAGAATATTAATTATGGCATAACAAAATCTGTCAAACAATAGGCTATTGTCGAACTGCCCCGAGTACGAAACAGTCTGCAGTCCTTACTCTAGATGTTTGATCAATCCCATCTCATCTTGCTAACCAAGCAAGTCAATGTCCACAGTTCATTTGTAGATTATGCGATTATAATTCATCCCAAGACCTCCAGGGGACAACGACCTCAACTATCCAGATATATTAGCTCATAAGATTAAAATATAGTCTTCATTTTCTTCACGTAGGTCACTTCTCCCTGTCATTTACCTTTTTAAGCCCAACGTTTTTCCTTCAATATTTAAAAAGACTTTTTGTCATTTGTTTGTTCATTTGCTTTAAGAAGAGTGGCTGGATGTAAAGTGTGTCCGAAGCAAAACAGCCACTTTACCATCTGTCCCATTATGTAAAGTGTGTCCGAAGCAAAACGGCCACTTTACTATCTGTCCCATTTCCACAAACTCCTTAATGCACCATTCCACCACTCCCTTCCATCCTTCTCCTATTAATACCAACGAAGGACAGCCAAGACGCCCTGACCATAAAAGAGGGGAAATAAAAACAAGAGGAACTGGAGACCAGAGCAAAGCAGCAGCTGCTGACGGAATGCCAATCCCCCCAAGACACAGTTTATGGGACATAGGGTCGATGGCACAGGGATCCGTTTTTCCTCCCTCCATCAGTAATATGTAAGAGTAAATCCCCCAGTAACTGATTTCTTCCCCACCTGTGGTTTAAGTTTTCTTGCAGGGTAACGGCTCGACTTCGCCTTTCAAATTTGTTCGATTCGCACTGTTTACAGCCCCGCCTTTTCAAACAGTGCCTGCCCCTAAACACAGATCAGCCCAGTTCGAGCCTTTGTAGGTACAGACGGAATTTGAATTCCAAGCAGACGGGGGAATCAGAAACAGTAATGGGGGGACCTGTGGAGATTGCTTCTAGCGTTAGCTTTAAGGGGAAAAAAAACTGACCAATGTGTCTGGCATCAGACCAGTTTTCAGCCTCTCTCCATGGGTGAATTCTATCATTCTCATCTCCCCAAACCACGCATTTTAGCCTGTCCGTATTATTTGCAATTCCCCTGATAAACAGTCTCCTTAACGATCAAAAGTAATTGTATATCAAAGTATGTTCTTGTTTTTGTAAAAGAATTTGTCTAGTGTCCGTCAGTTGTGTGTGTGTGTGTGTGTGTGTGTGTGTGTGTGTGTGTGTGTGTGTGTGTGTGTGTGCGCGCGCGCGCGCGTGAGTGTGAGAGACTGATAGAGAGAGGGAGGGACAAAGAGAAAGAGACAGAGACTGAGAGAGAGAGAGAGTAAAGCAACAGGTTTGAATAATTATGTTCTATTGAAACCCATCTAAAGTAATAATCGAGTCTGTGTTCCCTGCACAATTTGTGTTAGCACTGGTGAATTATCAAGAGAACCATACCTCTGCTAATGGCACAACATTGAAAGTATTTATTCGATGATAGTATGTCTGATGGCAATACCTTTCCAATATCACGCAAGACAGTTTGTGAAACAGAGATATTGAGATTAATTGAACGTTTGACTATAAAGGGGGGATTATGCTCTATTTTTTTTTTCAAAATGATAGTACATTAGAAATAACGCCATGTGATATCCATCACTTTTTTTCAGAATAGTGAAAAATCTAAGCAACAAAAAGGGCGTGAATAATTTTACGATAAAAGAGAAGAAACTGTGATGGATTGGACCCACGTCATATAACCAACCTCTCTCATGAGAGAGAGGGGGAGGAGACAGACAGACAGACAGATGGGCAGAAAGACAGGCAGGCAGGCAAGGCAGGCAGACACATACAGAGAGACAGACTCAGACAGACAGACTGACAGTCACATAGAAAGAAGAAAGAAAGAGCTAAAGAGACAGAGAGACACACACACAGAAAGAGAGACAGAGAGACAGTGAGACACACACACAGAGAAAGAGAGACAGACAGTAAGACAGACAAGCAGACAGAGAGACAGTCAGGCAGGCAGGCAGACAGGCAGGTAGAGAGAGACACACACAGACACAGACACAGACAGACAGACAGACAGTGAGAGAGAGATGCAGCAGACAGATAGAGAGGCAGAGAGACGAAGAGGCGGACAGACAGACAGAGAGCCGCAGTGTTTAAAAGCAGCGGCCTCAGTATTGTCCAAAAGATAGAGAAGGTCACCCTGGCTTAACGATTTTAAAATTGTTTGAGCCAGCAACGCAATGCGGAAAAGGTAGACCCCCCACTCACCCTCCATCCCCATTCCCCATCATCAGGAGCACTCCTATTCAAACAGGTTCCGGGAGAGACCTGAATGTAACAGCTTTAGCTTCAGCATACATAATTTACTGTGACACACCAAACGTCCATTTTCTGGTGGAGAGGTCAAAACCACACGCACAGGCATACGAATACAAACGGATAAGAGCACGCGGCCAGACAGACAAGCTGGTAGTCGTACAGACGGACAGACAGACAGACAGACAGACACAGATAGAAGCTGAATAAACAGGCTTGCTACCATATGATGACAGACGAGACAGCCACAAAGAATCAGAGTCAGAAAGGACGCTCGACAGAAATACTAATGTAATATGAGTAGGGACGGTAACTTAAACCGTAACAGTACGTCACACAGTGAAAAACGTCATGTTTTATGGCGATTCCACACCACAATGGGGGTAGAGGAAGAAGAGACAAGAGAAAGAAAGAAGGAAAGGAGGTAAGGCAAAAAAAAGAAAAGAAATAAAAGGAAAAAAAGCAAAGAGAGAAACAGAACAAAAAAAGAGAAGTAAACACAAGAGAGAAAAGAAGGCTACATCACACCAAAACAAGAAACCAATTAAAAATGGAACTTTTACAAAGTAAAAAGAAGAAAGACAAATGAAAAAAGAAACAAATATGAAAGAAAGCCGTCAGCTTCAGTTTTTACACACCTCACCAGACCATACCGATCCCTTCAAGACTGGAAAAGAAGCAATCAATCAAACGACAAAAACACATTTGCAGATACACAGGCTATCTAC
>JADBJO010001685.1:30000-35000 GCA_016801955.1 Conus betulinus | reverse complement strand
GATTTCTTCCCCACCCGTGGTTTGAGTTTTCTTGCAGGGTAACGGCTCGGCTTCGCCTTTCAAATTTGTTCGATTCGCATTGTTTACAGCCCCGCCTTTTCAAACAGTGCCTGCCCCAAAACACAGATCAGCCCGGTTTGAGCCCTCGTAGGTACAGACGGAATTTGAATTCCAAGCAGACGGGGAAATCAGACACAGTAATGGGGGACCTGTGGAGAATGGTTCCAGACTTTTAACGTTAGGTTTAAGAAAAAAAACCTGACTAATGTGTCTGGCATCAGAACAGTTTCCAGCTTCTTTCCGTGAAGGAATTCAACCATTCCTACCCCTCTAAACCACACACTTTAGCATCTCCGATTCATTTGCAATTCCCCCGATAAACAGCCACCTAAACAATCGAAAGCAATTGTATATAAAAGTAGGTTCGTGTTTTTGCAAAAGAATTTGTGTGATGTCCGTACCGTAGTTGTATGAGAGAGAGAGAGAGAGAGAGAGAGAGAGAGAGAGAGGGAGAGAGGAGAGAGAGAGAGAGAGAGAGAGAGAGAGAGAGAGAGAGAGAGAGAGAGAAGCCATAGGCTTGAATAAAGCTCTGTTTAAAGCCATCTAAAGTAACGATCGGCTCTGTGTTCTCTGTACTTATTTGTGCTCGAACTGGTAAATTATTAAGAGCACCATACCTCTACTAACAGGGCACTATTAAAGGTATTTATTCCCAGTTTAACTTTAATGAACACAACATCATCCTGAACGGACAAATCCTGGACAGAGTCTGGAAGTGTCTCGGGTCTGTTCTGCAAGGATGGCAGCTGGATACAGTAGGTCTGGACAAGGCTCCCTCTAGCAATGCCTAACATGAACAGCCACACACTATAGTATCAGGCCTATCAGACTCCCAGTGAAGATCAACCTCTACAAGTTGCTGGTAAGATCCTGCTTTTTCATGGAAGCGATACCTAGACACTAATAGGAGAACTCAAGAGAAAAATCCAAACTTTCGAGAATATAAGCATTAGGCGGATTCTAGGTTTTCTTCAAGAGCAAAACGCGACAAAATTGCAGTGCCGTAGTATTGGGATGTATCTCAATGGTGTTTTTATACCCTAGTTCTTTTCCAAATTGGTATTATAATAGCTACAACGCCCTACTATCTTTGGCAAAATCTTCAAAATTGCGAACAGACACAAGGACTCACATTTCCTTTAAAATAACGAAAATTTACACAGCAACAAGGCTGAGTATTCTTTTTACAGAATAAAGAAGATTGCAACTTGCATCACAGACGGGAAGCTGTGATGGTTCGGACTCGTATCACCTGACCACTTAACCAAATTTTACAGCTTCCTCAGACATGCTAGCGTTCGCTGACAGGTGCTACAGATTGAAAAAGTATGTTCTACTGGCCACATTGGCATGAACCTTGGCAGACAATCAGAAAAGTGAAACATTTGGCATATCTGAATTTCAGGAACACTCCACTTCAGGCTCGGACAGAGTACTGGCACAAAAACAGACTTTGAAACAAAAACAATCAAATTTAAACTCATTTGCAAATTAAGCACGTGGGCAAAATCTGTAGACAGAACCACTCTGCTGTAGTTGATAATGCTTAGTAATTCCTTATGGACAAGCGATTTCTCTGGTAGCTGTCTGATTACATACAGCAAACGCCATCCTCAGACTGAGAAAAAGCGAAGTCGGTAGTAGCAACAGCGAAACTGTCACGTGCCTACGATGAAGTATATGATTTAGATGATATCCGGCAGCAAATGAATACATAATACAGTTTGTCTGGTACGGGCTTGTTGATCGCAATGCCTCTCCATCCACGACCGTGTTACACTGAAAATGAAAGGACTGAACAGAGGACATCAAGGACTGGACCTGATACGGCGCCTCCAGCCTGTTATGCATAACTTAGGACAGAGTGTTCTGGGGAATCCTGATTACCCAGTCCTCGAGTACGGAATCCCAATGACCCATTGTGACATGGCAATCATGATAAAATTATCAATGCAAACACACACACATACACACGTGCACGCACACACGCCCGCACACACACACGCGCGCGCGCCACGCATACACACACACACACACACACACACACACACACACACACACACACACACACACACACACACACACACACTCCACTGCTTTGTCCTATGAATTTGACTCTTCAAGCTAAGGCACGAACACCGCAACATTTAAGTGAACACATCACACAGGTACAAAGTAAACGCACATTTGATAAAGAATACAAAACATTTGATAAAGAATACGAAATTAACAAGTGAATTTTCGACAAATCTGTCTTTCTTCACACGGAACAACCAACCGCCATAAAAAAAAAATCTTCCAAACAACAGTCCTCATACATCAGTCAGCAGTAGAATGGAACACCTGTGCATCTTGCCAAGGACCCATGTCTGACTCCACTTTACAGCGAAAATGGAGGATAGACACCTACCTAAGTGGCAAACCGGAGGATTGAACGGACGACATAAAAGACAGGAATGGACGAATGTTTGTACGATCACCAAGCTCGCATGCGCACACATTCTCAGAGAGAGAGAGAGAGAGAGAGAGAGAGAGAGAGAGAGAGAGAGAGAGACAGAGACAGACAGACAGACAGACAGACAGACAGACGACAGAGAGAGAGAGAGAGAGAGAGAGAGAGAGAGAGAGAGAGAGAGAGAGAGAGCACGATTAAGAAACATCTTGTTAACCAATTATTTTGTGGACACCCAAAAAAAAATCAAGCGCGAACTCAACATCCGGCGTGTGTTTCCGGCAGGCCAATAAAAGCGCGCAGGCACACTGGACAATAAATAAGTGATGTCACAAGGACTTGCTTTTTGCTCCTGCACCCATCCCACTTTCAGACCGTGTTAGATCTACCGCTTTTCACTTCCTTCCTCTTCGTTAGCTGCAGCTGTGATGACGTCATACATTATGCAGCACCTCTGATGATGTCATGAATTACGCAGCAGCTCCTGCAGCTGTTTTAACTCACTTGAAGGAGCAAGTTCCTGACTGGACGAGACAAATTGCTTGGGTACGTGCCGACCTGTTTCTTGAAGATCACGCTTGTGTGTGTGTGTGTGTGTGTGTGTGTGTGTGTGTGTGTGTGTGTGTGTGTGTGTGTGTGTGTGTGTGTTCATACGCCAGAAGTGAAACAATAGTTGGTGCTCTGCTGGTTTTAGTGCTTTGGGACGTCCTCGTTCAATTATTTTTCTTTTTTTTTAATTCTGATTTTATTTCCTTTCCATAGTTGTCCACAGAAGGTAGATTTATTGTTATCTGTTCAACTTTGCTCTCAGTTTTGTAATAATTCGCTCGGGTAGCTTTGAAAAGTAGTATCTAGATTGAACCAGTTACAATAACCGCGTCAACATCGAACACAGCTTCAAGTTCTTCACAGTATTTTTAACAAATATTGGAACCAGCAACAAAATCATTCGTCCGGTTTGAAACGAAAAACAAGATGCAAAGCATATAAAAAACGTCTCTCCCAGTACAGTCACAGACAGAGGAGACAATTTGGAGTTAGTGGAAGAAAAAACATGACAGTGCGGTGGTTATTTCCCTTATCGGACTTGATTTTTTAAATTATCATTTAGAGCCGTTAGTAACAGCTATTCTGGTAACATAAAACATCGGGCATCATCCGTGACCCTAATGAACATACCTACAAATTTTCAGAAAGATCGGCCCAGAAGTTTTGTCTGGAGCGAATGGAACACATTTTGACCATGAACGGACACACACAGGCAGACAGACAGACAGCATTTTTTCGTTCCTATTGTAAAGTACTCCCTGTTCTATAAGAACTGGGAGTGCAAAAAGGCAGACAGAATGACGCAGCTGTGGCCTGCATGTTCAATGCACCCAGGCGGAAAAAGGTCTGCTAGAAATGCTGACAGGCAGCGGCTCAAGAACTAACAAGATTCGGTTCAGACAAAAACAGATGACACCAGCCTCCTCAAATACGATAGGGATAAACTGGAATAATACCAGAAGAGATACAAAGAAGATCATCGGACAGAACGAAGGGAAAGACGAAAAATGCCACAGAAAAGGTGACGAAATTATTTGAAGAAATGGATCGTGTTGACACGGCGGAAAATATTTCAGCTGTGCACCGAAACGGCAAGTTGAAAGAAGGTGCGAATAAGAAACCACGCCTAGTCCTAGTTAAATTCACAAGCAGGAAGTCACACGCTGATGTTATCGAGGGGGGGGGGGGGGGGGGGTCATCATCTTCTGAAGGAATATTGAAATTACACGAGCGTTTACCTACATAATGACCTCACCCCCTCTCCACACTCCCGTGTCCTGCACCTGGGAGGAAAAAAAACAAACGACGCAGCAGATCGTGTCATTAACCTGCCATGACCGATGGATCATCTGTCACGTGAGACGACGAAACTGGCCAGACATCAGGTGACGTTTACCTGGACAAGCCTGGTGATCTGTTTCACCTGGCAGTCCAAGAAATCAACAATCGCCAGCCGTGTGTGTGTGCGTGAGTGCATGAGAGAGAGAGAGAGAGAGAGAGAGAGAGAGAGAGAGAGAGAGTGTGTGTGTGTGTGTGTGTGTGTGTGTGTGTGTGTGTGCGTTGCGCGTGCGCGTGTGTTTTTGTCTGTCTGTCTCTCTCTCTCTCTCTCTCTCTCTCTCTCTCTCTCTCTCTCTCTCTCTCTCTCTCTCTCTCTCTCTCTCTCTCTCATGTCATCTTCGGCTGGCATGAGGGGTCGATCACACAGGATCATGTTATTAAGGACTCTGTAACGCAGTTTTATGTTTTGTGTTTCACTGAAACCAAAACAGACTCACAAGATGTAGAGTTTATTTCCAAAAACTTTTCTAAATCCGGGTATTCTGTAGCTTTATTCAACAGGAAAAAAAAAATCTATTGTATTGACGATCTGGAGGATTAATTATATGCAGGTCAAAACTAATCAGACTACATTCTGTTGTTAATGCCAAAATGTAGTAAT
>JADBJO010001685.1:20000-25000 GCA_016801955.1 Conus betulinus | reverse complement strand
TCCTCCCCCCCCCTTCCCTCCCTCTTCCCTTCAATCTCTCCCAGACAACCAATCCACCCCAGACCTGTCCGCCTGGCCTGATAACCACACTGCTGCCGACGGGTCCTGAGGACTGCAGCCCCTGCTGCATGATACGTGACGTCATCACCGCTACTGCATAAATCATAACTGCCATCACAGCTGCAGCCAGCAGAGCGGAGCGAGGAGGTGCAGTAGCGACGCATCCGGCACCGCTTGACTGAGTCATCGATGACAGCGGAACCGGCGAGCAGTATCATCGGAATGTCGTTAGTTATGAGCCACCAGCGCTCTCATTGCCTCGCCGAGCCGGAAGCGGAAGTCGGATGCTGACTTCGCGCACGTTTTTTTTTTTTTTTTTTTTTTTTTTCTTTCTTTTTTTTTTTTTTCTGCTTCGTATTACAGAGGTGCTGACTGCAATAATGCCTTGCCTATGCTCTTGACAATATCTGTCTGTCTCTGTCCATCTGTCTTTCTGTCTGCTTGTCTGTATCTGTCCGACAGCCTGTCTGTCTGTCTGTCTGTCTGTCTGTCTCTCTCTCTCTCTCTCTCTCTCTCTCTCTCTCTTGCTTCCCATCCTTTCCCTTTTTTTTCTCTCTGCTGCCAACAGATAATTACAAGAGGCCCACCAAGTGTTGTGCATTCATTTTTGTCTTTCTCACTCATTACCTCCTCTCTCTCTCTCTCTCTCTCTCTCTCTCTCTCTCTCATTTGCTCATTGTCACACTCACTCACTCACACACACACACACACACACACACACACACACACACACACACACACACACACACACACACTTGTGAGCGCGCACGCTAATTTGAGTGTATGTGTCTGCCTGCTAAACACAGTTATCATAATACATCTACCATTTTTCCAATTACCGTAATTTTTGTGCTCTCATGTCACAACGGTTGAGCAGGCACCGACAAGTACAAAATCATTAAGTAAATACGTTAAATAAACAAACAAGCACACACACGCGCACGCCGGCTATGCACACACGTGCACATGCACGTAGGCAAGCATGCACGCATGCACGCACGCACGCACGCACGCGCACGCACACACACGCACACACACACACACACACACACACACACACACACACACACACACACACACATACATACATACATAAATACACTCACACATACAGACATTTCCAGAGAGAAACGTTTTACTTGTCAATATCGTTCTTCATTTTTTGCTTCGATTACTTGTCACAATTTCCAGCAGACAGTGCACAAAAGAATCCCTACATCTCACACTCGATGACAAACAGCAAACACTCCTTTTGAACTCTTCCCATCATCCCCAAAACTACCCGGTCCCAACAGACAGCATCAAAAGGTCCTTGATCCCTGGAGAATTCATGATGACGTGCAACAGTATCCACAACAAACCTCCCCACAAGATGATCATGATACGATGTCCGATCTCTACAGCCGCTCTTCCAAGTGAAGAGACAGAAAAACATCAGCCATATCTGCACGTGAGTCGATAAAAGAGGTCAGGGGTGAACTACACTGTTAGAACGCATCACAGAAGAGGGAAGCAACTCAGAGAAATAAGTTCAGCGAAAACTGAATGCGCTCCCTGCTGTGAGATAAAAGGACACCCCTCTAGGATGTAGTGTTTTGGAGGAACAAGCGAGGAGTTATCAGCCGTGGTGATTGGCAGGTCCAGCGGAGCTGCCGATGTTGCTGGAGAAACCTTTGTCCAACTTGAGTTGTGCGTGGTGCAATGGTGTGCTGCCAAGTCGATCATGTGATGACCTCCACAACCAATGAATGGGTAATACATCCTCGCAATCAATCCTGTTTCTCTACTTCAAGAAGGAACATGACACGCCGAATTCAAAGCCACTCCTGGCTAAAACTGTGTCACTCAGAACTGAAACTAATGGCATAAGTATGAAATTTTTACCAAAAGATTCAATCTATGAAAGTGTTGTACAAACTTTCCCGCATAAATAGTCAATGCCAGCAATGTTTTGTAACATAAGGACTTTATCAGGCTGTTGATTCGTGATCTTTACATCTTTTTGCATGATTTTCAACTGTTTGCAATTGTTTTGACCCTGTAGGTGATGACTGTTCTGATGTTCCTTTGTTTGTCTGTTTGATATTTTTTCTCTCTTTTTTTTCCTTTAACTTCACAAAAGAATTATCTTTAATATGACAAATAAATGGGCATTATGCCATCAGTCATGTGACGAATAACTTAACAAGTTTAAGAATGTAAATTCTTTCAGGCTTTTTTTGAAAACAAAAACCATTGTGTGTGACATACTACGTATGCTGGTGCTAGAAGCTCTCATTCAGCATAACACAACTGACAATCAAAGGAATTTAACCCACTCATCCTGGAAAGCTCCAGGAAACCACTTTCCACAGCGAGAGAGAGAGAGAGAGAGAGAGAGAGAGAGAGAGAATGAGACAGAGACAGAGACAAAGACAGAGAGAGAGAGAGAGAGAGAGAGAGAGAGAACCACACACACAACTGAAATCGGACACATGCAAATGTTAACGCTAGTCGAGTCAAACCTGACATTTTCCATCATAAACCGGCCAAGTCCCCAAAGTTCCCTCCCCACGTCCCCAAAGGAAACGGCGCTACCATTGGTTGTGCGGAATTAGCATCACTCTCGCGCCCTCTCACCCTACCACTCATTGATCACGGCATACAAATGACGACATTTTGCGCCTGGGCGGTGACGATTTGTTTTTATGGCCACTGGAAAGGCCGGGAAGGGGCAAACGTGGACGACATTAATCCACACAATAAAGGGGATAACTGTGTGTGTGACTGAACAAGAAATCAGGCGATTGGAATTGTACGCAAGCGGGGCCGGGGGAGGGGGGGGGGGGGGGTAGGTGTTAGTTAGCTGCTGTGGGTGTTAGATGTTGGCAATTCAGTTGGTGAAATGAGTAATGGGTGCCAAGTTCAGCTGTAAATTTCTTTACTGCCAAGTAAACCATACCATCTACGCAATTAGCATTCATCATTTAAGACCTAATGTAAAAGCAAGCTGATTCAAAATGTGATCTACCTAAGCGTTTATCTCTTTTTTATACACCTGCTGGAATAAGAGTCCTCCCTCGCCCCTCTCCTCTGTTGTTGTCATCCTAAGAAGTGTAAAAACGAGCACTGAATTGGACTCGTTCCTTTTATCTCGTATCTCTTTAATCTTTCGGTTCGTTTAATCTCGAATCCCTTTAACTTGGGGATTTCTTCGACTGTATTGGAAGAGACGAAGGATTTTCTTCACATTGTTTCTGCCCCAGCTGATTCCCCTTGAGCCATACGGGTTGGGGCTACCAGCAAGTCATTAATTCAGAAAGAAAGCTCGTGTCAAATTAAATACTTTTGGTTGCAAGGAGGAATCAGATTCCAGTCCTGTGTTCAGATACTCATGAAGACATAGAACGCACACTCAGGTGAAAGAGAAAAGTTGACCTTGCCGAATGACAACCAGTGACAGGACTCTGTTAACAAGTTTACAGTCTTTATCTCCAGAAGAAAATTTGCAAAATGGACTCGTGTCCTTCGTAAAAAAAAAAAAAAAAAGAAAGGATGAAAGAAAGAAAAATAAAGAAAAAATCACGGATCATCTTCTTCTCACAACACAACACAACCCCGTTATTCTTTTTTTTTTTCTTATAAAATCAAAAGGCAAAGAATCACTGTGTAGTACAGTCAATCAAAAGTATGAAATACTCTCGTAGAATGACGAATAACGACGTAGCATACCAATTTTAAAAAAGTACACAGGACACTTAAACAATACTTCCTAAACCCGTTTGGAAACTTCCAACACTTTTCTGAAGGTTCTATGGCTACATATAAAGTACTGGATCTATCACGTATTTCTGCCTGTACATAGGTCATCTGTAAATATACGTCAAATGGAACAATTTCTTAAAATCTTGAATAAAACTAAACCTGACTTTATAAACCAAGCACCTGCGAAAGACAAGTTCAGTCTGTCAGTTTCAAATACATATGAGACTAACATATGCGTCCTGTCCAAGTCATCCAGCTGCACTTACCACACCCAATTTAAAAATCACTCCAAACATTTCGATACCACAAAAAAAAAACGTATCAAAGCCCAGCTGTCTAACAAACATAGCAGGATGAACGGACTGTGCCCATCCCAGTTTTTTAAAAGTCTTTTTTACAAGTCGCCACTTTACAATGATACAGCTAAAGTTTTAAACATTGTGGAATAAAATAAAGAAATGTCAGTCATGGTAGACTAGATCAAAGGCAGATGAAGCACACATAAAGGAGAAAAACTAAGAATAACACTAAAAGATAAAAATGGAAGAGTCAAACAGAATGAAAGAAAAGGATAATCTGAAACAGAAAATTTTCAAAAATATATAAAACAGTCCATAATGAAAGCGCCACCTTCTCCTCTCCTGGGGCCAGAAGATGTGTAAGGGAAAAGAATCTGTGACATGGGCTGAATATTGAATGTGGAGCCTGAGGAAAAAACCGGCCTCTGTCCCTGGGCCCCCCCTCCTCCTGAGGAAAAAAAAAAAAACCTCTATCCCTCCCCCCTCCCCCCTCTCTCTCTCTCTCTCTCTCTCACACACACACACACACACACACACACACACACACGCACAAGGGAACAGGAGAGAGCGCTGGAGGGAAGTAAAGACAGAAAGCCAGAGAAGCCGTATCTACTGTCCCTTCTGAGTGCTCCCAGTAATTGAAAATCACGATGTGAAGCTGGACATGAACGATTTCTACTTCGTCCTAATTAGTGAAGAGGAAAAAAAAAAACAGTCCGGACTGCTAGGCAAGTAACGTACAAAAATGGCCTTTTAACCTAATGTGCTGTGCTTCCGGTGGTGACAGTGTACTGTAGGTCATTTTCCTTCTTCGCTATCGCCCATGACGGTACAGCAACATCCTCTGATGGAAGTGTAAACGAATGTGACTGACTAGCTAACAGACTCTCCGTTGTG
>JADBJO010001685.1:5000-7500 GCA_016801955.1 Conus betulinus | reverse complement strand
CAGGCAGACAGACAAATAGACTGAAAGACAAACGGACGGAGAGAAAGACAGACATGGTGAAAGAGGGAGGAGGTGACACGAGATGAAGGAAAGCAGGTGAGACAGACAGAGACAGAGAGCTTAAGAGAGAGGCAAAGACAGACAGTGAGACAAAGACAGACAGACAAACAGTATCCTGAAGAAATTTTACACAGACCTCTGCCCCAAACCGAACTTACCCTCCCTCCCAACCATCACTCCCTCGTCTCCACACCCTTTCTTTCCCCACTCCCATCCTCCAAACAGAGCGAGCAAGCGACAGAGAGAGAGAAAGAGAGAGAGAGAGGGGGGGGAGAGCAAAAAGAGACAGACAGAGAGACAGAGACAGACAGTGAGAGACAGAGAGAGAGAGAGAGAGTGAAGGGAGAGGGAGACAGACAGACACAGGCAGAAAGAATGAGATAGGGTGGACAGGGAAAGAGACAAATAGACAGAGACAGAGAGAGAGAGAGAGAGAGAGAGAGAGAGAGAGAGAGAGAGAGAGCATACAGCACAACTACCACCAAAATAGCAAAATGACAGCCCAGCAAAAATCCTGTGGACTCCCCACCAACAAAGAGTCGTAATACAGCCCGGGGTGGCAGCACGGAAAACCGGTAGAATCACACAAGTCATTATCTTTGAAGCGTAGAAAAGAACCAAACTGTAAGATCCTGTTTGTGCATGGAACACACACCTCGAGGTTTAATATGGTCTGTCTATCTGTATGTGTGCGTCCTATGCGCGCGCGGGCGCGCGCGCGCGCGCGCGTGTGTGTTGTATGTGTGTGTGTGTGTGGTTGTGTGGTGTGTGTGTGTGTGTGTGTTTGTGTGTGTGTGTGTTGTGTGTGTATGTCATGCTTGCGTGCAGGGGTGAGAGCGCGCGCGCGCGCGTGTATGTGTGTGTGTGTGTGTGTGTGTGTGTGTGGTGTGTGTGTGTGTGTGTGTGTCCCTCTCTCTCTCTCCTCTCTCTGCACTCTCTCTCTCTCTCTCTCTCTCTCTCTCTCTCTCATTCCCCTATCTTTCTTTTTCTGGCCTGCCGGGATGGAATCTCTATTAAAAATGCAAAAGCCGCTGCTTGTTGATCTTTAAGGGAGATTGACATTTCCACCACCGGCATGAATCAGGCGCACAAAAACATCACAAAACATCCTGAACACCGCAGCTGAATCCACCGTGTTTTCATACAAAGGCATGCACTGCACACACACGCTCTTTCTCCTAACACACACACAGCACACACCCACACAAACACCCACCACGCACTCGCGCACGCGGCACGCGCACTCACAAAAAATACCGCGTTTTCATACACACACGCGCGCGCACACGCCACACACACACACAACACACCACACACGCTGCGCGCACACACAACACACACACACCCACACACACACACACCACACCGCTCGCTTTTTCAGAGAGAGACAGACAGACAGACAGACAGACAGACAGACAGAGACAGAGACAGAGAGCCTCGCACTATGCGGTGGGATGGGGAGGGGCGGTACGAACGATCATGCTCGGAAATTCAGCAATCGGCAAAGAGACCGAGGTGAGGGTGGGAGGGAGGGGGGGGGGGGGGAGGGAAGAGAACTTTTTTTTTCATTTTTTATTTTTTTTTTTCTTTTTTTTCCCTTTTTCCTAGCCTTTAATCCCGGTAAACAGAATACATTGTCCTTTAACCCAACTATCAAGTTCGCACAGTCGTAAAAACAGCCGATCATTAACCCGCTTACACCACCACCACCATCACCACCACTACAACCCATGCCCAACCCCATCCCCCTTAGCACCCACCCTCTCTCCAACTCTATCTGGCCCCCTTGAGTCCTTGACGGCGAGTTATAGTCATTTCTTTTCATAGCGGCCATGTAACTGGAGACGAGAAGCCCATGGTGAACTTTGCAAAGATTAGACGAAGCAGATGGTCTCAGGGGTGGTCCTTTTCCCGGGTCTTATATGCAGAGGATATGGTCAGGTTTGCGTTTTGCATCACGAAGATGGTGCGGACGGGGCAACTAAAGCGTCTAGAAGAGAGAGAGAGCGAGAGAGAGAGAGAGAGGGGGGGGGTGGCAGGCGTGGAAAAAAAGGGAGAGATCAGAGAAAGGGCTGTAAGAGGAAAGAGAAAGAGTAGTCCAGCAGAGAAACGAAAGAGACCGAGGGATATGAGAGGAGATGTAAGAGACGGACGGACAGACAGACAGACGGACGGATGCAGAACGACAGACTGACACAGTCCAGACAGACAGACAGAAGACGGACAGACGAGAGAGATGGAACTGAGAAAACCACACCGGAGACAGACAGGCACAGACACTGAGAAACATGGATGGGTTCGGTATTTGCAAAGGGAGTTTAAAGGGGAGGGGGGGGGGGGGGTGGGGGGGGGGGGGGGGGGGGGGGGGGGGGGGGGTGGGGGGAGGGGGGGGGGGGGGGGGGGGGGGTGGGGGGTAAAAACTTTAAGAACTGTTCAAAGG
>JADBJO010001685.1:0-2500 GCA_016801955.1 Conus betulinus | reverse complement strand
AGACAACAATACGGACGACGAAGACAGACACACAATACAGGATGAGGACGAAGACAGACAACAATACAGGAGGACGACACAGACAACAATACGGAGGACAGACAGAACACCAATACAGGCCGACGAAGACTACAACAACATTACAAATGAGGACAGACAGCCACAATACAGGAGGACAAGACACAGACAACAATACAGGAGGAAGACAGACAACAGGACAGGAGGACAAAGACAGACAATAGGACGGAGGACAAAGACAGACAAGGCAAGGACGAGAGGACAAGACAGACAACAGGCAGAAAGACAAAGACAACAGGTACAGGGCAAGGAGGACAAAGACAGACAGCAGGACAAGAGGACCAAAGACAGACAAACAAGAACAAGATGACAAAGACAGACAACAAGACAGGAGGACAAAGACAGACAACAAGACAGGAGGACAAGACAGACAACAGGACAAGAGGACAAAAGACAGACAAACAGGACAAGGAGGACTAAAGACAGACAACACAGGACAGAGGACAACGACAGACAACATTAACGGAGGCCACACAAAAGACAGACAACAGGACAGGAGGACAACGACAGCAACAAGGACAAGGAGGACAACGACAGACAACAGGACAGGAGGACAACGACAGACAACAGGACAGGAGAACAACGACAGACAACAGGACAGGTGACAAAGACAGACAAAAGGATAGGTTAGACAAAGACAGACAACAGGGACAGTATGACAAAGACAGACACACAGGACATGAGGACAAAGACAGACACCACAGGACAGGAGGACAAACACAAGACACAGGACAGGACCCGAACGTTGGAGGTCACAGCCTTCAGCCGAACACCTGTGTCCACCTCACCTGGCGGACCGCTGCCAGAACTTCCCTGTCCGCCACTGCCTCGATTTCTCCCCCTGCTTGATCTGTGTAGTTCCAGTCCTCATCACAGCATCTGAAACAGGCCGACACACGGGGTTGGACATAAAAGGCTCAGACTACACCAGAACG
Organism: Conus betulinus; assembly: GCA_016801955.1. Classification (NCBI taxonomy): domain Eukaryota; kingdom Metazoa; phylum Mollusca; class Gastropoda; order Neogastropoda; family Conidae; genus Conus; species Conus betulinus. The sequence continues at coordinate 1,487 of JADBJO010001685.1, read as the reverse complement.
GTGACGTTGGTGGCAAGGAAGAGAATGGGCCAATGGGTGAGGACACGCCCTAAAGATATTGGTGCAAAATACAACTCATATATCACAAATCTTAAATAAATGTTAGCGAACGCCCCCCCCCCCGCAAAAAATAGTGTACAAACGAGTCACAAGACAAAACACGACGCGTTTTTCGACCTATTAGGTCTTCTTCAGGCAAGATACAAACAATTATTACCACCGTTTTTTGTTTGTGTTTGTTTGTTTTGCGGTTCGCTACCACGTTTTTTTTTTGTTTGTTTGTGTGTTTTTTGTTTGTTTTTTGTTTGTGTTGTTTTCGAGCGGTTCGCTAACATTAAGATTTGCTTAGATTTCTGCCTGAAGTCATCTCACTTTGCAACTGTATATCTGAAAAACAAGACGCAAAATAATGCTTCTCCCACCACACAGTACCAAACGAAAGACAAATTTTCGACAAGTACGTTTTTTTTTTCCCAGGGCATATCAAAAATAACCGCTGGGCCCTGGATGTACCTCCACAGTGAGGATGACAATGAACAAACAGGTTGAAAGAATGACTGAGAATGCGCCTCAACAATAAGCATAGTGCTAACAAACAGGCTGGATGAAATGGCTGAAGAATGGCCACCAACGGCAAGGATGATACGAGAAACGTGTTTGATCAGTGGCTAGGCCATACGCCTGAACAATAAGGGTGACGAATATGTCGGGCATGTGGCTTGAGATACTCTCCCAACAATCAGGATGTCAGCGACAAACATGCTGGGCGAATGGCTAAGGATACGCCTACAGAATCGGTATGAGGTTATAAAACAGGCTGGGCGGAAGATTAAGGATACGCTTCAAGAATAAGGATAATGAGGAGAACGAGGGCATGAACGAACGGATAAGCATACGTCTGAACTGTAAGGATCATGGTGAAAACAGGTTGGGTGCCGAACAGCTAAGTATATGTCTCGACTGTAAGGATAAGGATGGGAAAGAAAACCGGTTACACTAATTGTTAAAGATACGCTTTAACCATAACGATAATGGCGCGAAACAGGACGGACGAATGAATAAGGTAAGGATATGAAGTGAGAAATGGCTAGGACGAATGGCAAAGTATAATGTGTCCTACTGAAAGGATGATGGTGAGAAACAGGTTGAATGAACGGCTGAGATACCCATGCCCCCCCCCCCCCCCCCACCCCCACCCCCCCCCCCCCCCCCCCCCCCCCCCCCCCCCCCCCCCCCCCCCCCCCAACAATAGTAGGTATGATCATGAAACACGGCTATGGATGCGCGCTTTTAGCAATTAGGATGACGGCGGAAATCAGGTTTCGCCTTGCTTTCAATGTTACTGTTTTTTTCAAGTTCCACTACAATGACGCCCTGTCAGTTTTGAATGATGTGAGACCCTAGGCGCTAGCCGAAAACTTTTTTTCACTGTGAATTAAATATCAGTCCAATCAGTGTTTTTTCGTCCGATTCGCCCCCATCTCTCT